>VCHN02000014.1:30792531-31157174 GCA_007115665.2 Sequoiadendron giganteum
CCGAGACTTAGATGTAAGGCATGATAAATCTATCTTGTAGATGCGATCTAATTTGCATAAAGCTTTACTGAATAAGAAGAGTCAAAGACATGGTTCTAATCAACATTCTATTCAAATCATTGAAGTTGCAAACATACTATTTAGAAACGACACAGGATAATGTTATCAATAGTTAAGAAAAAGAAAGGCCAAATTACAAGGGCACAGTCTGTGAGTGTTTATGGTTATCCAACAAAACAAAGGCCTAGTGTCTTCCTAATCAATCTGTAGATATTTCGAACTAACAACAAAAAACCCTCCCTTCTCCAAAAGAAGTAGTATATATATCCAAGGGTGTCCATCGCCTGAAAGATTGTAACAGAAAAGATTTGTCATCATGAATCATGATGCTTGCAGCAATGATTCATCACGATCATTGTAACATAAAGATTCTCAAGCATGAACCCAGTCATTTGCTAGCCAGATGCATTCCCTACAAATGATGGCAGTGGTCTTGACCTACCTTGTGTAAACAAGTGTTGACTCTCAACGAAAATAGTTAGAACACGCGGTAGCAATGTGGCAACTAGGCGTTCACACCACTCCTCCCTTTTATGTAGCTGTGTGAAACACGTGGTGGTATTTCATAGTCCGTAGTTTTTCCTCACCATCCCTTGATGAGATATTGCAATGAGAAGACATGTGGCAACATCCTTGTTATTAGCACCGCTTGAGGGGCCCGCTGAAAGTTTTCATGAGCGAAGGCTATGTGGAAGGCAGTCGGGGCCCGAAATAGAGTTATATGAAAGCATGCCAAACTCGCCCGATCTCTCAAAATGTGGGGGTAGAATGGGGCTCGAAAGAGAAAGGAAGGGAAGCTCCCCTTTGATAATCGCTTAGGTGACACGCGGCGACAGTGAATTGAGAGTGCCGAAAGACTGGCATGGAGGCTTCTAAAAACCATTGGGCGTGGTCGGAAACCAGGTAAAACATTAAAAACAAACCGAAGGGAGCATGGGAGTATATTAAATATCCACAAATACCATCATATTTTTCCTTTAGGACTATGGAATAGGGTTTGGATAGTGCCCAAATTATTTTTGAGGAAATAAATTATTTTAATTTAATTTTGGAACAAATGAAAGGAGAAAGAAAGTGTTTTTGTTTAAAATAAATAGGTTTACCAAAATATAATACATAAAATAAGCTAATTTTAAACATAATAGTACATTAATTAAAGTAGAAAATATATTGAAATAGGTGTAACAACAATTTGTAAATTATAGGAAATAGATGTACTTAAATGATAAACTAGATAAAAAATGGAAATAATAGAAAATAAAGAACTTGGCACCAAAAGATATAGCTCACTGTAAAGGACTCTACAATGACAAAAATATGTCCATGTGATGAATTATAATCCTTCTTTCATGCTTTTGTCCTAGTCTCATGTTGCCCAAAAAAAGATAAAATCCAAAAGTTTTCACTAGATCTTGAACCTGCATGAACAATAGAAAATAAGGAAAACCAAAGCAACAAACCAAGGGATACCAGATGATATAAAAAAGATAAAAAATATTTTGATCTATGTGTTTTAAAATAGAAATAAAAATGAGAAGAGAGAGAGAGAGGGAAATAAAATGCAAGCCCCCATTTTGTGAAGAGCTCCAAATAAAAACATGCAAGTTCAAATGAGATGGAATTTTGGGTTGGTAAGGAGCACTTCACAAATAGCCAAGCCACTATTTTGGTCTTCAAAAATCTATGGGAAGCCAAGATGTAGAAAAGAGTAAAAAATTATGTTCTCCTATCATAAGTGTGTCTAGGAAGGTAGAAAAATGACAATACAAAACTAGTGCATATAATGAAAGTAATAGCAAGGAGATGATGATCCCAATGTGTTAATGCAAGAAACAAAAGGATTCTACAATAATAAAGAAAATATAATATAAAGAAAGAGAAAAAAACTAAAATAAAATCAACTCATAAATATGATGAAGCCAAATGAGATAAGATTGCTAGAGAATGTTCAAGAAGACCGCTGAATTCTTGTTGGCAAGTTCATAATGCTAGATAATGCTAGAAAATACTAGAAATTATTGGTTTAAGAGTGATGCATAGTGTTTGAGAGTGTAAATTTATAAGATTATATGAGATAGATAGAGATAAATTCAAGAGTAAAGTATGAGAGAGATATGAGAGCTAAATAGGTAATCAAATTAACTTTAGAGTGGTGAAAACCTTGAACTTAGTAAAGTCAGTAGGTAGTAGAATACTCAAAAATGGCTATTGAACAATGAAATGTTGTGGGGCATTAGTGTATTGCATAGACATATGGATATTTTCAGCTTTGGAGAAGGCCAAACATTAGAAAATCATAAGGTTAACGTAATTGACATATGTTTTTTTACAAAAAATAACTACAAGAGGTAAGGCCTTGGCACTATATGAGAAAAAAAAGATAAGGAAAGGAACAAATGAGCCTAAAAAATTTCTAGGGAAGGTAGACACCAAAGTGAGTCCAAAATATATTGTGAAATTGTAACCTGCTATGTAATTTTTAACAATATAAAATATTGTGTAGATATTAGACAAATGCAAATTAGCAAGAAGACCCAACATAGTGAGTACATAGGATATCTTATTCATTGGAAGTGTAAAGATCCTAAGGAACACTTGTGGGTTTAACAAGTTGAAGTAAGGCAACTTGTGTGGCCAAGTTAGTTGTTTGTGCAATCCTTAATTATGATTACTTGGATCACAATATTTAGACCAAGGGTGTTTGATGCAAGAGTAGTTTTAGGATGATACAACCTTGCACAACTCCAAAATATTTGTCATTGGCTTTCTAGTTGTAGTGTATGGAATTTGAATCTTACAAAGGAAGATCAACTTTTCTTGAGAGTAATCCCTCACAATAAATTAGGATAAACCAACAATGTTAATGTTTACTAAATCTATTGTTTAGAATTATGTTTATTATTCTTTTTAAAATATAATTTTAACCAAAAAATAAAATTGAATAATCAAAATGCTTGAAGAAAAGAAATTGGTGAAAATATTTGAGAACAAAGTTTAATAAACGCAACTTTCTGATCGTAGAAATAGAAAATATAAACAACATGGAACATAGAGTCAAAAGGAGAAAGTCACTTCCCAGGACTCTAGTGCATCATGCAAACATCCACACATTATTCTATCACAAATAAAATGAGAAAAAAATAAAATAAAAGTCCACTATGACCTCATTTGTCTAGTCTGAAAAACCAAAAATAAAATGCACCAACAAATACTATATAATGGAATATAGAGAAATAAGAATAATAACAAGATTTACATGAGTTTATTGAAAGAAAGAAAGAAATAATAAATAGGAAAGTACTTACAAATATTTGTGTGGTTGAATGCTCTTAAGATACCTACAAACATAAGGAAAAGGAAAAATTTTTGGGGATGTTTGAGGATTTATCTCAGTCAATTCCTTGTTTTGGTGTTTCTACCTCCATATTAGCCAATATAGATTATAAAAAAATAGTGTGTGAATCCTCCTATACCAAGTGCGTCTAGGAATGGTTGGATCTATGAATGTGCAGTAGTATAAACTAAATTGAAAGAGAAGGGATGTGGTAATCCCAAGGTGATCAGGAGGACAATAAAATACATTATTGTAATAAAAAATGTTAAACAAGAGAAATATTACCAGTAGAGGATTTAAGAAGCTAGGGAGAACTATAAGAGAGCTAAAGAGGCTTCTATGATAGTGTTGTAGAAAGATTGAGAATATTATAGCAAGCCATGGAGTGCAAGAGAGACAAGAGAGAGAGGGAGATAAAAAAATGAAATGTTGGCTTGAAATATGAGAGAGGATCCAAGAGGAAGAGGTTGAGAAGCCATTTAGAATTGTCTTGAGCCACTTCCATTGACATGGGAAGGTGACAAGTGGAAAAGCACTTGAAAACAATCAACAAATAAAAAAATATTGTAGGAAACTAGCACAATGCGTAGATGATTGTGTGATGAACTAGTTTCTAGATAATTTATGCTAAAAATCATGAGACTAGAAAAGCATAAGGCTAATGCAAAGGTGACAGTAAATAGAGACCATAAGAAGGAGGTCAAAGAACCTTGAGTAGGAAAAAAGGATAACGCAAGTGCTAAAATGAGCCTACACAAGAACTAAGGGAATGAACACCAAAGTGGACATAAAATATAGCATGAAATTGGAAGGGTATACAATTTTTTATGCTACACTAGTTCCTTGTGCACAAGCCTAAATTTTTTATGTGCTTTTTTTATGTGGTAGTTTGTAGTGGTCAAGCACCACTTATGCATGTGTGTTACTGTATTTTGTTCACCTTATTTTGTTGTTATTAATGAAACAATATTATTTAGCCATGTATATACCCTTGTGATTGGCACATGACAATTTGAGTGCATCTCACCCTAAGTGCAAGCTTCCCTTAAATTGAACTTAGAACAAGCCTTGAGCTCCATCTCATGTGCATCCTTGGATATCTTTTAGAGCTTGACACACTATCCTCATCCCAAACAATTTATTATATGTGTGCACCTTCAAAAAATTAGTAGGTTTTACAATGGTGTGGTAGTTATCCCTTATAAAAACAACTTGTGTTGGATGATAATGATTATAGATTTTGATGTCTTTTCGATTCTAGAAAGTGAGAAGAATGCCAAATTTAAGTTTATTGAGGAATGAATTGATCATTTTATTTAAATACAACATCCTTGGTGGTCAAATTTCTTCTTGGGCACACATTTGTGGTGATTACTTGCATCAATCCTCCATGTTAGTGCACACTAGATTTAGAGTTGGCATTATTTATTGGAATGTAAAGTCATTTGAAGGGGTTGGCTAGTTAGATTGGTAGAGTTGGGCTAATTTGGTTGTGTTTACTAGAAAGATTTTGCATGCAATTAGGTTTTGGGTAGAACTAAAGGTGTAGCAATTGTAGTGCAAAGTCATTTTACATATTTCTTAGGGGTTAGGTAGCATTGAGTTGTTGGGTTTCGCATATTGGTGGCCCATTGTACTTCTTTCATTCATGCACTTTAATCAATTTTTGTCTTGTTTGATTTTTTTAAATTACGGCTTTAATGTGTGTGCAATGTGCCCCCCATTTGTCAATTGTTCATATGATCCACATTCCACTATTACAACATAACTCCCTAAGATAGCAAGTGAATGCATTTTTGAAAAGGTCAAAGAGTAGAAAATCATGCATATAATGCCCTAAATGTTGACACAAATAGGCAATGCAATTATAAATGTGAATGGATGCTTCAAATGTGCTCAAGATATGTAAGTATTGAATTCTAAGTCTTTGAAAATAAATTAGGATTACTCTCTAAATACAATTTCAAAGGAGATAAGTGAAACATTTCACACTTTGAATTAGCATATGACAATTAATTGTAAAAATGTGATAGAACCCAAATTTAAATTTAAATCCTAAAATTCATATAATCATTTGCATGAATCACACAACTAGCAAAAAATAATACCATAAATTATAAATTTAAATTTTGATGAAACATAAATAAATTAAAAATCAAAACTAATCAAAATAAATAAATAAAATTTATATTAGATAAAACTTTAGAAAAAATAATATTACCATTGCATCAAAACCAATCAATAAAATTAAAATTTTAAAAAGAAAAGTGTGAGGCATGCAATTTTAATAATAATTATACTTGGTTACTCAAGAAACAAAAAATTTATATACCCGCGGGGCCAGTGCATATAAAAATGTTGTATAGAATAAAGAAGTTGTAGTAACATACGACATAAACAAAAATACGGGGAAACTCGTTGAGGTATCATATGAAATACTCTATAATGACAACCTTTTATTAAGAACAAATAATTTTTGATGGATTCATTTATTTTTATTTTTTATTAACTTCATAGAATAAATTTAGTGAGATACTTATGAATTAACATGTTCCCTTTATTCTCGGCATGTTCGGTGGGTTGAAACAATGTTAATTAAAAGCTTTATAAGGTTAATAATTAAAAGGATATAAAATCTAATGTAATGATTAGTTTTTTTGTTTGAGTATTTTCTATATATATTATTTAAAAATTTACTCTATTTTTTATTAAGAGCTATTTTTTTAAAATAATATAAAATTATTTATATTTATATTTTTTAGATGGGTAAGTTGAAGTAATACATTAAATTATAAAAATAATGTAAAGTTTTAAAATGTAAAATAAAAATATATTGTTTTGTTGAACTTTAAAATTATTATTTTTAACTATATTTTTGTAAGCAAATATTTATTTTTTGCTTATTATTTTTACTATTGTATATACATATTTAAAATATTTTGTTTTTATTAAAAAAATCAAATATTATATATTCATTTCTAAGTTAAATATAAAAATATTGAATGAAAAAATATTAAATATTTCATTTATTAATTATGTGCTTAAATGTAATATCTAATTTATTTTGTTTAACTAAATCTAAAATAAATTATTTCAAAGGGAAGTGATTTAGTTAATTATTTATTTTAGAATTTTTATTATTTTGGTAGTATTTTTTGTTTGTCTTTTTTTTGTTTTGTAGTTCATAGTAACAAAGTTTGACCCTTTCAAAATCTATTTTTATTCTTAATAACAAAAAATATAAAATAAATAAAAATAAGTCTAGTAAACAATATAAATAAAATAAAATAATTCTAAAGTAAAACAAAATAACTCTTAGATAAATAAAATAAAATAATTCTTATGTAAATGAAATAAAATAATTCTTGAGTAAATAAAAAAATCTAAAGTGATATTTATTCACTAGATAGATGTATTCAAAATAATAATTATAATTATAATATAAATAAGTAATAAAAATGTTACTCAACTTTTTATATAAAATTTTATATTAATTTTTAAAATGAGAGTTAATTTACAATAAATATTTTTTGTCATGCTTTTTTTCTGACAAAATGAAATTTTATTAAGAGAAAATCATATATACACCATGATTTCTAAATAATTATAGCTATCAAGATAAATGGTAGGAGAGAAATCCATTGGGTGTTCCTACAGTACCACCAAATATTACAATCCATAAAATCTAAACTACTTTTCAGATTATAGTTGAACCCCTAACCAACAACCCAAAAATTATTCTACATCATAATCATGAATAAATTGAACAATCTGTTGAGTTTTATTCTAGGAAAACTGTCCCCAATCTAAAACATTCCAATTATACATCTCTTTAAAGACCCATTTAGCCAAATAGTCAACCACCTTATTCCATTCCTTGGGAATATGAATAAAAGAAGCTATTTCAAAGTTTATGGTCAAACTTAGAATTTTCTTAATCACCAAAGCTAGTCTCTAAGAAGAGTCTTGCACATTTATTTTATTCAGAAAGGAAACCATGATCATGGAATCTATTTGATATATGATCTTCCTCTAGCCTCTCAAAAGCCTTAAGAATGGCCCAACACTCCATCTGATTATTTTAGTATAGTCCCATATAAGTAGAGAAGAAAAATGCACCCATCCTTCACTATCTCAACCAATTCCACCAATCCCTTCTACACCTAGATTGCCTTGAGTAGATCCATTAGTATTAATTTGAAAAACAACTATTAGGAGGAGGAGACCACTTACCAAACCTATCCACCTTTCTAAGAGGCTACATTCTAAAGCCAAGATGAGCCTGTGAGGCACTATAAAGGGAAATATCTAAGAGTTTTATAATTCCCACACTTGAAAAATAAAGAGAATCATCAATTTTGGAACCCTTAGGGAGATATGATCATTTCACTCCAACCAATTTTTCTAGAGGATAAAATAAGGGCCAATACCTAAGGAAACCATAAGGAAGGAGGTAGAAGCTAGGGTTTGGCTCATATTAGACCAAAACTCAAATAAGGAGGTAGCATGAATACCAGATCGTTTCTATATTTTTTACCATATTCCTTAGGTTACCTTAGAGAGCACTAAAAGAAGAGGTGATTAGTACATTCTTCACTAAGCTACCATATAGTACATAAAAGGATGGTCCATGGGATCCTCTCTTTTTGATATTCTCCCAAGTGATACATTTGTTTTAGTGGAACAACCGCATAAATATGTTACACTTTGTCCAACTAAATTTGTCCAAATACTCTGCCACCAAGGAGAATCCATATTCCCCCTTTTATCACTCAAGAGAATACTATCCTAGTGCAATAAACTCCTTTAGAATCATGTCCCCAAAACAATAATATCTTTTTCCTCTAAAGAACTATAGGGGGAATTCACAAGAACTTGAGAAAGAAATTCTCTTTGCTTTGAAGAACCTCCCTTAGGCTAGCTACTAGGCTCACACAAATGAGCAGCCAAAGATCTCCCTAAAGGATCAGTGAGCTTGAAGTTAGTAACTTTGGGCCACCCAGCTACCATTTTTTTCATTCAAAGAATAAAGTTGGGGAAAAGAAGAGAGAATACACTACAACAGAATATAATAGCGTTGGATTTTAGTGTATTTCAGTTCACGAATTGGGTGATTAGGATGGCACTAAACTCGGTGCAAACATGCATGGTCATCTCGGTGCCGACTTTGGCGTCGGACGTTGCGTTGGACTTAGCACTGAAAAATCACAACGCCCCTGTTAGCGCCTAAAATAACACTGAAAATAGTGCCTTTGTTAGCACCTAAAATAGCACCAAAAATAACGTTGAAAATAGCACCAAAAATAACGTCAAAAATAGCACCTAAATTGGTGCCCAATTTGGCTTTCGATTTTGCTTCTATGTCTACTCCCATTTTTGCTTCTAGTTTTTCTTTCGGTTTTGCTTCCAGGTTTGCTTCCAATTTTGCTTTCGATTTTGCTTCCACTTTTGCTTCCGGTTTTGCTTCCGATTTTGCTTCCAGTTTTGCTTCCGGTTTTGCTTCTAGTTTTGCTTTCAATTTTTCTTTCAGTTTTGCTTCCATGTTTGCTTTCGGTTTTTCTTCCAAGTTTGCTTCTAGTTTTGCTTTCGATTTTGCTTCTAGGTTTGCTTCCGGTTTTGCTTCTAGTTTTGCTTCCAAGTTTGCTTCCAAGTTTGCTTCCAAGTTTGCTTCTGGTTTTGCTTCCAATTTTGCTTCCAAGATTGCTTATGGTTTGCTTCTAGTTTGGCTTCCATTTTTGCTTCTAAAAATGCTTCTTGTTTTGCTTCCATTTATTAATTTAATATGTTTTATTTCAATTTAATTAGTTAAATATATCGTGCCTCTTAAATAACTCATATGATTATAGAGTAATTAATTTAATTATTTAACTCATTTGATTAAATAACAAGATAATTATTATTTTTGGGTCAGTAACACAAAAAATTTGTATTGCTTGTAAAGATAAAAAAGTACATCTATTGTTCAGTGTCATTACCCACCAAAATTCCACAACAAACAACAAAAACTAGAGGCACCTTAACATGTAGAGTAAAACATTAAATAAACCCCGTAACCCCTGTAACTATTTACCAGTAAAATCCTTACCCTGAGAAACTATAAACATTAAATAAACCCTGTAACCCCTGTAACTGTTTACTAGTAAATTTTGTTGCAGAGTTTTTATTGACCCTTTCCAAATGCAATTAAAACATCTTAATCGAGGGCTTGCATTTAACACCATCTTGGATTGCCCACACTGCTATTAATGAAGTACTACTTCACCACCGCCCGCCACCCCTACCTTCACTTGTCATTTAAGGTGTTGTCCTCTCCTGTGTTTTCACCTAAGTCTGCTAACTTAACATCTCTAAAATCCTCCAACCTGAATTCCCCCGTTTCACCAAAATTTAAAGCCCATTTAGATAAGACACCCACTTCCACATTACCACCTCTTTTAATGTGGCTCACCGCAAAAATTTCAAAAGAGTTTAACACTTCTCTGATTTGTTCAATTACGTTATGGAGGTTCCAAGCATTAATTTTACCTTTCATCACTACCTGAACTATTATTGTAACATGATCATCATCTATAATTAAAACAAGTGAGTCAAATATCTATAATTTAATTAAATTTGATAACATCCATCCTGAGCAGTAAATTAAAATCATCATACGTAATAAATATCCATCCAAAAACCATCAACCACTTTTAATATATATAAATTGACAAGTCAATACCAATAATATCATCATCATATATAACTAAAACAAGTGAAATTCAAATATGCCAGCACATCAAAAACATGTCAAAATGATACATGTCCAACAGTCGACATAAGTGAAAATGATACATGTCAATATGATACAACTCAATAATATAGTACTGTAGGCCATAAAAATGATACATATGATAGTAACCATGAAAAGAGTCATCATAACGATATATCAACAATGATCCATGATGCAGTATATATGATCATGAATGTCACTGGTTACTACCACCAACTATCTCATCATCATCGTCACCATCATGATCATCATCATCATCATCATCACCATCGTCGTCATCATCATCATCATTGTCATCGACCTCGGTGTCTTCTGTATCCGCGTCATCATCATCCTCTGCCATGTGATTTGTACTGGTATAACCAATATTTTGTGGATCTATATCATGTTGAGGATCATCTTGATCTTCTGGAAGACCCGTGTTTTGCAAAAAAAACATTTAGAATGAAAAGTTATTATTTATTTCATGCAATAATTTATTTTTCTATTATATATCTAATATTACAACATATGAGACGAAACCATACTCATATTACATCATATCAAAGTGCACATACCATAATAAAATTTCAAAAAAGTTACAACTAATACTAATGAGTCAGGAGAAACTTCAGCTTTCAAAAAACAAAGCCAATTAGGCTGGCAAACTTGTAGATCAGGCTAGCATTTGGTGGAAGAGGAAGAAAGATGACTGAAACTATGGAGGCCCACCATAATGGATTTCAATATTCAACCATGAGAGCAGAAGAGAGAGCTGATATCATGTATCAAAATATTCAACATGCATTCTTCCAGCCAGCAGAGAAGGAGATGATTACTTTGCTTCATTTTCATTTGCATAACCATATCACAGTGTGGGAACCAAGAAGATCAAGGATGTCTAGTTTTGTGTGGAGGTAATGGATGTGGTCCAAACTTTAGGAGGGGAAAGAAGGTCAATGTATGATCTTGATGAAATTGAGGAAGAACAACAAGAGAGGGACACGAAAAATAAAATCAATACAAAGTTTCAAGGATTTGTCAAGCGAGTAAGAGAGCTATGGGAGCAACCTCATCTAAAATATTTTGAACTAGAGTTTGATATAACATTTAGAGAGATTGGTTTTATGTTGTTCCTTTCAAAGCCTCTGCTTTTATTGTTCCTACGGCAAACTATTTGGTAGAGTTGGTGGAATTACCTTTCTTAGTAATCGCTATTAGTGAGATTGAGATTGTTAACCTTGAGAGAGTAGGACTTGGGAAAAAGGCATTTGATATGGCTATTGTTTTCAAAGAATTCAAGTGGGATGTACTCCGTATGTACGTCATTCATCAATCTTCGCTTGATGGCATCAAGGAATGATTGAACTCCATGGATATAAAGTATTATGAAAGCAGAATGAACTTGAACTGGCGGCCAATTTTGAAGACTATTACTGATGATAAAGATAAATTTATTGAAGATGTTGGTTGGGAATTTTTGAATATGGAAGCGACTGATTTTGATTCTGATAATTCAGAAGATTCAGATCAAGGATACAAACCCTCTAATGTAGAAGAGGAATTAGAATCAGGTTTCATGTAGCCACCATCAAGAGTGTTACAAGCCAATTAACAAGATGTAGGGAATTCTTATATAAGGATAATTTTCAATGTTGCAGGTACCACTAATGAATTTAACCCCAATTTCTGATGACCGTTCATCAGAATTTCGATGATCTATTGTCGACCGACTGACAAATCATAGAAATCAGCGTCGTCGCTCACTTTTCATCTATATCCCGATGGAATGTAATACGTCGACCTCCCGACACAAGCTCGTCGAAACCACGATGCCCTTTTCATCGATCTTGCGATGAACAGTGGCCGGACCACGGGCGACATACCTTCACCGAAGCGTCGGAGCAGTGACATACATTCATTGGAACTGTGACGCCCACTTCGTCGATCGCACAATGAATAGTGGCTGGACCATGGGCATCATACTGTCGCTGAAGCGTCAGAGCAATGACATACATTCGTCAGAACCGTGACGACAATGTCATCGGTCTAGCAACGAACAGTACCTGGAGTACGGGTGGCATACCTTCGCTGAAGCATCGAAGCAGCAACATACAATCATCGGAACTGAGACGACAGTGTCTTTGATCTAGCGATGAGCAGTACCTGGAGCACGGGCAACATACCGTCACTGAAGCGTCGAAGCAATGACATACATTCGTCAGAACCGTGACGATAGTGTCATCAGTCTAGCGACAAATAGTGCCTGGAGCACAGGCGGCATACCTTCGCTGAAGCGTCGGAGCAACAACATACAATCATAGTTTAGGTTTGGTTTGGGATTAGGTTTATGGTTATGGTTAGAGTTTAGGGTAATCTCTAAATTTAAGTTTAAGTTGTAGTTGATTATTTTCCCACAAAAGGTAATTAGATCCATTTTTTCTCATGTTCATTATAGCCAACTATGGCTTAATCTTAAATTTAGACCTTTTCTTGAAACCTAACATCATATCCCTAATCTAACCATAACCCTAACCCTAATCATAAGATTGACTCATACCCTGACCTTAACCCTAGCCCTGACAATAAACCTAATCCTAACCCTTGGAAAGTAAACCATCATTTTCTCATTAATGTAACCCTGGCCATAACTTTAACCCTAACACTATTTCTCAAATCCATAATCTTAACCATAACCCAAATCCTTTTTATTACAACCCTAAATATAAACATAAATCTAACCCTAAACCCTAAACCATGATCTTAATTGTAACCCTAAACATAAACACAACCCTAACCCTAAACCCTAAACCATGATCCTAATTCTAATCTAACCCTAACACTAACCTTAACTTACACCCTAACCTTAACCCTAATTGTAACCCTAAACTAAAGACAAATGCTACACCCTAAACTATAATCCAAATCTTAAACCTAGCCCTAACCCTAATCATAACCTAACCCTTTTTCTCGAAACCTTAACCTTGACCCTAACCCTCACCTTTATCCTATCTTTATAACCCTAACCACAACCAAAACTCTAACCCCAACCCTAACCCTAATTACCTAACCCTAAATATTTTTTTCTTTTATTAATTAGTTGCATTCACTCTAATAACCCTAAACCTATCCCTAAACCTAACCCTAGCCCTATCCCTGGCCCTAATCCTAACCCCAACTCTAAGCCAAATATAAAAACAACCCTTAATCATAACAATAACCCTAAAACTTAATTCTAAATATAACCCTAATACTATAATCCCTAATTGTAATCCTAAACCCTAACCCTAATTTCATATCTAATCCCAACCATAACCAAAAATCTAAATCTAACCCTAACCATAAAACATAAACCCTAATCTAACCCTAATCCTAACATTATTTTTCCTAACCCTAACCCTAACTCTAAACCTAACACTAACCCGAACACTAAATCCTAACCCTAATTAAATACCCAATCATAACCCTAAATTGTAACATGATCCTTTGAATTGGATACTACATAAAAATTTATGTGTTACAATCATTGCTTCCATTGTTGGCATTTTTACATTGGGATGCATATATTTTTAAAATCAACAAAATCTTTTAATGTCTTGCCAAAATTAATAATATTAATTGTAATATCAAACTTATAAACATGTATGCAAAATAAGAACATAAATAATAAATATATGGTAATAGTTTCTTCAAAAAATAAAGTGATGTGGACTACGAGGACTATAAGATATCCACAAAAGAGATCTACATTGAAAATATTGTAGGGAAATTCAAGAAAATACAATTAGTAGATGCAAATCCAAATAAATGTGAAATTGTGTACTATAATGATTTCAGAATATACAAATAATGGATTTGTTGAAAAGGTTTTAGAAACTTTCAAACAAATGCAATTCGTAGATGCAAAGAAAAATTCCACAACCTTCACCAAAATCCTTATTGGTTTCTTTAATATGGGAGATTTGGAACAAGGTATAGACATCCATCAAAGCATAATATGAAGATGAATTTTTTCAAATGTTGTGGTTGTAGATGCCCTTTTTAGGAAGGATAGAAAAAGCTTGTGAACTATTTGACAAAATGTCTCAAAGAATTGTAATCTCTCAATTTATTTTAGTGTCTATTTTGTTAGACCCCATGTCCCAAATTGGGTATAACACAATAGACACTAAAACAAATTGATAGATTGTTATGAGGGCAGTGATGAGACTTTTCTAATTAGAGTGTATTCCATGAGATTACAATTATTCAAGGCATTGTGTCAAATAGTTCATGAGCTTTGTCTATCCTCCCACATTTTGCATAGATTTCAAAAGGGCATCTACAACCACAAGATTTGAGAAAATTCATCTTCACATTATGTTTTCCTTATGATTGGTTGACTCTTATACTAAATCTGAGTGTTGTTTGTGTTTTGAAAAGAGTAGATTAATATTTTTTTAATTTTCTTTATCAAGATCAAAATTACATGCACATAAAATGAACCATAGTTTAGAGAAGATTAGGGAGAGGAAGGAATGCACACCAAACTACAAAATAGGGGTAGTTGTGGCTTTGTTAGTTTTCTTTATATACTCTACTTGTTTCCTATAGGGATAAATTAATCACTATACAAATGAAAGATGGTTGATTATCTACTGAATATTGTTTTGTGTGTTCTAAAATGGAAGATATGTATGTTGGAAAACAAGGATAGAAAACTGAGAGGGGGGGTGAATCAGTTGTTACAAAATTGAAACTTATTTAACCTTATTAACCTTTAATCTCAGATCTGATAATTAATAGTGAAAGCATGAATCAACAACACATCAGAAACACACATAACACCAAGATTTTTGTGTACAAACCCTGTTAGGGGAAAAACCACGGTGGAGGTTAATCCATAATTTATACCCTGTTAAAAGTATAAAAGAAATGAATAAGGAATGCACATGCATTCAGGAACATTGCCTAGAGCTCACTGCTCAAAGGGAAGGCTCACTTCCTAACATAAGATAATCAAATTAAATCCATCTGATGAGGTTGAAATGAGAAATTAGCTTCTTCAAAAGCCTGATGACAGTTTCAGTTAGGCACACAAATACTTCTTCATACTTTGCTTAAACATCTTCACACTCTGCTCTGCATTCGAATGATCTAATATTTATTCACTTATATCTCACATACACTTCACATACATTCTCTCTAAATGAATAAAAAAATCGCTCTTATATATCCACTTCATGAATTTATATTAACAACTATGTTGGCCAAAAATAAATAATAGATGAATACAAACTGTCGGCCCAATTCATGAACAAATCTCAATGCACACCAACCTAAATTGGTCACAACATAATGAAGACCTAAAGCAACATCCTCGAACATGCCAAGCATTCAAAAATTAATCCACAAGGATCTACAACATGCTACCACCATCATGTCAGCCAAGAACATGAAAACTCGAACATGCAAAGGAAAAATCTTTGATCACGAGCACATTGATCAACATGGACGTACCACAATGATAGAGTATGAGATCAAGAAAAATCAATGAACATCTTAAGAGCATACACAACAATTCAATTCACCAGAATTACATTCTCTTCTTTTAGAAACACCAACTATAGCAACAAAATAACTGTAGGAACACAAAAACTCATAACTCGCTTCAATCTCGATGCACACCTCTGAAACTTCCAGAGGATATACTAGATAGGCTCAGGAACAAACCCTTTAATACACAACTTCAGAATACCAACATACAAAAAGTTCCACCACTCTGATCTCCACAACTTCATAGACTATCTACAACATATTTATTCTAATTTTCTCAATATCCTCGACATATACAACCTTTAAGACATTAATGGTAATAGTGTTGACATCAATGACAACCACATATCATGAGAAACACAACCACAACATCCAACAATCTACATCTCTATGAAAATTGGTATATGCTAATAATCAGCTTATTATCTTATTTATAGCATTTCCTTAGCTTTTTATAATAAAAAATTCAAGGTAGAGGGTAACATGATTCTTTGAATTGGATACTACATAAAAATTTATGTGTTATAGTCATTGCTTCCATTGTTTTCATTTTCACATTAGGATGCATATTTTTTACAGTCAACACTCTTTTAATGTCTTGCCAAAATTAATATTATTAATAATTTCAAACTTTTATAAACATGTATGGAAAATAAGTACATAAATAAGAAATATATTGTAATAGTTTCTTCAAAAAAGGATAAGAAAATTATGTGGACCGTACAAGGATTGTGGTGGGACTTAAAATTTACATGGATGGAGGCTAGGGTTTTGGGGTTTAAGGTGGGTGTTTTCTACTCATAGGGTACTAACGAGGGAGATCAATGATAATCCTTCCTCGCGGATCTCGCACGATCAGATTAAAGGCCCCTGAGGATACTGTGAGGTCTGTGAAGAGGTGACATGTGGCCTGGTTCTTGAAGCGACAGGGCTAGGTGGGACTTGTTGTCCAGTTGCAACCTCTTGTTTTCTTGGGTTGTGATTGGGCACGATTCTCCTAGGGCACTGATGTGGATTTTCAAACAATTTTTGACTCAATCTGAGTCGCCCGACTTTCCATGTTCGATCCACATTAACGGTTCGATTTTTGTTGGGTTCCTGTTCATCTGCGTTGGGAGTTCTTGCTCTCTACAAGTTGTTCTCATTAATGGCGCGGGCTTTTTCAGTGGATCTTCACTTGATTTTCTTGCGTGCGAACAGTGTTCTCCTGATAAATGCAATGATGCATTGTATGCCATGCCTTCGCAAGCCAGGAATAATTTGTGGTGGCTACATCAGCCACTAAAATGCTCGAATGCTCGTGCTGCATTCGAGCAATTAATATTCTCGCACCAATTAACTCTATAAATTCTCATTGTGTTATTTGGTATTATCATCACATTTTGAGTTGTCTTGTTTGCAGGTGGTCGAGTCTCTCCTGTATTTTGTGAGGTGTTCTTTGCAATGGACCATTTGGCTGTGTGCAGAAGTACCAGATTCGGGGTGAGAAATTTGTAGCCTAACAGGGTACAACCTGTCCTTAGCAAGCGCGAGGTTTTCCATGATGCTTATAAAGGGATGAGGAGCTCCAAGTCCCCACTGGTGTTGTCTTCTAGTTTTGATGTTGATGGTTCTAAAATTGACTCGGACTACCAACATTACTTGGCATCCATGACCGAGCTATTGGGGGTCAATGAAGAGCCCCTCGCAGTTTCCCCAATAACTGCGATGGCACCGTGCCATGCTACCAGATCATGTGTTAAAACAGATAAAAGGAAGCTAGTCTCACTTCTTACTGAAGCGAGGACCAAGAGTGGTTGCCTCTACTGGGGCCGTGTGTCTTGCAAGTAGTTGCAGTTGCTGGGTGTGTTACTTTTGGGTGGTGTGTTGATGTGGACGTACGCATGCCTGCCATGCTCTTTTGTCTTTAGCTCCGGTTGGTTACAATGGTATAATTGTTTTGATTCCTCAAACTTATTATGGTTTTTTCTAATGATGAGGAATGTGAATTTGAATTTCATTCTAAATGAAATTCAATTTTGGAATGAACAATGTAGCCTGTTGCTTTGTTGCTCTCCTATCCTATAAAGGAGATTTGACGACTCATTGTTAAGGGTTGTTTTTTTTTTGGGTCTGAAGGCTTAGAATAGGTACAGTTAGTGGTAATGCAGGATTTTGAAGGTATTATGTAGGAAATAATGTTGGGTTGGGAATAGTATGAAATAAGTATACTATGCTTTTGTAATTACTGATATCGAAATAAATCTAAAAAAATTAAGACATTTTGCTCTCCTGTGTATGGGCCATGGATTATGAATGGATTTATCAAGGGTTTGTTCATTCAGTTTCAATGGTGTAGTTGAAAGTGTAATTTTTTCTCTTGCTTTAACTTAATAAGTTAATCAAATGCTTGAACACAAATTGCATGTTTATGGTTATATGCTCAGGATTCACTAAGGAGTATTGTTTTAATATACTGACAAATCTCATGGTAGCAAAGCACTATGGTGATAAGTTCATTTTCATCTGAATTATGTTTTATATGACTCCCACCCAATGGATGAGGCATTGGATAGTATTGGTAAATTCCTTTCAGGGTATAGGACTGTGACTCTAAGCACGGTGATTCAATACCCGAACATTTTAACAAATATCAACTGCTATCTCTTTTTCGGATATAGATCTTATGATAATTTTCAGTCTCCTTGCTTTGGGATATCTGTTATTATTCTTTGGTTTTTCCACAACCAGGGTAATGAATGTCTGTTAGTGTTAGTGGGGGCTGCATCTGTAAGAAGAAGTGTTCTTACCAATCATGAAACATTCTTATGAACACACTTGGGTTTACCCACCTTGGTTTCATAGAGCCAAAAGTGTAGGAGATGTCAGTCTTTGACTGACTCTTGTTAGTTGGCCACTAGCCTTTGCAGTTCTTTATAACGGAGGTTGGCTACCTCTTAGAGAATTCCAAATCTTATGTGGGAAAAAACACCAACAGATTGTAAGATATACACAAAATGGATCTACATTGAAAATTCGGTAGGAAAATTCAAGCAAATACAATTGGTAGATGCAAAACCAAATAAATGTGAAATTGTGGACTATAATGATTGTAGAATATACATAATGGATTTTTTTAAAAGGTTTTAGAAACTTTCAATCAAATGCAATTGGTAGATGCATAGACAAGTTTGACAACCTTCACCAAAATCCTTGTCGATTTCCTTAATATGGGAGATTTGGAACAAGGTATGGACATCCATCAAATTATAATATGAAGATGAATTTTCTCAAATGTTCTGGTTGTAGACTCCATTTTCAAATCTATGTAAAATGTGGGAGGATAGACAAATCTTGTGAACTATTTGACAAAATATCTCAAAGAATTGTAATCTCATGGAATACACTCTAATTAGAAAAGTTGCATCACTACCCTCATAACAATCTCTCAATTTGTTTTAGTTTCTATTGTGTTACTCAATTTGAAACTTAATTGTGATACATTAAGTTCATTGTCAAATTGTCATTTGTGTGTCAAGTTTGTCAAAATCCAAAATGATCAATTATTAATAAAATCATGGATCATGTAATATTGGGATGGGTGACCTCCTAGGAAGGCCTAGTGCTTCATCGCTTTGAGAATCATTTAGATGCAATGAGTGCTAAGTGGACCATTCATTATCATGAGAGATGGGTTCTTGTGAAACACTACTCATGAAACATGGGTCAATGAGTTTGACTTGTAAAACTACATAATTGAATCCTGATAACAATATCAAAATTTGACACAATGTGAAAAATACTTCCTACTTGTCAATAGATCATGTTGTCAAAATCTAGAATTTCAAATTATGAATTATTTGTAATTACTCAATAGATCATGTTGTCAATTGAACCTGTTGGCATTTTTTTATTGCAACCCACACGTGTTTCCTAGAAGCTCCTATGAAATCGCCACATTCAATAATAAAAGACTAGGAACAGTATGGCCGACTTAACGAGAATAGCAATAATGCTAATTCTCCTACACTTTGGACTCTGTAAAATCCAGGAGGGTATTCCCTAACATGTGCTCTTAACATACATCATTTAAACAATTCACTTAATTTGCACATAGGTAAGCAATAGATAGATCCCCAATTAATGTTAAAGGATGAAATCCTTCAAGAAATTGGCTATTCCTTAAAAAAGACTCATGTCCATGTTTAACAGAGAATCAAAAACTTCACATAAAGTAAATTGATAGGAAATTTTTGAGTAAAATATCCTGATGCCATAACACAAAACATACGAGAATAAAATGTAATCAGAATTCCAATGCCATATCCCAACGCACGGAGTCAAAAGAGAAAATTGAACTACAGGATAAATTTCATTTTGAACACTTATGATCTATTATGAATTGCATTACAACCCATATATCTATACCTGAGTTTATTACTCCTTTATGAATCCTATTTTTTATATTGCATGAATTTATTGGTTAACTGAAGCATTTAATCGATCCTTTGAACTAGAGCTGTAGTTAAACATAATTCACTGTAAAGAACAAATGAAAATCAATGAAAATCATCTTTGATCAATATTTCATTAATAATCCATGTAACATAACACAATAGGAGAGAAAATAAACTCCAAATATTCATGATTTTGATACAAACATGCTTAAAAACCCCATGATTAACAAATTTCTCTAATATGAATCAAAACTTTTTAAAACTTGGACTTACAATTCATACTCTCTATATTACTAAACTCTTATTTCTCATATTTTGGATATTTCAACCGACCACTCTCTCGGCCCAAAATTCCCTTTTATAAAACAAGGGAGCCAACAAGCTTCAGGTCGGAGAGTAGACATGTCCATTTGTAATTGGACCGCTAACTCCCAATTTAGTTACAATTCTATTATGCGAGTGGAGAGCATAAGACAAAGACCATCATTAGTTGATAAGGAGGAAAGAAAACATCGCTCCAAAGGCCGCTCCCCATACATCGAAGGCATGCTTAGCCGTTATAGTATTAACTCCACCTCAGCACCCTATACTTGGAGTCAAAAGGAGAATGCAATTTTAGAATATAATATCTAAGGCCAGACCTGTATTATACATGACCAAGTTGCAATTCTCGACTATAACACTCATAATTCCAGTTCATCAGTGAACAAAATTTTCCATAATTCAAACTCCTCCTTGGAAGGCCACTGGAAAGCCACAACCTGATCAACCTTGTTTCGATAGGGAGCATACTTTACCATTATCAATGTTGCCTTTTTATCAAAGTTCTCTAAGAAACTTATAACAAAAGACAAATTTTCCAATGTATTCTCTAGCATGCATATGTCAGCTTTTTTGCATATCTCATGTGTTTGAGACATCATTATATTGTTCATTTGCTCCTTCCAAACTTGCAGGGGTTTGACTTCATCCTGACTATGTAAAATATGAGGCAATGGGGTCAGGTCCTTTCCATCATACACATCTTTCAACAATTTAATCTTGGATTCCATTGGGGTGGCAAATCCCTGAAACTTCTACTCAACAATTCCCTTGACCAATTGATATGTTGCAATAACAGTAGGATATTTATCACCATGTTGTTTTGCCCCTATTGCCATGAATTTCAACTTCTCCATTCTAGGGCTCCATTTGTTTAGAAATGGGATGGCCAATTCTTTATCCCTTGGAAACATTTTAGTGCTTGCAACATTAGGACATAATTTCTATGAACACTATTTAGCTTACTCTGGACTGTTGTATTTAAATGTTTGAAAACAATGTCCACTATCACTGCATTGCTTCTCCCTACTGCATCTCAGATTTTCTTTACCATCTCCTTATATTCTTCAACCTGATGAATCAGTTTCTCCCTAGAAAGTCCCCCTCTAGGGCTAGTAGCCCTCTCAATAGCGATAGGCACTTGTCCCATATTATATGGAACAATAGCCAAAGAATGTGCTTGTGTAGGAGGTTGAGACTACTCTACTGGTGGGTCGGGAACAGTGTGGCTAGAAGTGGCTTGCTTTTGAGATCTCATGGTATCCATTTTTTGCCTCAATAAGGCCAATTCAGTTTCTAACTCTGCTACCTTTTGTTGAATCTTATTATATTCAATAATAATGTCATTATATTGGCCTCTCAGAGTATCCCGGTCCTTGGTCAAATCTTCAATAGTTGCTTTAGTGAATTTGGCAACATTCACAACCATATCAGCAGCTCTCAATGTTGGGGTGTCAGCAACTCTCCTCACAACCAAGTGACCACTGAAGTTAGAAGGTTCTACAACAATTGGCTTTTTAGAGCCATTGGATAGGGACTAGATTGCCAATGCATCCCATTCCTCACTAAAGGCCAATCCCTTGAGTGCCAATGTAGCCTCCTCTTCATTAGAAAGAAGTGGCTTATTAGCCCTTCTTATTGTTTCAAACACCACAGCATCAACGACATCCCATTCAGGGAGTAGCAATACTCCACTTTTTTGTACCAATTCCCGGCCCTACTTTGGTGTTAGTGCTTTGAATTTGTCTCTCATTTGTTCCTTGACCTTAGCTTGAATTACCTTCTCTGGGAGCTCTAGATGAAGACTTCTCTCATGTGCCACCTTCTTAGCATATAATGTAGTATGTGCTCTCCACACAAAATCTTTAAAAGCACCGGTTTGAATAAAAGAGTCATCCATCATGAACTCTCTGCAGGCTTCTATTCTCAAGTCATCATTGCTTGTTATTCCTTTGATTTTATCTTTTCCTAACCTCAAAGAAATTGTACCTGAGATTGTTGCAATGTCAATTGGGTCCAATGGCATCTCAGGATACATTTCATCCAGAGTGACAATAATGTCATCATCCTCATCACCATCACAATCAACAATCTTTACTCTTTCAACCCTCTCCCTCTTTGGTGATTGTGGGCAAGCCTGTTCTGAAAAACTTGGAGGAGAATCCAAATCAACAACATTTGGTACTGACTGCCTTGAAGAAGATGGTGCAATATTTTTAGGAACATCTTCAACCCTACTTCCCTTTCTTCTAGGAAAAACCCTTATCTTCTTTTGGGGCTGATAAGTAGGCCTCTCCTCTTCCTTTACCTCAGGTTACTCCTCGATGGTTTGTGATTTTCCCCTTTCTTCCACAACCCTTTCATCTTTCAAAACCCCAACCAAGCTCTCAAAATTATCAATAGCATACATTTCCCTGCTAAACTCATCTTTAGCATTAGGTATGGGATTGAAACTAGGTATTTTCTCCTACTTAATTTTTACCATTTTGGAGTAGGCAATGTATAGTGTCTTTCTATCATCTTGTAATTCCAAATAAAAAATATTCCTGATGATGTCCTCAGGAAAGTAGAAGTTGTGGACAAAAGCTCCTATCCGATGTTTTGCCTTCATTTGAGAGATAAAACCCTCAGGATCATGATCCATGGGGCGCATAGTCCTTAGCCTATAAGGCCCAAGTAATTTATGCAACTCCTTCCATCCTCCCTTTTCCATAACAAAATCAACAAATGTTGTATATTTAGGGAAGAAAAAACTTTTCTTCTATTCAGCTGGCAAGTGTACTTCCTGAGCACCCCCCAACTACCTCATGATTTCCAAAAATCCAATTCTAAGGGGCACCTCCCTTGGCAAAACCTTTGGATTGACATTAGTGCCAAAACCCCTGAAAACTGTGGTATTACAATAGGGGATAATGTCTCCCCAATTGTGCATTATGTTCAATTCAAGCCTTCTCTCCATTGGCCTCAAGAAGTCATGAATTTATTTTGGGATCCTTGGGGGGTCACGAACCAGAGCCTCCCTTAATTTAGATCCAAAGACATTATGGAAATTTACATAATCAAACTTATGATCATGCATGTCAAGAATCCTAGTCCAATATTGGACAGGCATTTCAATCTTTCCTTCCTTCTTCTTTAATTCCATATCTTTTTCGAACACAACCTGACCCCTATACAAAAACATGTGGATTCACAAGGAATACCATCTGAATCCAACCCAATTCTTCCCCTCCTTTAGGGCTACCAGACCTGTGTGCATCTTCTCTGCCAAATAAGTGGAAAAATCATATATTACATTAAAACTTGGGTGCTAGAGATTTACTGCCATATACATAATATCAGTAGGCAAGGTTTTCTTTAAGCTGACTCCCAAAACTTGACATAAAGCACAAACAGTCTTCTTGAAATAACTGGAGAAATAGTCCACAGGAAAAGGTTTAGGCTCATTCCTGCCAATTACTACCTTCTTCTGATTTTTTCCTCTTCCTCATACTGCCAAATGAGGTATTAAAAAGGATGTTCTGAACAAACCCCTAGTATTTCTATATTCTTGTCTGAAAAACTCCAAGTCGACAAGAACCATATCCTGACTCCATTTGTGCAATTTGAAAATCTCTGCAATTTCTTCTTTGGTTATCTTAATCATCTGCACACCAGCATGTGTTCTGACAATTTGGGCCACATGGTCATATCTAGCAGCAATGTCCTTTAAAAGATCTACATCCATATAAACATTAGGAACCACCAATTTACCCAGGTCTAACCTCCAGGGGTTACACAAAGGAACCGAAAAATTCATGTTCCCAAACGAATTGGAGAACACCTACCACCCGATGTATGCTAACTCGACATCTTGAATTGCATATTGCTTGTCTGTCAATCCTTCCAAGATTCGAGGCCCATAGAAAAAAACCTTTCTCTTCTACTTCTTGCTAGTAGAGGGTTGTAACAAATCAATAATATCTTGGGATAAAGACCTGGTAGTGGTTTTAGAACTAGAACTTCGAGCCTTGGGTGCCATTTATACTAGACTAATGATAATTCAAACTAGGGTTTGCTTATTTTCAGATAGTAAATAATTACAATTTTCTCCTTTAGCCTTAACAAAAAATTCTTCAATATTCAAAAATCCATAGCAATTATCTAGACAAGCTCTAAAAGCGAATCTATTCAATCAATTCTTCAAGAACAAAAACAGGAAACAATCATGAATTGCCGAGCAAGCAACCATAAAATCTTTTGAATTTACAAGAAATGGCGTACGTGCTACTTACATTTTCAATCATAGAACATCCAGGGCAGTGAAATTGAGAAATCATAACCACAACTAGCTTCACTCGATACCAAGCAATTTTTCCTCAATGTAGAGATACATAACGTAAATAGTAATTCACAAATTTTAGCATTTAATTATGCAGGCAGAGTTGAACTCGGCCATTACTATTCACTCGCACGAGATAAAATGGCTATAGTACAATACCAGTTTATTTTTAAATACGAGTCATTGATCAATCACAACGTTGGCTAGGAGAATGACTCATATTTAATCAAAATAGTTTGAAAATGCCACATTCTCCCTCCAATCACCAAACAGACAGGATATTCACCTATCGGGCACCACATCAGCACGAAAATGGGCCCCACCTTTGTTATCAGCGCACAACATCGGAGTCCACACGTCACCAAATCGCACACCTCACAACATTATTGAAACTGCAGTTTTAATTGTGCGAGGTCAGCGAGGAACGACCACGATGCATCGGTATGGAAACAGATGTTGGCATCAGCCTTCATCATCGATCAATGAGAAAAACTAGTCCCCACCATCAAATGTGATAAATGGTAGCATCTCGCACGCCTCACACCATATTTGTGACGTTAGTAGAAACCTTGTGAGGTCTACGAGCAATGGTCAAGATTGAAATCACTTCATCCGACGGCCGCGCAATCTACACATGCAAAAAGGGTATATTGCCTAACTTTATTATTTCTTAAGTCTGGATTGGTTCGTGGCCCGTGCTTTAAGAACAACTTTGAGCCATCATTTGTCATTGTCCTAGGTGATGTCCCCTTATCCCTTTTAATAGTTGTTTTATTTTGCAGGGGGTATTTTTAATGATCGTCGATCTTCCTACAATTGATCTTGACCGCTCCCCACGATCTCGCGATGACATCACCACTGGTTGTTTGGTGATTGCAATATCACGGGCGAGCGCCACATGTCCAGAGCTGCCGATGCCGAAAAGGGATTAATAAAACATTTAATATTTGTGTCAGACTTAAATACGTTATAAATTGGGTTACTAAAACAGCTACGAGATGCACGTGCTCAAGATCGATGGTGATGTTATAATCTTGGTAAAAAGTTGCTCGACGGTTATGTTTGGTCCTGCTGACTACTATGTTTTTAATGACCGTCGATCTTCCTATGATTGATCCTGATCCCTCCCCGTGATGACATCATCGCTGGTTGTTTGGTGATTGTGATATCACGAGCGAGCGCCACGTGTCCCAAGCTGCTGATGCTGAAAAGGGATTAATAAAGTGTTTAATATTTGTGTCAGACTTAAATACGTTATAAAGTGGGTTACTAAAATAGCTGTGAGATGCACGTGCTCGAGATCGACGGTGATGTTATAATCTTGGTAAAAAGTTGCTTGACGGTTATGTTTGGTGCTGCTGACTGTTGTGTTTTTAATGATCGTCGATCTTCCTACGATTGATCCTGACCGCTCCCCGCGATCTCATGATGACATCACCGTTGGTTGTTTGGTGATTGCGATATCACGAGCGAGTGCCACGTGTCCCAAGCTACCGATGCCGAAAAGGGATTAATAAAGCATTTAATATTTGTGTTGGACTTAAATATGTTATAAAGTGGGTTACTAAAACAACTGCGAGATGCATGTGCTCGAGATCGACGGTGATGTTATAATCTTGGTAAAAAGTTGCTCGACGGTTATGTTTGGTGCTGCTAACTGCTGTGAGTGAACACAATCACCGATGGTACGAATCAACGGTTGCCCACCATCATGTGATCCAAAGATGTAGGATGCTTAGTGATCACGATATCACGGGTGGGCCCCACGTGTATTCCTTTGGCGCTGCCTTCTGTGGTGGGCCCTCGATGCCGACATGGAGATTTCGTCAACCCTTTTGAAGATGGTCATTCGATGATCTGACAAAAATAAAAGATCCACGATTGAAGTTTAAATTCGCATCAAATGCGATTGGAGCCGTTGGCACAGCATGCAAATGAGCTTTAATTGTGGACGAGACGTCTACTGGCTCAATTCAATCAACATAAAGTATCTTCTCTTTTTTATCTTCATCACAAAAGCATTCAAGTATTTTCCAAGCAGTTCAGAGCCAGAGATAAAGTTTTTCGAGCGATCACCATGAAGTTTGATTCTCTGCAAGGCGTGAAATCCTGTGAGTTATTTTCTAAACTGCTGGGTTAATTTGATTGTGTCTTCGCGATGGCACCACCAAAGCAACACTCTGGCCATGTTGATTATTGGAATTGCACAGTTGTGTTGTATTTTTGTGTTCTGGGTACCCCTAATTTCTTTGAGGATTTGATTTTTTAAAAGAAGCCCTAATTGTTTAAGATGGCACCACCGAAGCAACACTTTGGCCATGTTGATTATTTGAAGAGGAATTTGTATGATGACTTCCTGGATCAACTCCCGTTGTCAACAAATGATAGGAAGAGTGGTTTGGTTTTAATGAATGGAAAGACCCTAGGCGAAGGTCTACTGTGCAAAAATTATAACATTCCAGATTTTAGGATTCCTATGATTGGTCTTGAAATGTTTAGGTTGTGGTATGGACAACGAAACTTACCTCACCCCTTCTCTAATGCCTAGAGATACAACATGGGGAAACTAATAGTGCCAAATGTGTTCCCTGATGTTGAATTGCTTAGAGCAGTGGCAGCACGGTATGATCCTGTGACAAGGGTCATAAGGGATAATGATGATGGAATTCTGCTAAGCATAAATGCAGATGAGATTCGGCAGATTTTTGATTTGACTGAGTATAGCCCTTTCTTAGTCCAAATAGATTTTGAGGAGATGAAGGAGGAGTACAAAAGGTTAAAGCCTCTTTTCAGATTGAGGTTGCTTCCTCCTCACCTGGCCAGGGTGGGTAGTTCAATAATTCTTATCAGCCCAAATGATCAGGAGCCTTTCAAGCTGAGTTGTTTTTCCAATCACTTCCTGGCAAAATTTTATTCATTGTGCCATATTTTAGGGTTCAGCCCTAATACTGTGATGCCAGTTGCATACATGTTTATGGGAGCCCATATTTAGCATCCCAACTTCTCTATGGTATATGACTTTGCATCATTCCTGCCAGAGAATATGCATGAGGGTTTGATGAAGCTACATGTGAGGGATACTGGAACTCCTTTTTTCTGGTACTCCCTGTTGATGCATATGTTCTTGTACCAGAATGTTGTTTTCTTCTTAGAAAAAATGGAGTTGAGGTAGGAGGTGAATGGAGAAAGGCTACTACTACAGGTGTGGAGTGCATATTTGTCTTAGATAGGGGAGGTGCCAGCTTTGTGTAGTTTGATAACTTCTTTTCCTCCAGACTCAGGGCTCGATTGGTGGTAAATGTGTTAAGAGTCCCTAAAGATTTGCATGACTTCCCCCGACTGAAGGTGAGGAATCCTAATTTAAAAGTGTGTCACAATTGGAGTGATATCATCTTGTACCCTGTAAGCATTGTCTTGAGGGTGTATGGTTTCCAGGGAACCCCTCATATCCTCCCCTTTAATGTACCATCAAGGACGGGTTCGCTGAAGTAATGTGGCAACTAGGTTGTATTCATGAGGACAACCTAAAAAAGAAAGGAAAAGGGACTTTGTTCCCTGACTACACTGTTGTTTCTGATTTTGTCTATTCCAAAGGAGGATGGGTCCACTTCGGAAGCTTTTTTGATGACAAATTAAAGGTGGCAAATTTGCACATGAATTCAACTTTCATGAGGACCTAATCAGAAATGAGTTTGATTTGAATAGGCAGGAGTTGAATAAACCAAAATGGATTGCATATGAAAAACTGACGGCTATAATACATAAAATGGATCCAAAATATGATCCATTAATGGAGTTCACTCCATTTCACAAGAGAATAGACTTCTTAATGGATAATTTCAAATATATCATGGGCACCTTGATGACCAAGAGGGTCAATTTGGAATTAGATTTTGGTATAGAAATATTGGATGTGAGGCCTGAAGAAACAAGGCCAGCTTATCAACCACCAGTTGACAGGCCTCTATACAAGACAAAGAGGAATGTGAGCAGTGATGAGGATGAAGGGGATAAGAAGGGAAAACAAGTCATGTAAGCATCATCACATACGGGTCCAAGGATCAGAGCACCCGGAGGGGTAAGGATTGTGGATCTAGATTCACCACCAAGAGGTGATCCTGCAGTGTTACCATCAGAGACAAGGCCTAAGAGGTAGAGAGTTGAGGAAACAAAGGAAACTCTGATGGATGAGATAATTGTGACTGATCAAGACATGCAGGTTGGTATCCCTTCCCCTCCTAGATCAACACAATTGGTGCTTTCTGACATGGATGTAAAGGGGCAATGTGTACAAGATGTCAAGATGGAGGCCTGCAAGGCATTCTTGGATGATGATGCATTTGTAAAGACTCCTATATTCTTGCAACTAGTTTGGAGGATGAAACTAGAAGAGTAACAGAACAAATGCAAGAGTAGGACAGAATCGAGACCTGATAGGTCTGAGCAGGAGAATGATGATGAGGTCAAGGCCGAATTAATGGAAGAATTCAAAGGCATCACTCCTGAGGAGGGAAGAAGACTTGTGACTTAGATTAGGTGTCTTACTTTTGGCTGAATGGGACATAGCTGACGCGGTTGCATTCAATCCTATCTTACAGTCCAAGCACCCTATACAAAACAATGAAGAAGAGGTTAAGGCAGCTCTGCAGGACTCTGCCTTCAGTGAGGAGTATGAAACTCTAGCCATATGGGCATTGGCACCCTAGGGCAGAAAGCCAAATCTAATTGATATTAGCCCACACCTAAGGGGAGGGCTAATCATCAAGAGAGCTTCTGAAAATTCAACAACATAAGCTACAAGCCTGACAGTAAATGTGGCCAAATTGACCCAAAAGATAGCTAAGAGAGAAGAGGCTGAAAAGAAGAGTCTGATGGAGTAATACAATATGATAATTACAAAATATAGTAGGATGCAACAAAGGAATGTTGAGCTGCAATCTGAAGTAGATAGGTTGAAATATGGGCAGGTGGGAGAATCCTCCAGTGCTCCTAGTATCAGAGCATTACCTTCTATTGCAAGATCGGTCCCCCCTACTAATCCAATTGTTTCAACTTCCAGGTCCCCCATCCAGGCACCTGCTCTCAGTCCTACACCAAGGCCAGTTGAAGAAGAAGTTGAATATTCTATGGATCCCACCAAGAAGCAAATGTTGAATAGGATCACAGAATTGTAGGTTGCCTTAAAGGCAAGTGAGGATGATGCAATTGCCAAACAAAATGAGGTGGTTGACATAGTTTTGAGGCATCTTAATGAAAACGTTCATGGTAAATTACCATTTGTACATTCTTTTTATTCTTTATTCTTGGATGGAATGAAAAATATCAATAGGGATCGAGAAATAGTTTTCTCTTTGGCTGAGAAATGGATCCCTAGGGCCAATGATCTGGATATTATGTACAAATCTTCTAGGTTTGATGCAGACAATAGGCCCTAGTCATTGAAGCCTACTCAAATCTTTGTAAAATCATTGAACGGATTCCAGGCCCTACCTGATGATTTGAGTAGAAGAATTAGGGAGCTGGTAAAGAGCTTTGATGATTGGAATGATACATTTTTTCCAGACATTATTGATGCACAAGGAAATGTTAAGACATTGCAATAGTGGTAAGATGGGGCAGAAGAAGTTATCAATGCACAAATAAAATCGATTTGTGATGATTCAAACTATGATTTGCTGGTAAATAGTATGGATAAGATAATTAACACCAACACATTCTTAGAGTTTTTTGAAAGGGAAGCCAATCAAGTGGTAGTGAAGTACACACCTTACAATACTAAGGTGAATGAGGTGGTGAATTTTGGCTGGCCAACGGATGAAGAGTATCAGAGATGGGTGGACAAGTACTTAACCAAAGAGGAGTAAAACAGTGTCTATTACCACATGATGGATGAAGGAATGCAAGATGATGATGCAAACAATTTTAGAGACAGCCACAGGAAATGATTTAATAATGGACAGGGCATGTGAACATAATGAGAAGATGTTTGAAATGGAGATAGCCATAAGGAATGCATTGGAGGATGTTGATACACACAAACGGCCAGATTACCGAGATTATCTGTCAAACATCTATTTATGGTTTAATAGAGCATAATTTATAGTTTGTTATTGTTGTTAAGCAAAAGACATTTCTTAAAGGATGCGCCCTTTCACAATTTTAATATATTTATATCTGTTTCATAATGTAAAACAGATATAGGTGGATAGGAGAAAGATACAATAGATAGTTTGCAATGAAACTTTCCTTTAAAAGACTCAGATGCATGTATGAATTTTGATGAAGTTAATGAGGATGTCTGAACTTGTGGCTTAATCTTAGTATCAGTTGTTTGTGGAATTATATAGTTATCTGGTTGTCACCATTTTGATGATTTTATGTTGTTTAAATTGATATATCAAGCATATATATATATTCAGTTTACTGATACACATTTGTTGTATTTGTGTGATGTGATTATTTGGTTCTTTCAAGTAAAGATTAAACCCTTCTAGTCAATCAGAATAATTGAAGAGTATTAATTGGATCAATAAGAAGAATCACATAACTAGGATTGTCATTCTATCTCAAGTAGAGTTTGTTAGTCATTTACTTGCACATTTATACAATTTCTAAACTACATCTATGTACCAAACACTTTGAATTATTGCCATCATAGATTAAAATTTTATAGATCTTCATAAGACTCCATACACCCAACAAGGCAGTGGTCTCATGCTTTCATCTTTTGGTTTATCCATTTTATTTTTTACATCTGTTAACTGAACATATTCTAATATAATTCAAATATAATTAAAATTAAAAACATCATAAATTAATTATGTAACCACATAAGTCAAATATAATTCTATTAAGAAATTAATATCAAATAGATAATACAATCACATAACTCATAGATTTCAATTTCATTGATCTTCTTCTTCATCCAACTCTTTGTCTGTATCATCCAATCTAGATTCAACAATGTAAGGATCAGTCATATCATCATCATCGTCATTGATATCAGTTTCGATAATGTCATCATCCACATGGATATCATCTTCATGAACATTAAATCCTACATCATCATGATCTAGTTCCTCCTCTTCGACATCTTCGTCAGGCAAATCATCAACTAACTATTGGTCCTGGTCATCATCTACATCATCTTCTATTTCTTCAGTATCTTCTTCTTCCACCACATTATACTTTACCGGCCTTCCTCTTGGATCATGTCTAATAGCATATGACCAACCCGCTTTACCTAGAACCTCTGAGTAAAATACTTGCTCACATTCGCTTGGAAGAACACAGGGCTCATTTCCAGCTCGCTCAAAATACCTTGTATTAACCATGGTAAATCCATTATCATGTTCAATAATAGTTCTCTCGGGATCATTTTCATTCAATCGTAGCCTGTACCATAGGACGAAAAACAAAACTAATTTGAAGGACTTAAAGTCACACTCAAGTATATCATCCAAAATCCCATAGTATTGATTTTTCGAGACTTCTGGATGTATGTCGCCTCTAGATGAAACATTAGTCACCTAGAAGACTCCAGTTATCCCAGAATCACAAATTTTCTTCGTGTCATCCAACTTTTTGATTCAAAATTTACGACCATTGCACCACATAGCCTTGTGGTGTTTCACCTGCAATATGCCAAACATGTAATACTTATTGCAATATCGTCAGTTGATAAACATATTTATTCTTGGCTGAATGTATGCAAAGAAAAAAATCTCAACATATATATACATCAATATAATTGAAAATAATTAAATAATATGGGTGATTAATATATTTATACATACCTGTTTATCTCTTAAACCATATGCTAAATCAATTTCCCTTGGTGTAACATTGGAATATCCATTACGATGAGCTTCTTTAACCTATGAAGCCACACCTTCCCATGTTAATGCGCAACCAGATTGTTGACATCATTCAATCCATACCGTCATCCAATCAAGATTGTTTGTGGCGTGCAAATGTAGTGCATCCCACTCTCGACCAACTGTATCAAAAAAATTGAAATTCACAAATGACGTATAATTAGTTAATTACCACAGTATACGACCTTAATTTATAATTGATGAATATTGAAGATTAATAATTAAATAAGTATAATATACATAAAAACCAAATATAAAATGTATTCTAATTAATCTCCATGACCATCTTATAATTACCTGTCACTTTCCTCAATCTACCTTTCCCCATTAGGTAATCCCCTTCGAATTTGTTAATGGAGTTGGGATCCCAAATGCGATCTACATGGATCTTTGCTGCAAACTTAGGAAGATATTCAGTAATGTACACCATGGTCTAGTATACCATGTATCCCTCCACCATAGAACCCTCGGGATGTGCTCTTTGTCTAACCAAAGCCTTCAAAAATTTCAAGTGCCTCTCAACCATTCACATTGACCTTGTGTGTACAGGTCCACACAATTCAATCTCCTCAACTTGGTGTATGAGGTAGTGTTCTTGTGCATTGAAAATTGTCGAAGGTAGACACTTTTGCATTTCACACATTAGACGAGGAATTTTTCTCTTCCAATAATTTATATCTTCTTTATGGATTTCTTTAGATGACAACCATCTACAAGTGATTCAAGGCACAAATATATTAACGAGATTTAACAAAAATATACAAAAATTTGAACAAATATCGCTACTTACCTCATGTGTTTTCCAAGATCATATACAACTTGCTTGACATTTTTGTCGAAGTTTTCTGGGCAAGATAGAGGTAGAACGTACTGCAACAATTATAAAATGATCTTTTCATTAATATTTTTTCAAAAGTAGTAAACATAATACACTGAAAAGTACATGCAATATACAAATATATATATAATATACCAGAATAATTACCTTAATGAAGCAATGCCAATTATGCATTTTCATCCCTGACCCAAATTCACCTTTCTTTGTTTTGATATTGTTTATGTTCGTAGCAAATCCTGTGGGAAATCGAATTTTTCATATGACTTGTTTTATAGAATTGCTTTGTTGCTCCGTTAATAACCAAGGAAGGGCACTTATATTAATTTGGTCTCCATCACTATTTAATTGAATGACATTTTCATTGCATGACTGGCTTCCTGAATGTCACTACAAATTTTGACAATTTTTTCTTTGTCATGCCTTCCATCTAATATTTTCCATAACGTTCCTATCATATTCTTTCCGATATGCATTGTATCAAACAAATGCACAATTTGTAGCTGCTCATAGTAGGGCAACCTACTAAATTGTCTGGGATAACTTTTCAGTCCCTATGGAAGCCGACCATTAATGCCTTGACGACCTTCATGAAGCATATAAGTTAAACAAATTAACGACAATCAATGTCAGTTACAACATGAGTAAACACAACACAATATAAAAATATAAATTCAAAACATATCATAAATGATAGATAAACAATTTGATCCAATGTATAACCTTGACGATTAATTCTATTATATTCCAACTTCTGTAGGCGAGGTGTCATTCTTCGTGGTTTTGATGTAGTCTCTTCTTTCCCATTGAAAATATGTTTTTCAGTAGTTCGATACTTATGATTTCTATGGAGGAAGTACCTATACTCATCAAACACCTGCTTTCCTAAACTTGTTGAACAACGAGATTTCATCTTTGGACCACAAATTGGACATGCAAATTTTCCCTTTGTTTGAAGACCTGCAAATCATATATAATTGGATTAAGTATATCAATTTTTATAATTATATATAATGAATAGATTATTTAAAAAATATGCATCATATCTACTTCATAAAATTAAATATCGTTAAAGTCATGCAATCGAACGTTATAACATACCATAAAAATGTGTTAGCCCTGGGGCATCATGAATTGTCCATACAAGCATTGCATGGAATTCAAATTGTCTTTGTCCTATTGGTCTAGATACGTCATACATAGTCACACCATTCCATAACTTTAGTAACTCGTTGATAAGAGATTCAATATATACATTCATATCTTTAACTTGGTACTTACCTAGTTGAATGAACATAAACATTACATAATTATTATAACCATTTTACTGCGATATATATAAATTCATGTACATGACTATTAAATGAAAAAACATATAAGTCATTATGCAACAAATAAGACAAATGAGATGCTACTACGTTAAAGAAAATTGATGTAAACAAATACCTGGAACAATCATTGCCAACATTATGTGCTCCCTCTTTATTGACATCCATGGAGGAATGTTATTGTTGATAACAAAACAGGCCACACCGAGTAAATAGATCTCAGCTCTCCAAATGGATTAACACCGTCTGCTGCCAATGAAAGCCTGAGATTACGAGGTTCTTCTTTAAAGTGTGGCCATTTTTCCTCCATGTCCCTAAATGCAGAACCATCCGCAGGCATTCGAAGAATCTCATCTCCACTTCTATTTCATGCATGGTAATCCATAAATTGTGCTGAGCTTTCGCACCTAAATAATTGTTGCATATGTGGAATAATGGGAATATAATGAAGAACCTTGCGAGGCACCTTTTTTGTTAGTTGATCTGTTTGATATCTACTGATATGACATTCTGGGCATTTTGTTGCAAATTCATGTTGTTTATGATATATAATATGATCATTGGGACATGCATCTATTGCTTGATACTCCATTCCAATATCTTTCATAATGCCAGATAAATCTCGGTATGAGCGAGGTAAAATATTTGATGGTGGTAACAAAAATTCACCAATCAATCTACAACAAAAAATAATTTCTTAATATAAAGAATATTAATGGTACATACTTCATCCTTTATTTACTAGCGATGAACTAACAACAATTAAAATAGATGACATATATGACATACCTTAACATCTATGAGATTGCTATGTTGGATAAACCATTCATAACCTTCAAGTTCACCAACAACAATACAGCAGAGAGAAGAGTTGTTTGGGAGCTTTCATAAAGGGGCTCGTATGCCTTCTCAAGTACAAGTAAATCATGAACATCATCAAAGTCATCTCGATCAACATGATCAGATGTGCCACTACATGTGTCATGGATCAATGTATTTGTACCATCATCTTCAATTGTGTTTTTTGGCGCATGATCATCTTCTTCCATAGGATCATTAACTTCATCTTTGATATTCACAGCTCCATGTTACTTCGCTTGCAAAACCACATTCTTCGGGCCGTGATAATTCATACCGTGTGCCCTAGGGCACCCCACCTTTATAATAATGACAGACACAAATAAACCATGATCATGATCAAGTGATTTTATATATATATCAAATGTTAAAAAAATATAAACATTTACAAATTCAATCAATATAAACACATATAATAAACAACTTACCAATGGACGATAACCATGCCCCCCTTCAACGTGACCATACTGCCTACAATGTTTCTCAGTTGTTCTGATTAAAAGTCTTCTCGTCTTTAAGCCCTTGCAATTATTGCAAGGACAATAACATTTCCCATCACCCTTTCTTTTGAATCTAGCCCACAATCTATCAAGTGACTCTTCATTTTGTTATGGACTAATATTATCTGACATGATTTTTCTTTACCAAGCTTGAATATTTAGATCTTCAAAAAATATCAAACTCACACTCCAATAATTTTTAATCATACACAGGTAACAAAATATAATAATTATGATATTTTACACCAAAAAATTCGGCATGCAACCACCCCTGCAAAAGAGAAGATAGTCTGAAGTTAATGACCCCAAAAAACACTTTCAAATGCTAATTCCAGAAATTATTAAATTCTGATTTTACTATGATTTCCAACTGTTAGACTCCTAAAATCAGAATATTGAACTTGCACAACAAAATCTGGAAATGAAATTTTCAAAATGCAGCTAATAGGCCTCAACAATTAAGGCCTACTCAAGACTTTGTGAAGTCACTGCAAGGTTTCCAGGCCTTACCTGATGATTTCAGTAGGAGGATTAAAGAGTTGGTAAAGAGTTTTGATGACTGGAGTGACACATCTTTACCAAATATTGTAGATGCCCAAGGAAATGTTAGATCACTATAGCAATGGTAGGACAGGGTAGATGAAATCATCAATGCACAAATCAAATTGATTTGTGATGACTCAGATTATAACATGCTGATGAGTAGTATGGATAAAATCATTAACACTAGCACATTTTTGGAATCTTTTGAAAGGGAGGCGAATCAAGTAGCAGTAAAGTATACACCTTACAGTGCCAAGGTAAATGAGGTGGTAAATTTTAATTGGCCAATGGATGAGGAATATCAAGGATGGGTAGAAAAGTACTTAACTGAACAAGAATAGGACAGAGTCTACAACCAACAATTAACAGCTCAGCGGTTATGGTTATAAATTTTTTTGGCTATGTCTTGGTGGCAATTTTGGTGCAAGTTTTTGAAGTTTGGAAAACACAACAGTTATTCTCTAGTGGAGGGGATGAACAAGAAGATTCTCCAAAGACTCGGCTGTTGTAACCAATTTTTGAAATGTCATAAGGCGGTCCAAGTGACCAGTGACAGGTGTATTTTTGGTCCGATGCTTGTTGCTCCTTCATTTTCCCTATAAGAAGAATTCCAAGACTAGAAATACGGGTTAGCAAGTTAGATATCTTTAGGTCGAGTCTAAGTGAAGTTGCAGAGCGAATTTGAAAAGAGCTTGATATTATAGTGAAGATACTATTCTTAGGTTTGGTGTCATTCTGTTGTAGGTTTTAGTTTCATGGGTACTTAATTTTCAAGACAGTACTAGCATCTGAATGAAAATTACTCATTTCAAGGTCATGTATCTCCATTGTATGAATATATTATTATCTTGAATAAAATGATCAAGGGTTATTCTATTCATTTCACTATTATGGTGTGTGTAATTCTCATTTTGGCTTTAATTCAAGGAATTAATTAAAATGCTTGAGTGAGGTTATAGGTGACTATGTTCATATAAGGATTTGATAAGTAGTATTGGGTTAGAATATAGATTGATGCTATTCTAAGGCAGTATTATCTGAGATTTTATATGCTATGTGTCTAGAAGATAAACTTGGTTACAGTAAAAAACAACCAACACCTTTGATATTATCTAGCTATGGCTCCCAAATCTATTGAAAATTGATCATTAGGGTTAAAATTGAAACCTTGCAAATATAATCTTTGTCCAAATCCATCAAGAATTTTCTATCAATTATAAACAATTCCCTTATAAAGAATTTGTGAAGTCAGGTCTAAAATGTAGAAATGAAATTCTAAAAATCCATAAGACTAAAAATGAAATCTGATGAGATGTTGCTTTAAAATATGATTTTCAAACCTGGAAGTACAAATCTGACTTCCCAAATGAATTCTGGAAAAAGACAATGACTACCCTCAACCTGGTGATATCTTCTTGAGTTTCTTCTAATTTTTCCCAAGAAAACCGTCGAGAAAAACACTGTCGCAATAAATAGTCGAGCTCATTTTTATTTATGCCCACCACAATTTAACTTTGTAGGTCCGTCAAAATTTTGGCAAAAGATCTTCGTTGAAACGTAGACGAAAAAAACAGTTCATCGAAATTTTGATGAACGTCGAGGATAAAATTTTTAAAAAATGAAAAATCGCACAAGTGCCCGATGATACATCTGATTATATAGCTTTCATCGGAAGGTTTCGTCAAATTTTGCAATCAAATGAGTTAGTGTACTGACTTTAATTCCAACTACAATGTGAACATTGAAATTTTCTAGCAGTATTTATGTTAAGGAAATTTCCTTTAGATGCAAGGATTCAAAGCACATCAACCATGTGGTACAAATGATTAAATCCTAGAGATGATCTGTAGCAATGAAAAAGTTTGAAAAGGCAGAGAGAGCTACATTGGTGACTCGAGAGAAACTTCAGCTTTCAAAAACAAAGCCAATTAGATTGGCAGACGTGAGAGAGGAAGAGAGAGCTGATATCATGTATCAAAACATTAAGCATGCATTCTTCCAACCGGCAGAGAAGGAGATGATTACTTTTCTTCATTTGGTCCAAACTTTAGGAGGAGCAAGAAGGTCAATGTATGATCGTGATGAAATTGAGGAAGAACAACAAGAGAGAGACATGAAAAATAAAATCAATACAGAGTTTCAAGGATTTGTCAATCGAGTAAGAGAGCTATGGGAGCAACCTCATCTAAAATATTTTCAACTAGAGTTTGATATACCATTAGAAAACTTGGTTTTCATGGAGTTCCTTTCAAAGCCTTTGATTTTAATGTTCCTATGGTAAACTATTTGGTAGAGTTGGTGGAATTACCTTTCTTAGTAATCGCTATTAGTGAGATTGAGATTGTTAACCTTGAGAGAGTAGGACTTGGGAAAAAGGAATTTGATATGGCTATTGTTTTCAAAGAATTCAAGAGGGATGTACTCCACATGTACGCCATTCCTTAATCTTCACTTGATGACATCAAGGAATGGTTGAACTCCATGTCCATATAAAGTATTATGAAAGGAGAATGAACTTGAACTGACGGCCAATTTTGAAGACTATTATTGATGATCTAGATAAATTTATTGAATCTATGTTGGTTGGGAATTTTTGAATATGGAAGCTAGTGATTTTGATTCTGATAATTTAGAAGAGTCAGATCAAGGATATGAACCCTCTAATGTAGAAGAGGAATTAAAATCAGATGAGCAAGGTTCAGAAGATGAATCTCTTGTGGAGTCAGAGGAGGACGAAGAGGAAGAATAATATTCTAAAGAGGAGGAAGGTAAAACATGGGATGAATTAGAAGTCAAAGCGAGAAATGCAGATAAGGAAAAAGGAGACGAGTCTAACAGTGAAGAGGAAAGGCGGCAATGAAAGGTAAAAGCTATAGGGAAGTCTCAGGCACCTGATATTAGAGATTCAAGAGGAATGTCTTCCAAGAGGCATAAAGTCAGATGAATTGAGTTCATCTACATCCTTCTACTATTTATTCATGCACATAAATGGTCATCTTGTAATCATAAGATTTGAGCTCTATTTACTCATCCTATGCATCAATAAACAACTCAACACAAGAGATAAAAATTGACATATTAACACAAAAATATCCAACTAAGTTATTGAAACTCAACTATTGATACCTTGTTCTCCATCCAGATTACCAAATCGTTCCACTTTTTGTTTTGTAACATATTCTTTTAAAATTGCTTTGGATGGCAGCCATATTTCTCCTCCTATCAAAACATGGCACATGGACTAGTTAAACTAACTAATATGCAATCATTTACTTTTTCCAAGGAAATTAAAAAATATATATCATTTAACATATTAAATATACTTAAAAATGTACAGATCAAGGCCTGTAAACCTTTCTGGCCACTACGATGTGTGGTATGAAGTTTCTCAAGCCTAGCCTTGGAGGCCTTGTCCTGAAACATATACTAATTCAATTTAACTATGCACAAATAAAATTTAAATATCGTTTAATAAATTTGATATAATCTTATGAGGAAATTCAAATACCTGCGTACTCTCCTCACCGAAATTCCTTCGTGCATCAAACTTCTCATATTATTTTAGAAGCTCTTTCCATACTTTCACACTTACATCAATTGGCCTTTTTTTATCTTCTTTGTTTGGTTGCACCAAAATCTCTTGCAATTTTGAGACATTCATAGCTTTATCTTCTTTATAGACCAACCTATGCCAAATTCATTCTCCATGTCATGGATAACTGCTTTTTTGAGGTGCATGGGTATCTTTGAGAATGGAAAATGTAGATGGTCTTTGAACCGTTGAAGGCATGATTCCTTCAACCTATTCACAAATGTTTTCCCAGCATCTATCATTCGAACTTCCCTTGAAACCACCTCGTATTCTATCTTCGTATTGTAGCTACCAATGCAAGATTGAAAACATGGCGTGGTGGAAGAAGTTTGTGTCCTAGGAGTGGAAGTCTTTGCTCCCTGTTCCACATTCTTAGAGTTTACTATCACTGATTTCCTCCTAGATATTTTTCTTGATCTAGGACTGGTTGGGGAATTAATTGATTCCCTTTGACACAATTGATTTGTTTGCAATGTTTGAGGGGCATTACCAGATTGTTTTTCTATGTATCTCGCAAGTGTTGTCCAGTCCACATTAACCAATTTTTTCACTACTTCTACCCCCAATATGTAAGCCAATTCATCTTTATCTTTGTCAGTCTCATGTCCCTATATATATATTTTTAAATTATATTTCTTCTTTTAAATTTGGAAATAAAAAACTAGAAAGTAAAATTCAAAGATACAATGGAAACATTTACAAATCTGTAAATTGACAATGAATTACCTCATTGTGGCTAGAGTTTGCTGACAATGCTCGCTTCCCTCCCTTGCTTGACATTTTGAGGCGACCTAGGGAAAATTATTTTCATCCTGTCTATGGAGGCAAACAAAGTACACATTGTCAGGTATGAAAGTTCTCGTCAAGTTTGTAGTATGAAAGTTTTTTTTGTAGGCAAATATGTTCATTGGTTTGCTTAGTGTTGATAACCTAGGGAAAATATGTTCGCTCGGTTTTCTTAGTGTTGATAACCTTATCATGAAAAATATTTCATAATGAAATCTTGCATGAATTTTTCATGACATCAGTGACTATGGCACGATTGGGAAAAACCAAGCGGTTTCTACATTTATTTTCAGCAGTGACCAACCCAATTCCTAGATTTTCCAAGAAGTTCACTATTTCCTTGATACCCATGTTAGGGAAAGAATACAGAGGCATCCTCTCTTCGTACTATAATATTTTGAGCTAAAGCTCAAATGGGTAGGGTAATTTTTTTTGTTAGTTTCTCAAAGGTCTTACAATTTATAATGATGGGACAATTTAGAGATTGCCTAGACTAATTAGGCCATGAATCAGTTAACAATCATGAATTCAAATGCAATACAAAGAGTAGTAAACAATCACAAATTCAACCAAGAAAAATAAAATTGTAACCTTACCTATGGTGTCGCAAACTAAATCGAATTTCTCATCAATTGCGGTAGCGTCCTTCTCTCTTCCTTTGTGCGACATTTTTCCTTTTTTTGTCGTTTGGTTTCTTCCTTCACATGAGAAATTTTTAAATTTTTTATTTTGATTCATTAGTCGATGCTTTAGTCAACGTTATTTAATGCCAAATTTAGCACCGACTTTTGGCCATTAATGCAATCTGTTTGGGATGTATAAGGCGACGCCAAGTGCACCTAATTTAGCACCTATCATTTATGTCTAGTGACTATTTTCATTGTTGTGTATCACAGGATTCAGAGTGTTGGAAATAATTCCAACTCTTGCCTTGTTTTTGTGACCATTGTTGTCCCATGGCTCCTTCATCAGCTCGGTGCGGTAGAGCAATTTTTACCATGGCCCTGCAAGGTGCTTCATCCTTCTCAGCGGTAGTGCGGTGAAAGCTTCTATGGTGGCACACAAGTCTTCCTTCTATTCCTAACAGTGTTGTAGTGAATCCCGTAGTCCCGCAAGTCTTCTACCATTTGTGTGCAGTAGTGTGGTGACCACTGCTATCCTGTGGCTCCTTCATTAGCTCCGTGCGGTAGAGCAGTTTTTACCGCGTCCCCACAAGTTGCTTTTTCCTTCTCGGTGGTAGTTCGGTGAAAGCTTCTGTGGTGGCATTTTTATTCATAGAGGAGGCCATGGAGAGAGGACTTGGACGGTGTAGAAATACTAAATTGTTGAGAGGAAAGTTGGTGGAAATAGATGAGACAGCAAAATCTGTAGATACGATAGAGGTAAGAAGAGAAAGCAACCTCAACCAAAGGAGGAAGGTGTTTATGAATTCACAAATGCTACAACATAGAGGAGATAAAGTCACTTTTTGGTCCATGAGGCCTCTGAGGTCAAACTTATTGGTTGAAAATGCATAGGAATGGTGATTAAATGTGATTCTATGATCAAGGGAAAAGTTTGAAAATTAGGATAGCCAAAACATGATATCAATATGTCAAATATATGACTAAAGTGAGGTTTTGTGTTGGATAGAATATTCATTGAAATGATATAATTGGTGTACTAAACATTATTTACTATGTTGTGTATTATAGGGGTGAGATGAGGCCATGGCAACAGATCATGTCATATTAAATGAGGACACAACAGATGGAGCAGGACATCAGGAACTCAAATTTTTGACTTAACTTAGAAAAAAATGATCTGATGGCATTTTGTGATACGCACATCTTTTTTCACAGTATTATTGAAATTTATAATGTATTATCCAATCTTGACATAAACTAATGCATGTTGTTGATTATTTTAGATGGAGATTGGAGCAAATGCAGAGCCTAAGCGTTCAACTAGCAAAACAACAAGATATGTACGTGGACGAGGACCTAAAACTGTTAAATCATGTAGACGACAGTGGGTGGAAGAGGATATCACAATGGATACTGTAGACACAACAAATGATTGCATTGAAGAAGAGGCAGGTCAGGACTATAGTACATGGGATGAATACTTTGAGAAAATTGTTGTTTGTGGATGTTTTGTATGTCGTGGAAAGAAACAATTCAAACGGGTGATTGTAAAAAGACATTACATATATGATGAGCTTCTAGTCGGTAGTATGCCTCCTACAATTGATTCAAATCCAATAGGAATTATGGTGAGAAATTTTCCAATTTGATATAAATAACATGTATACTTCATTTAAACATTGTTTTATATTATTTAAATAGCTATTTTTTTCTTAATGGATACTTGTAGGATAAATTTATTGGTTTAAATTTTCCTAGATCAGTGACTTCTAGCCTAGAGGGCAATGATATTTATCAGATGATACATCTAACAAAAATATGTGCCAGTATACCAGCTCGGAAGATGAGGAATTGACGAAAATAAGTAACAGAATAAGAACCGGTGTGAAGATGCATAATTTTCTTAAAGACAAGGGGAAGGTGGAGTACATACCCTATGAGAATGAATGTGATGGAGATGATGATTTGTCCCTGATTTTGTGATCAATTTACAAAGAGACATTTGATCGTCGACTATATTGCGCTTGGCCTAGTGATCTAAAACTACCTAGAGTGTATGAGGTGTTTCAATTTTGGGGATACAACTACATGATACGACCCTCCAATATTCATGGACCGAATCTAGGCCTCTTTATTGTCCAAAATGTACATGTGGGATCCAAACATAGAAACAATTCAGAACAAACCACTAGGAGATTAATGCCATATTATGGTCCATCATATTACAATGGTGAATGGAGAAGGCTAGCAGAATATAAGCCTAACATGTCAACATATGGTCTGAATTCGAATATGTATACACATCATTTCCAATTGGAAAGTGGAAAAGAAATTAATAGAGGTCATTTTATGTGTATATATGGACGTGCATACACACACAAAAATATTGTAGGATTTATAAATAGTAGTAAGGGAAGGGAACCTACTGTAAGACCGAATTGTCAATTTGTTGAGGTTATAAATGATAAAGATGGAGATATGTAAAGAGAGGTTGATAGATTGATAATGGTTGAGGCTATTATGGACCTTACCGTTGGGGATGAGATATTGATTGATTGCCCCTTCTTAAAACGCACTCCTACGCAAAAGAAGAGGGAAGAACAAGGTCTCCCTAAGGATGTTCTTAAGGGCAGAAAACCAAAGAATAATAAATGAGTGTGGACTAATGTTTTATAAACTATGTTGTCAAAACTATGTTTTATAACAATTATTTTATAAAAAAGGTAGTCTATAAAACAATGTTCCATTATTCAATTGATGTATATATGTTCATACAATTTATATAATTTCTAATATATGTATGTCCTTCATGTGCAGGTATTTTTCTATGAAGATATTTTGGACCCGAAATGGATATTTGTCATACATTATGATCCAAGATTAAGGCATGTATTTGATGATGCATTAGTGGATACTGAGAAAAAAAATGATGGCAAACAAAATGAGAGAGAGGGATTAGAGAACATCGAAGAAATTGACATCCATGATGATATTGAAGATGGTTATGTTTAGGCACAAGAAGACAACAATCCAAAGTTAGATGATGTTATGGAAGACAACAATATGGATGGTATAGAAAATGATGATCCAAATACATCTGATAACAATATATATGGTCTACAATCAAATTTCAATTATGATGAAGATGATGCAGGTCAAGATGAGGATGATGATAATATTAAATACTTGAAAGAACATATGAACATTGACAATGATACACTGGATGAAATTGTAGGAGACAATAATGTTAATGACCAAGACTTCTAAATTTTTAGAATTATTTGCAATCCATTTTTGAAAAAGGATGATTCTTATGGCCTAAACTTTGAAATGCTTCAGTAATATTATGTTGTACTTGGACAATTGAAAAATTGCTATTTTGTTCTCCTGACAAGCTTTTTTATTTTCCATTATAATTCTAGACCAAACAACATTTGCGGGGATGACCTTTTACACCAATCTTAATTTGTATGAAGTTCACTAACCTGTTGTCAAGCAGTAAATTCATTTAAGAAAAGATAAGTAGTCTCTTTCTGAGGGTAATCCACATGCAAAAAGTAAAAAGCACATAAAAAAATAATTGTACAGTAGAAAATCAGATTCAATCAGTTATGTCTTATTTCACGTGCACACTTATTTGAAAGAAATAGGGTATTCACCATACATTTCCCTTGACAAAGCAAACATGTGATTTCATTTATTTTTACTGTATATTTCAGAAGTGAATTTGTTGTTACATAATGATGCACTGAGAAAATAATATATACAAAAAAATGAAAAGAAAATGTTTGAAATTTAACATGCAACCTACTGTGTTGTGTTGATAGGAATCAAGATTAACTGGGACAAGAAATAATAATAAAATTTTGATGATTGTACTTAAAATTGAACAAGATATGAAAAGTGTGGACAATGATGGTGTTGAAATTGAAAACCCTGATTCTGATGATATTGTTGTTTTATGTCATTCGAGATAAAGAGCACATACAATTTTATATACATAGAAAATGAAGATTTGAAACTAGTAAACTGAAAATGTAAACAATGTAACATTTTTCCTTAAACAATAATTCACATACTCACTTACAAAAAAGGGTGAAGCATTTTTTAATTCAAACTCTGTTTTATTTAATAGACATAACAACACAAGAATATATACACTGTTTAAGGGAAAATATTTCATAGAATATAGAAGTACAAGAATATATCATCACAATCATATCCTTAATTACCTATTGCAATATCCTTAAATTGTTCAATCTTTGGTATGAATTGTTGACAGAAAAAATTAGGATTACTTGGATGCTTCTTCCATTCATTTTGTATTAACATATGTTCGTGAAGACACAAAAGTTAATAAAATATTAATACATGTAACTCACAATTTTTTAAATAAGAAACTTTGTTACCTTTTTTATTTTTAAATAGTTTCCATTTTTATGTTGAACATGTAACAAGGAAAAATAAGCTCAAATTTTCAAAAAAATTAGCAGCTCTACCAACATCCACAATAAATGCTTTACTATATCAACATATTCATTCACATAAGCATAGTATTGAGGCTCAATAACTGATATTCATTCAAATATAAGAAGAAATAAGTATGGAAAACATAAGAAAAATACAAAATGATAACAAAGTCATGGAGAATCTCTAATAATAAGATGTTCTCCATTATATTACTTCAATTGATATATATTAATAACAAAAGTCTTCAAAATGGAAATGATATATGATGATGATAATTTAAAACTAGGCCTTGGTTTCATTTTTATATAGGAAGCAACAAGCTACATGCCTTTTACAAAAAGAAACGACCTTTCATAACTACTTCTTTTACTAACAACTATTTAATTAGCATAATTAAGGAAATGACAAGACTTAAGACATTTTGACATATGGTTTCATTATTCAACGTAGAAGACCCATGATCATTAATCTAGCAAAGTATTCCTCTCCATGATGAATGTACAAATGATCTCACCTCAGTGTCCTATTCTTTTGAAACCAACAACTATTTAATTAGCATAATTAAGGAAATAACAAGACTTAAGACATTTTGACATATGGTTCCATTATTCAACGTAGAAGACCCATGATCATTGATCTAACAAAGTATTCCTCTCCATGATGAACATCCAAATGCTCTTGCCTCAGTGTCCTATTCTTCTGAAACCAAATACTTTTCCTCCCATTGATAAACCGTAAAATCTGATGGCCACTTATATTCCTGGATCTTTTGTATGTTTGCAAGATGATTTTTCCATCGACTATCTATTAATGCCTTTGTATCATTGACAAACTTTAGGTATCCCGTATCAAGAAAAATCAACCCATCCATGATCTAATTTAGCCTGGGAAGATTGATATCATCATCCTCATGTATATGAGTTACACACTTATGAACAACCTGATTGAATTATTTCTTCCGCTTATCCAAGTCCTTCAACCAATCACCATCTCTCACGATTTTAGGTATATACCACTATTTTCAGGTATGGAATAAATTCATTCGTGTTACAATCTTTTTATCAAACGCTTGTACATATTGAAATTCATCAATAATCATCTTCACAGTTTTTTCAGTTGGCTTTAATGTTGTGGGTGCATCAAGACTTCTTTGTAGAACTTTGCATAACTTAGCCAAAGTGCAGTGAATAGGCTGCCACCTTTTGAACAAAGGATCTAATACAAGCATATATGTCTTTATTTGATCCATTGTCTGCTGAAGTGTTTTATAACTATCATGCACATTCTCTAGTTTATCCATAACTGATTTTATCTTATGCTCAAGAATATTTTCCATAACTTCACAAATTCATCTTTTCACTTTATCCTGGGTTTGATTACTGGTCTTCTTTACATCATCCATTTCCTTCTCTGGATTTTTTACTTGTTCTACAAAAATATTCTTCACAATATCCATTGGAGCAATAGGAGGCCTGTATAACACCATCTCCTTGCTTTGTGAGGGTCCTTCCCCTCTTAATTGTTCTTTCAATTTGACATTCTCCATGAACAGTTTATTAACTTCATCATTTAGGAACCATTGTTCCTTTTTATACTCCTTCAATATGTCTTCTAATCCCTTGACAATTACTTGAGTGAACATGGTCGAATGCATGGTCATTGTGGTTGCCTCCAAAGGGGTGGTATCTTGTATTGTCCTTACCATCACTACCACTTTCATCCCTTGAATTACATCCAATAATTTTGGCTTCTATGTATTTTTCTATTTGATCCATATGGCCAGGGTTTCAATCTTTGGGTTATAGCCGGTTCCACTCACACCTTCATCAGAGTCAAATTCTACAACTAGCATTGGATCTTCCTGAGCCTACACTTGATCAAGAAGAAACATTTTCTTTATTCCAAGCCAGGGAAAATGAGCATATTTCTCTTCAAGACCATTTCTCTAGCCTTCTGGGGGCTAATGTCAATGTTGTCAACTCTTAATTTCTGGAAAGTCTATGCTACCATTTCATTTTTCTTTGATTCTTCAATTCTTTCTTTAGTTCATTCCATCCTCTCTTGAAATTATTTTATCTTCATCTTCATCCAAAAATCCTTAAACTCAGGAGTCTTAATGAATTCATCATCTTCTATGAATCTCCTGGCTGCAATTTCCCTTTCATCTTCATGTACCTATGTACTTGTTTTTTCTACATCACCCATCCTTTCCTCATGTTTATGGGCATTGGTCTCAAGGACGGGCTGATCAAATTCAATATCACCTTTCAATGACTACAGTACTATAGCCATTTCCTTAGTATCACCCACCTCTTTAGTATCCTCATAAGGTACTAACTATTCAATGCTTTTTGTCTTTTGTCTTTTGGGAGGTAACTGCTCCATGGGAGGTTCATAGGTTTCACCTGGGGTATGCTCTGTAGTTGCACCACTATCATGTTCTTCGAGATATGCTTCCTTCTTTTTGTACAAGTCTTCAAATCTACTAATTATCAATTTTATCCTCTTGATGGGGTCCTTTTCCTCAACAAAGTATCCCAGGAAATCCTTGGACCTCTGCTTCATCCTTTCTTCAAGCTTCTTCATATATTCCCATTTTTTCCTTTTACTAAATACATCATTATAAGTAATGCAATTCATTATGACATCTTCTTCAAAATCCACTTGGTGAGGCACTGTCATTTTGGTAAGAAGATTGTTCCTTATGTTGTTCATATGATTTTTAGGGTCAAAGGCTCTTTCTTTTCCAGATTTCAATGCATATCTTATCTTCAAATAATATTGTAACTCCTCTAGTGTGTCTGAGCCTACAGTCCAATCTTCACACTTGGTTTGGTTTGGTAGGAAAGCGCCTTTCTTTTGCTTGTGCATTACATCTTTCTCCATCCACATCATTTTCCACATAAATTCAAGAAATGCTAATCTATGGGGCACAAATTTTGGCAGTATGTGTGGAGCAACAGGGCATCCATAAACTCTTATTATTGTAACTTCTGGGAGGAAGAACCAATCTCCAAAATTGTGTGTATGACCCTCCTTTGGTGTTAAAGCCAAAGGTCTCACTAGTTGCAACATTTTGGTTGACAATCTTGGTATTGCATACCCAAGAACTCAAAGGATTTTGTGTACAAAGTCTTCGTAGAATACAACAAAGCTTGAATTCTTGCATTGACTATCCTAAATATAACACCATTTCTAGACAGGTGTGGGATTCTCTTGCTCATCTACTGTAGCCAAGTCCATTATTTTAGTCCAATGGTCCCTATTCTGGTACAATATCAGATGACACAGTAGGGAATAGTGTTTGAATGTAATAGGTGCTTTATCCTCTATAACTTGGGAGAATTCATCATCTTACACCTTCTCAAGGTATGAATCAAAGTCATATTCAATATTAGTTTCAGGGTTTTGAATTCTCAAGACCATCATCATTAGGCCTATTGGAATTTTATCTTGAGCATCTATCCCCAACACTTGGAAAAGAGCTAAATATGTATTCACAAAGTAATACTGAAAATTAGTCACATTAAATGGTTTAGTAGTGGTAGTAGAGATGGGGAATGTTCTGTTACCAATTCCTCTTTTCATATATAGGGGTACCTCATCACTTCTATAAGTATTTTTTAACCTATCATAATACTCCTCACTTTTCTGCAGGTTTATCTTGGTCAGAGCCTGCTTTTTTAAGCCAAAACACTCAATGATGGATTTTCTGGTTACTTCTACCAATATTGTGCCATTTGGAAACCTTACTGTTTTGGTAGCTGAGTGATAGTGTTTGGCTATAAGTCTAATAAATTCTACATCAAAAAACACATTTGGGACAATCAACCTTGCTATATCCAACATCCAAGCGTTTGACATTGGAATCTTCCCATTTCTCTTAATGTAAAAATACAAAAATAGGTCCCATCCAGATTTAGAAATGAGGGCATCCCTACAACTTTGTGCGATGTCCACGAGAAACTTCTTATTACCCTCTTTAGTAGACCCTAGAATTATATCTAATATGGACTGATGGAGTGGTCTCTTCTTTACTTTAGGTTCTTCATCTTTAATTTTAGGCTGACTTTCTTTTACTTCTGATTGTTTTGTTTTAGGATGGAGTGCTTTCTTCTTTACTTTAGGTTCTTCATCTTTAATTTTAGGCCGAATTTCTTTTACTTATGATCATTTTATTTTAGGAGGCATGTTTCAATTTTCTCTACTATGGCTTTAGATGACAAAACCTTGAAAGATTTTTTATATTAACAAAGCTCTTTCAGAGAGTTTTCGTGCACTTACTCGAGTATTTCACGCTTGCAGGACTTCTTCTTCTCATATCCTTAGCTCCTTCCATGCTAGTGCACTACAATTGAGTGCAATATTGGGAAAAATCACTTATCTTTGGATGGCGTGGTATTCAATCATATTAGTTTTGGAAACTCTTAATAATTTAATAGCATTTAATTTAGGCAACTGATGTGATTTTAAGCATTTATTATTGTAAATTGTAATGATGCCACGATTACCGTACTACCGACGTCTCTCATTATACCCATTGTGGTATGGAGGGTTTTTTCCCTTCCCTTCTGCTATTTACTGCACTACCACCTTGCTCAAGGCTTCTTGCTGTGAGGTTGTAGTGTATACCGCTCTACTACATATGTTGCTCACCTTCTTAACGGTATAGAGGTGTATGCTTTTGATCATTACTTGAAGAGTGCTGATGAGAAAATGTTATTTGTCTTATTGATATGTCAATGTCTCATCGACATTAGATCTTATGTTCCTTTGATGTTGGTTGCTGATGTCGATGAGACAAGTTAATATCTCTTGCCGATATGCCACTGTCTCATCGATATTTTCCTTCAGTGGTATTTCTTTATATATCAATGTAACTCTGCCATGTCGAGGAGACTTGTGATTATCACTATGGTATAATGGTGTTTTTCCCTTCGCTTCTACTGTTTACTGCACTATCGCCTTGCTCAAGGCTTCTTGTTGCGGGGTTGCAGTGTATACTGCTCTACCGCATATGTTGCTCACCTTCCTGATGGTATAGCAGTGTAATATTTTGATCATTACTTGAAGAGTGTCGATGAGACAATATTATTTGTCTTATTGATATCTCAATGTATCATTGACATTACTGTATTATATCCAAGAGTTGTGTTTCATCGAGCACTTGTAGATATACCTTGTCAATGTGACATAAGTGATTCTCTCCTCGATATGCCCATATCTTGTTGACATTTCATTGTTTTACATCGTCGATGAGACATATAAATAAGTCTCTTCGACATAGGGGTATCTAAATTGACACTAAACCCGAAGCTAAACTCGAAGCTAAAGTCGGAGCTAAACATGATGCTAAAGTTGAAGCTAAACTCATAGCTAAAGGCGACACTCAAGGCGGCGCTACACTTGAAGCTAATATCGATGCTAAAGGTGATGTTACTTTAGGCACTAATTAGTGCCTAAATCAGCATCGACTTGTACTGATTAGTGCAATACACACCAAAAATTGAGCCATCCCGATAAATAGCGTCGACTTTTTCAAAAAATTGCCAAAAAATACATTAAAATAGTGGGTGGAAGCAAAAAAATGGAGCAAATCACAAGGATTTGTTGTAGTGATAGGAGGGTGATTACCTCAAGAATCAGTCTAAAATAAAGCATTTTTCCTTTATCTAAAAAATCCCTTCTATAATAAGGGAATCCCCCTTTTAATTGTGCTCCAAATCATGGAACATTTTCCAATCAACTCCATCCATGCAATGTCCTTATCCTCTACTCCTCCCAAATACTTAAAATTATGAATTTTTGCCCATGGCTGATTAGAAGTTTTACACCATCACCAATATAATTTAGCTACTAATACATGACTATTGAGTTCTGACTACCTAAATCCAAGCCCACTAGCCTCTTTTGGTTTAAAAAATTGGTCCCAAATCACAAGACTCGATTTCTAATTTTATAAATTTCATGCCCCTAAGAATTTTCTAGAAAGATTATCAACCTCCTTGAGGAAGCTATTTGGAGATTCTAATAAAATTAAAAACTATAAATAGGAAGGGATTGCAATACAAATTTTATAAGAGTTATTATTCTAGAAAATGATAGCCATTGAAAGGTCCAATGAATCACCCTTATATGAAATATATCCATAATCTTCTTCCAATGAAGCTTGTTGAGAATTCTCAAAGAAAAAGGAACTCCTCGAGATAATCCACAAGAATCCATCCAATCTAAAAGTGAAGAACAATATAAATTTTGTGTTGAATGGGATCAAGTGTGTTGAAGAATAAAATACTATAATTTCCTTCATTAATTAATGGACTAGAAGTAAATAAGTATATATCTAAATATTTTTTAAGATTACTTTCCCCCCAATTTTAGTCAGACCCATCAAAGTGACATCATCCACAAACTAAAGGTGGAATTGATAGTCTAAATTTTGTGCCCAAGCCACATGTAAATGATACCATTTTCTTTATGATGTTTCAATGAGTTGTCTAATCCTTCAACCATCAAGATAAATAAATAAGGGGACAAAGAATCTCCTTGCTTCATTCCACAAGATGTCGAAAAAAGACCTGAAGGAATGCCATTAATCAAGACAAAGAATAAAATTGAAGTCACACACATAACCCAATCAATCCACTTGAAGAAAAACCAAAATCCTATAAAATGTATCTAAGAAATGACCAACCGACTCTATCATAGGACTTAGACATGTCAAGTTTAATGAACACGACCTTATAATTTATTATTATTTTTAAATATAATTATAACTAATAATTTTTGTAATATTTTTATGCAATATGTATTTATATATCATTTATAAAAGTCTTGTCAAATATACTATATCACAAAAAAGGTGGAGAAATTCACACCATACATTGAAGGTTTAAGAAGATAGTCTTAAAAAAATTAGTATAATACTTAAGTATATAAGAATAAAGGATGTTGACACTATTGAACATAACATTTTAATGATTTTTAGTACTTTTATATTAATTCAGATATTTTTACCATAGGCTTTAATATTTGTTTTTATTCTTATATTTTTCACAAGATTCTTAATGTAGAGAAGGTGGATTCGCTACTCCCAAGTCTCTAGGACACCAAAGAGCCTAAAGGGAGCAAACTGCCCTTAACTATCTCAGACTACCTAATAAGTTGAAAAAGATGAAACAAATTGCAAAATTGTATTAAAAAGAAGAGTTATAGGAATGATAATAGATAGAAAACTTCGAGGACCGAAAGAGAAGATCACTAAGATTTTTGAGAAAAAGGGAGAAGCTCTCAATCAAAGGATGGAAACACGAGAGTGGGACTCCAACGTAGCACACTATGTTCTAGAGATGTGCTGGCATCTTATATGGACAAAGCGATAAACCTTCAAATAAAACTCAAATGGATTTGATAACTATGCAAAATTCGAGGTTTATTTAACCTATCGATTTAACAAAAAGTGAGAATGCAGATAAATGACAAGAAAGGCAAGACATCAACTTATGCTAGGTCTTGTTCTTTGAAGCCTCCAGCCAAGCTCCACGCAGGCAACCTAAACACAAGGTGAACGAGGGAGGGAAAACGTTGGGGCTATTTTAGGGCTTACCTCAGTCAAACCCTTGTTTTGGTGTTCCCACCTCCACAGACAACTAGATAGATAGAGATAACAATAAACACAAAGTAAAGTAGACACAAGAGTGATAAAAGAAAACCTCTCTACGAAAGAGAGCCTGTATCATGAAATAGACACCAGAGTGATAAAAAAAAAACCCACTACAATGGATAACACATATCATGAAGTAGAGACATAATAGATATTAGGTTATCGAATTGAAAAGAAGCAAGAGAGAATTACCAATAGTTCGTGGCTCCCTCTTAGCTTGATAGACACAATGTTGAGTGTTTGCAAGAGAGATTTGGTTGTTGGAGAGACTTCAATGTGATAGAGCTTCACATGTAGAAACATGATGTAGAAGAGAAGAGAAAGAAGAGAAAGTTGGAAAGAATTCAAGTGAGAAGTTTTGTAAATGAGAGGGAAAGAATGAGTTTTGTTCAACTGCATGGATGAGAAGAGCCATTACTCTCAAAATCCTGCCATGGCAATACGTTTCACAGGCCAAGACTTTCAAGATTCCTCCTTTGAACTTGCAAAATTATGTGGATGATAGTGTGTCATGTAGGCATCTAACTCATCATTTCATGAGAAATGAGGTGGCAAATTACGATCGCTTCACCATTGGTCCTTATGGAGTTGAAATCATGAAATTCTAACTCATAAGGTTCTTGTCATAAATGCAGCTAGGCACCAGAAATGTAGGGAATAAGTATGCAAATGTAAAATTTCCATGGGGTGGAATTTTATGAAATTAAATTTTGCCCCCACTTTAGTGAGATGATTTTAAAGAAAAATCAGCTACACTAAAGTAGAAAAGAGAACATTAGAGCGAACACAAAACTTTGACAATTTTACGGATTTTCTTGCCAACAAGGATATTGTAGAGGTTGTGGAGGTCGAGCAGGCAGGTACCGATGATGCCCCCAATGATCAAGCTCAACGAGAAACCACAACATAAGACATGAAGTTTCATTTTGCAAAAATCAAATTTAGGTCAGCTAAAAAATCGGAAGAAGCTACCAAGGCAAGACGAATGCTCAAGAAAAATCCAATGGTTCAAAAGAAAAATATGACGAAGAGGTGAGTATATGCCCCCTCTTGTTTTTTCCCCTAGTTAGGTGGGTTAAAATAGGAAAAATGGGCCCTAGGGGGCCTATATGCTTGGGTGATCCCCTAGAAGGGTCATTTTCACTATATTCACTACGAGCAATTGTTGACTTTTATGAGAGAAAAGTCAGCAAAATTCCTTGTAGACAAGAGTTTTAGGAGCCCAGGATCGAGCAACTACAATGAGTAGTGGCAAAGGGAAGTGAGGTTGATTAGGTGAGTCTGAATCAACTTTTTATTTGAATTTTATAGAATTTTTTGTAATTTTTTCCTATTTTCATAGCACAGGCCTCATGACGGTGCTAAGGAATCTATTCGACATGCTAGTGTCCATCTAGTGCGCTAGAAACCTTCGCTCATGGTGGTGTCTACCAGGTGTGCTGCCATCTAACAACTCCAGTGGCAGACAACCTCAAACAACAACGTGTCGTTGGGTGATCCCACAAAATTGGTTTACAATTTCGTTGAGGAAGGAAATTTTCAAAACCTCTCCCATGAAATAGATTTTGGGTTTTTAGGGGTTCGCACCAAGGGGGGAGTTCGCATGAACCCAAAAAGGGGTTCACTCGAAGGGGGTGACCCCTTTTTGCCAGATTTTTTTAAATGGATACAAAGGGAAATTCAAAAACAAGGGGGGTTCGAATGAACCCCCTTACTCAGAAGGGTAAAGGGGGGTTCGCTCGAACCCCCCTTTTTTGCCCTTCTCCCCCTCTTCTACCAAATTTTTTCCTTTCAAAGCTCGTGTTGAGGATGAAAATGGAGGAAACTTCACAAACCCAATTGGATGATGGTAGGCCTCAAAACGAGCTATCCATTGAATATAATTTTAATATATTTTTGTTTTATTATGTTTTTATTTTTTAGTTTAATTAAACATAGGTTTTTCATCGAAAATAAAGCTCTTTGTTCTACACATGTGAGAAAATAGTAGATTATCAAAAAAAAATCTAAAAAATATGTTTGTGCTAGGTATTGATGTCCTTGATCTAGTAAAAATAATTGAATTTCGATACATACAAAAAAATTTATGTTATATAAGTTCCACCTATGTCTAAATTGTAATTGGTTTGACTTTAAAACTTAATTAAGAAAAAAATATTCAATAAAACACTATGAAACCAAATGAACATTCTAGATATCGTAGTTACAAAGAAAAATTCAAAAATAATAGAATTTTATCATTCATAGAAAAAAATTTATGTTGTATACGGTAAACACCACTCTTTAAAATTTTTTACTGTTAAAAACTAGTTTTCGAAGGAGATGGAAAAGAAATGCAATCCGATTCCAAATTTAAATATATATATAGAATCTACAAACAAAATGTCACAAATCACTAGTTTGCATCATCTTCAAATTCCTCATGGTTTAGTAGCTATAGGTGCCTGAAAGTGAAGATTTAGTTAAAAATTTCAATTCAATGTCTAATTTAGCAAAAAATTGTAAACTAGTATTGTGGGATCACCTCACGTAGATGTATGTGCGGTGTGCTTGCATCCCATAGGTCGTTTTAGAAATAAATTGATATAGAAGTTAGAGGATTTTTTATGCAGATGGATATGACTTAAATATTTTTGCCTTTCTACAGGACTACCTTGAGATGCATGAGCATGAAGGTGGGCACGTGCTTAGAATGTTACATGACCAAGTGCAACAATGGCACCTCGACTGTTGAACAAGACAACTGAGAGTGGGGTGAATCAATTGTACCAAATTTAAAATTTTAAAGCATTCACCAAAATTTAGATCAATCACAAATCCTCAACTCTACTAAAATGATTAAACATTAAGTGCAAGTGCATAAATTGAAAAACCATCACACAAACACAGTAACACCAGATTTATTTGGAAAACCCAATAAGGGAAAAACCACGGTGAGGATTAATTCACACTATAGAGAATATCAAAACTTATTACAAAGGCTCACTGCTAGAGAAAGGCTCACTTTCGAAACAAGGACTCACTGTCCAATAGGGTTAACCATGCAAAGGGCTCACTTCCATAGAGATACAAAGAAGATAGAAGAGATACATTACAGAGAGAAGACAATCTCAATGCAACAAAGATTTCCACCACAATTTACTCAACCACTTGTAGAAATGCATGAATGATAGAGTACACCTTTAGCTCACTGTATTTGAAAACTCAACATTTAGAATTCACACTAATCTTCCACACTCGCATCACACACACACACTGATTCACATCTATTTCACATCTATCTGCTCTATTTCTTTGCACTTATCTCTTTCCCCTTTTTCACCACTAACTCATCTTGTATTTATACCATCTTCAATTTGAAACATATCCAAAGTCATCCATCCATCATTAAATTCAAATTAGGTCAGTGCTAAAACATCCTAGGGTGGAATTAGAATGAGGGTGACCCAAACACACACTTGATGAGGACCCAAATAGGTCTCAACACGCTTCATCAACTTCAAAAGTAGTGTTCAACGCAAGGTCAACCAAACTAGTATAACACACATATAACAATTAAGCACACACAACCCTTAGCATGATCAAATCCTTCCAGACACCAAAATTATCTTTGACATGATCATAACAACTTAACTCTAGAATCACAAGTCATAAAAATCAACAAAAAAGAAATCCAAACCAACGACATTTCTCCCGGACCTCAACCAGAAACACAAAAAACCATAGTTCACAACTAGTGAACATAACTCGCACTGTACAATGAATCAAAAGACAATAATCTAGATATAGTAGATTCCAACAACCATGATCAACATATATGAACCACACAAAAATAGGAGTGAATCTCAGAGCAAATCCCAAAACAACCATTGAACACTTGCAACCTTCCTTGATTACAATTTTCTCAATATCCTCGACATATACACCCAATAACTTGCATCCATGACATCAATGAAAACAACAACAAGTTGATAAACAATTGACCATTTGACATCAATGACAACACCTTCATTCTTGCAACACTGATGAATAGACACATCTATGATAGGTAGGCCTATGGTGGGCCTTCATGATGCCAAATATGTTATATCACGATTGCATGTTGATGGCATTGATGGAGCATTAGGACTCTACCACCTCCACCTTCCACCTGATAATAAGTGAGATGATTGTCACACTAGAGGATGTTTATAGGATCAATGACCTACCAATCCATGAATGGAAGGGGGCACTAGATGAGACACGCTTAGCTTGAGAGAGATTTGAGGTCCTGTAATACTATGTAGGGAGTACATAACCTAATGATAGCACTGGCCACATTTACATTTGTTGGTTCGAGAATTGTTGCATGGAAGTCCCTATGTTGAGGAAGGTACTGGTAGTGATTTTCACCCTCTGGGTGACCATGGATGGGTGAGGCTCTCACCTTCATGAGGGCCTCATCCACATGATAAAAAATATGGAGGAGCAATGGACAGTGTATGCTTGGGGTCGCAGCATGCTCACACACCTGTACCACGAGCTAGGTAGGTTTATGCACTATGAGTACTCTAGCCTTACCGCTTGCATGCTTTTATAGGTTTGGGCACTTGCACACATGACTTGCACTCGACCAGTCAGGTATCCTTGGGGGATAGCCCCCGGTACACTCATGGCATTCATCTTATGTGTATTCTTTTACTTTCATGTATGATTATGTGATGGATGCTATACTTATGGATGTATGTTTAGATTAGATGCTATCATGATCTAATAAACACACATGGATCTATGTTAATTAAATACAATGATGATATAATTTCCTAACCAAAAGATGTAATCAAATACAATGCACAAACACATAGCATAATAAAAAACATGTATGTAAATAATTATTGATTAAAGGAATTAACCACACACACATGTTTACATCGTAACACAAAATTCACTAATGTGTTAATGAAGGAATGCCATAGTATAAAAAACTATAATTTATGAGCGTTACACACATGACACATAGACATTATGCATAGTATCGACGAAGATGCATCACATTGACAAGTTATTTTCGAGGTGTTCCATCCATAGATGACAATCCATAAGAACCAAAACTATACACAAAGAAGACAACATAAGGGCCTAACTAGTTAGGGATAAACTTCCCTTTCTGATCAGACGACACATTTACATTTCTCCGATTCTCATAAAGAACCAGGTCACCTACCTTGAAAGTCCTAGGAAGAACACCCTAATTGTAGTGTTTAGAAAGTGATTGTTGATAATCTTGAAGGAGGTCGATGTAGAGTCTAAACTAATGTATTGTAAACTTGGTAGAGCCTACACAATTAAGAGGTTTATCCGATTGAACAATCCACTCAACATTGCAAAGACTCAATTAAAATGTTAACCCAAGGTTTGTAAAATTGTGATGGTACAACATTATATATGCCTTCAGAGACTCAAAACTACCTAAGATATCCTATTAAATTTATTCTACTTGTTTGAAACTACAAAATTACATAATAGTGAAGCAAACAAATCAAAACTAATGGCTACAGGTACCTACAACTTAAACTGTAACTGAACTACTGCTAATAAGAGATCAGTGTATCAACTCAAAACTTATCAAAACTAACAACTCAACTAATTTAACCTCCAGAGTACTACTATTTAACCATTACATGCATGTTCATAAACATTCATTGTCAATAAGAAGAGTATGAGATTCTAGTTTAACTTGAATGTAATTCTTAAAGTAATGATAAACAGAAAATAGATATTTAAACAAAGATAAACAACTAGAAAATGAAGTGAAGAACGGTTACCTTGAGTGGCCTACTCAAGTGGTTGTTCTCAGTTAACTAGAACCAAATCTATCTAATAGATTCTACACATCCATGTGAAATTGACTTCATTCATTGCATATCATGAAAGATTACATAAGATATTCTTCACAGATTATATTCAATGAAAATCATTATGAATATCCATCATGTCTTGAAATTAAAAAATAACTCATAAATGAAAAGACTAAAAAACCAACTAACTTATCTAAGGACTCAACCATAGACTATATACAAGCTCGAGGGAGTTTTATTCTAAGTAACAACTAACCACAATCATAAGTTCCTCCCCTAGATATTAGAGCTTATAGATAATATTGAATATTTCAACCCATAACTAAAAAGAAAGAAGAATCCTAATAGAACTCAAATTTTGTAAATAGGATTACATGTAAAACACACAAAAATTTATCAAAATCCTATTAGTAAAAGAGTCCTTTTACAGTGCTTATTAACTTGTTATAATGAGGCATTTTCAATCTCCATTAGGTGTCTTTAATCAACAACTATAACATTCAACTTAATCTGAAACTCCCATGTTTTTCTATCTCAGTCTTCCTTTTGCTATGGGTTCAACTTTCAACTGCCACATGCTACAGTTCCTCCTTGGCTGCAAAAAGGTTAATTCACAAAGAATGTGCACAAGACTAACTACCATAATGAAAAGATAGAATTTCATCCACATTTCATACATACTCGCATATAAACCATGTAATACTATTATGTCATAACCACATTTCCATAATTATATTTTAGGTTCAAGTCTGCATAATAAGTATGAAAAGATAGTATAATATAGGAGTATTTTGTAGAAGGTATATCTAAAAGTGTACAAAATTATGCATGAAAGTAATAGAAAATAAGCTAATAATCGGACCCATCAATCGAGGGCCTATAATTGGCACGCATCGAGCAACTCAAGTTGATGAAAATGATTAGCATGGTAAGTTTCATGATCAATTAACCCTTTAAGGGAAACTCACAAAGATGGAACTTCCAACTTTAAAGGTGATAGAACTTCAAAATTTTGACATTTTCTGGTTGGTTCCTTAAGAATTTTCATGATCTTTCACCCTTGTGTTGATGGTTTGACCTAGGGTTTTAGGGTATAATTCGCTTTTTTCACACATTCCCAATTTATTGAGGCCTTAAGCCCTCGCGATATGTTTTTTCGTTGACCCCTTCACCAAGTTTCCAATTATTTTAGTAACAACCTATGTCATTTGGCTCATTGTCATTAACAACCCCTTTGCCTAAGGCCATCGGTCATTAGGTTTTTCAAATTTTAAAATACTTCATCGTCGGCCCAAAAATTTTTTCCTTTTAAAGACTTATGTCTTAAGTCTTTAATGTAGGGGTCGTTGCCCATTGCCTAGCTCATGGCCCCTTCCTTATGAACAAACAATATGTGCACATGCAGAAAATCCGAGCCGTCGGATATAAAATTCAAAATCCAAGCCCTTGCATGCACATTGTGTAGTATTTAAAAATTATATTTTGGCTGGGCCACGCAGTGTGCGCGATTGCACCACGCGTCCTCCAATTCTAGTGGGACCCAATCCCCACTATCGACATGGTCTTAGTTGGTGGTAAATCGATGACTCTAATATACCGTTTGATCAAATCTAAGCCATAGAGTGCATGCCACGCAGAGTATTAAATAATGTCACCTAACATCGTGTGCAATCTGTGCAATGGTGACACGTGGATTCTGCTAGCAGTGTATGAAAGATGGATGGCACCTATGGGTGATGGCTATGTCATCTAACTATGGAGGAAACCATTGGTCGATGACTTGCCATGTGACAAAATGGAATGTTGAAACATCTTTGACTCGATCTAAGTCATCTAAAGAGCCATCTCAACGCTTGATCGATGGCTCACATTCAAAGAACAGAACTAGCAATGTGATGGTTGTTTGGATGCTATAAATAGCGAGCATTAATGGTGTATGCTCTTTAGAGGATATCAGTCTGATCTCCATGCATGTGAAGAACCACTTCCTAGCAATTATGATGAATGGTACGTCGATTTCCATGTACTTGGGAATTAGCGGTGATGGAATAGATGCCAATGAATAATCACTTGCTCACTTGTGCTTCTCTTTGAGCATTGATGATCAACATCATCAATTTTCTCAATAAATATGGATGAAGGTTCATCATTTTTGTCACAGCAATCGGGATTTTGAAGTTTTGTTGTTGGTGATTTCTTTTGTGAAGTTTCTATTTATCGATGCAAGATGAGTATGTCAAGCACTTCTCTATTATTTGTGCGTAGGTTTGCTAGAGTTAATGTTTGAAGGTCAGGTGATGAAATTCCATCGCATGAACATAGTAGTCTTCAAGGCGCTCCCAGCCTGAAGATGGAATGCATGAAGCCCATTCCAATGGTTACCAAGTGCAGCTCTCGGTTGAAAGGCCAAGTTGCAATTGTAGAGGAGGCAGTGCATGGCAAAGAGAAAAGGTCTACGAAGTTCAAGCGAAGATAAAAGGCCAAATTAAGGTATGTTCATGGTTCTATGGGGAGGTAGAATTCACCCATTAATATTTCTGATAGATCCATTGATAGCGACATGGAGACCGACTTCGATTATGGAAAATTTCTTGTGGCGCTGACCGAGATGGTTGGTGTGAATGAAGAGGTCCTTGCGGTTTCTCCAATTTCCATGATGAAACCATGTGATGTTACTAGTTCTGGTGCTAAGAAATAAGTTGGTGATGAGGAAGGAGCATTGGTTTCACCTCCTACTATGGCTAGGATGCGAAGTGGGCACAAATACCGTGGCCCTGGTGCTGGTTCAGTTTCTGGATGATGGTGATGGTTTTCTATTTTTTGGTCGTGATATGTGTTGTTGCTAACTACTTTTTGGTTTTGATGTGGATGTGGAAAAAAAGGCCTTAACGACATTTTGAAATGGGTGGGGTGACACCAAATGGTTGTTACAGATTTTGATTCCCTGCTTGGCAAATGATTAGATTTAACCGCTTGGGATTTTTTGAAATGCGAATGAGATTTTGTTTTGAAATGAAATGTGACTGTAATGAGCCTGATGCTTGTGGGTCTCTTGTATTATAAAATAGATTTGAAGGCTCATTATAGAGGTTGGATTTTGAATCCAAAAAGATCTAGGTAAGGTAGGGTATAGTGAACACATACAAATGCTGAATTCTTGATGAATCTGGCACAAATTGTCTTAGGTAGGGTTTATATATGAAATATTATTAAATTGTTCTCTGCAAATTAATGATATCAAAATAAATCTACACAATTAAATTATGTGCTCTCCTGTGTATTTTTGTTACACACTATAAATGAAAGTATCAAGCATAGTTTCATTTATCTTCAATGGTTCATTTGAATGTATGGTTCTATTTCTTGCCTTAACTCAAAGAGTTAATCAAATGCCTGGAAGAGAGACCTAGATTTGTGATAATATACTAAGGATTTGGTAAGAAGTGATACTTTAAGTACTGTGAATTTTTATGATGTAATTCATTGTGAAAATCGTTCACTCATTTCAGGGTTGAATATTATGTATGACTCAATATTTCATGCTTGAATCCTCTTGCCCAATTTAATCTGACATTGGTTCATTTGTCTAGGATTCTTATAATCTAATAAATCAGAAAATACCTATCTATGGATTCATGGTTGGGACATTGCTTAGTTCTATTTTTTTTCATTCTGAGATGCAAGTCTCATGCATACTAGTGTTCCTAGAAACTTAGTGGACATTTGTTTAAAGGTCAACCAAACCTTTGACAGATAAAAACCTATTTTCACTTATTAGGAACAGATCTATGTATAGAAGTGTTCTTAAGGAATTTGATATCACATGGACACAAATAAGGAATATCCTCCTTGGTTTCATAGAGCCTAAAGATTAGGAGTAGAGGCTTTAGAATTTTTACTCATTGTGTTGGCCTTCTAACCTAGGAATTTCTCCAATATAAGGCATGGCATCCCTTTAGAGAAATCTAGGGTTCAACAAGAAAAAACACCAACAGAGATGGCGAATTTGCTAGGGAGAACTCTGAGAAATTTATAAAAGAAAGAATCCTAGGCATAGATGGTAGTACCATAGAGTCAAGCATTTGGTGGGTCTAAATAGTTTGTTCAGATATTGAAGGTTTGAGAACCTGGAGAGGTTTTGGTTGTAGAAAGATTCTAAAAGTTTATGAATGACTTCGTTAGTGGAGACAGCCCAGAATGAGATTTACTTATGAAGGGACTTCATATTTGTTTGAAGTTTAGTCCTCTATAAAGGAGGTGGCGAATCTGGCTTGAGAACCTGTTGAAGAAGTGAAGACAATTCCTAGAGCTTCAAAATATGCTATTGAGACGAAAGGTTGATAGCTGCTACAAATTTCCAGGTATTCTCATAAATTTAAAGAAATCATTGTTTTATTTGAGTGAAGTTTATGATAAATCTTCAAGACTTGAGATGATAAATGGTTCCCTATTGGATGAAATTGCATCAAGAAAGGGAATGGTATTAGTTATTTTCATACTTCTGATTATATAATGTGTAATGTCAATAATGATATGAGAAGTATGTTATACTTTTGAATTTTACCCTTGAACGGTTTTCCATATGAAATATCAAATAAAAGCATGCAAGGCAAATGAGTTTTATCATGCCCTCAAAGGGATTTTGTTATTGAAATATATATGCCATTGGCTTTAGTGGTATGAAAGGCTTTTTGAACCTAATTCCTAAAAATGTTAACAAATATTTTCCCAAGTTCACAGGGCAGAGCTCTAAATCAACTTCTAAGCATTTGCATACATTTATGGATTTGATGGGAGATTATGAGGAAAATCATGAGGATGTTGTCATGAAACTTTTTGTTCAATCTTTCAAGGATGATGCTAGAGATTGGTTCTCATATTTACCAACATGTTCTATAGCTTCATGGAATCAATTTAAGGTAGCCTTTGTAGAACAATTTGGTGAAAGGATAAATCCAAGTTTGGTAAGGAAAAACTTTATGGAAATCCATACAAATGAAGATGAATTGGTCCCTACTTTCAATCTTAGATTTACAAAGGAAATAAGGGATATTCCAAAAAGCATAAGACCAAATGATGTCGAGTTTTTGGTTGTATATTCTATTGAGAGATAAAGAGCCCACAACACTGTGCCAAGCATATCAAATTTCTATGGACATTGAAAACAACCTAAAGTATTCAATGATGAAAGGATGTCTAGTCGCTAATGCTGGTCATTCTGACACATCTTGTGCAACTGCAGTTAATGAATTAACCATTGAAGAATCATACCAAGAAAATACAGCTCCTGCTATACCACTTTCTCCATCACCATAGTGTGTTGATCATAGTGAGCCCCAGGAGAAAATCCCTCAAGTTTCAAGAAGGGTTGATCATGTTTCTCATGCTAGAAGATTATGTGATATAAGAAGAGGTCAAGATGAGTTGCCCCAAGAACTTTTTCATCAGTTTATGGATGTTTTTTTGGAAATACTAGAAAGTGTCAAGCCTAAAGAGTCAATGTGCATTGACTTGTTTTGTGAAATATACCAGTCAGGAACAAGTATGTTTCCAAAGGAATTAAAGCCTAAAAGTCTACGCCAAAAAATTGACTGGATAAAATTGGAAGAAGGAATTAGGAGCAACCATGCACAACATTAGATGTTTCTAGGAGACAGTGATCCTAATCCTACTAGGGAAAAGCAAGAAGTAGTACAAATTGATGAAGAAAATGAGCTAGAACAGAATGATTGCAACCAATTCACTAATGTTATATGGACAGATTATCACTATAGTGATGAGGATGATAATCCCTATTATGATGAAGGGTATGATGTGTTTGAATCAGGCTCTTGGGAGGTAATAAGGATTGAAGAGATGGATGAGGTTTGAATGGTTACACCATCAAGTGATCTGATCAATAGCTATTATTTTAATGTTGATAATGATCAGTGTTTTGCTGATGATCAAGATATTGACAACAAATATCATGATATCCAATCTGAGGGATCTGAATGCAGTCTTACTATTGACGAGTTCTCATGTTGTGGTGGTTATGATGATACAAAGTCATATCTCTCCTTTATTGAATATGAATATCCCTACCAAATGAAGGGAGACCCTCTTTCAAAAGTTTGCAAGAATTCTATGGGTGATGATGGGCTACAAAGGCTACATTCTCATATAAAAGAGTTAGAAGTCTCCTAGATAGAAATGGATGTAATAGAAAACCTTCTTTTTGATGAACCTTCATCTGTGCCAATTGTTAAAAATGAGTTCCCGGGTTGGTGCAGGAACAATCCTCTTTTTGAGGATTCTGATAATGCTTTGGACCTATGGCCAGGGAATGAAAATGAGTAGTGCACTAACATGCTTATTAATGGAAGTGCTTATGAGGCTTTCACATTTGGCACTACTATGGAGAATGAGTTTGAAGATCAGGAGGAGACTAGGGTCCTTGAGTGTTTCTCCTAGAAGTATTTTTTGTTTCATGACAATGACTTGCACATACTTCACTTACAAGGGGAGGAGTACTTTGAAGTTAAAGGTAATGAAGGATGTGAGAACATTGGTGTCACTTTTCAGTGTGTAAATGTTGAATCTAAAGGTAAATGCTTAGAAAGTGATGTGTGCAATAATGAAGAAAGAGCCTCAACAATTAGTTCCCGAGCTGCATATTTTGATGCACATATAGATTATGAATTGGCTTTAAGGCTCATCAATGGTGAATGGAAATTTGGTTCATATGTTGGGAAGCCAAAAGATGTCGGGTATAATATCAGCCAATATGAGTATGTGGTTGAGTTTTTTTTATGCTCCCCACCTTTTGGGAATCATTACGAATTTGTTTCCATTCAACAAGAATGGCATTTATGTAAGGCGGGGTGAAGACATTCTTGAACCTATCTTTTTCTTCTTTGATGCTTCAAGAAATTATGGGCCTAGTTTGAAGCATAGTGTTCTTGAAGGTTTTAAATTTGATGTGCAGGATGAGAGTGATCAAGTGGAATATGGAAGTTTCATCTTTCCACTTCAACTTAACAAGCCTAAGATTGGTAAACAAGGAAGTGTTGAGACATGGGGGATCATTCGTATCCATCATAATAATGCAGATTGTTGGGAATTTTCTACTATGAGTACTCATCCAGTGTAGGTGTGTGTAAAGAAGGCCTTTGAAAAAGGAAAGGTTTGGCTCCAAAGCTTGGAAACCCTTGATGTACCAGGCTTACAAATTGAAGCTAGTGGAATTGGATGAAGTTTCCTGCCAGAGAAAATTTTGTACAATTATGTAAATTTTGTTTATATGTGTGGTTTGTTTCTTTCCTGCTATGTCTACTTGTCTTGTCTGGAAAAGCTCTTGTTTGAGTTTTTTGGGCGAGTCTACTTCTACCTAAGATTTGGATATAGCCACCAGGGGTATTCATCCCCGAGCTGGAGCCATTGATAGAACTTCAAAATTTTGACATTTCAGGTTGGTTCCTTGAAAATTTTCATGATCTTTCACCCTTGTGTTGATGGTTCGACCTAGGGTTTTAGGGTCTAATGCCCTTGTTTCACACTTTCCCAATTTATTGAGGCCTTAAGCCCTCATGTTATGTTTCTTCGTTGACCCCTTCACTAGGTTGCCAGTTGTTTTAGTAAGAAGCTATGCCATTTGTCTCATTGTCAATATCGACCCCTTTGCAAAAGCCCGTCGATTATTGGGTTTGTCAAATTTTAAAATACTTCATGGTCGACCCAAAATATTTCACCTTTTAAAGACTTATGTCTTAAGTCTTTAATTTAGGGGTCATTGCCCGTTGTCTAGCTCATGGCCCCTTCCTTGTAAACAAACAATATGTGCACGTGCATAAAATATGAGCTATCGAATTTAACAACCAAAATCCAAGCCCTTGCGCACACGCCACACAGTATTTAAAAATTGTATTTTGGCTAGGTCATGCGGTGTGCACGATTGCGCCATGTGTCCTCCAATTCTAGTGGAACCCAATCCCCACTATCGACATGGTCTTAGCTGGCAGTAACTTGATGACTCCAACGTACCGTCTGGTCGAATCTTAGTCGTAGACCGCATGTTGTGTAGAGTATTCAATAATGTCACCTAACGTCATGTGCGGTCTATGCGATGGTGACACATGGATTTTGATGGCGGCATATGAAGGCTGGATGGGGCCCACAGGTGATGGATGTGTCTTCTGTCTAGCGAAGACACCATTGGTCAATGAATTGCCATGTGACAATGTGGAATTTTCAAACATCTTTGAGTCGATTTGAGTCATCCAAAGAGCCATCTCAATGCTTGATCGATGGCTCACATTCAAAGAGAAAAATTGGCCATGTGATGGTCATTTGGACATTACAAATAGCAAGAATTAATGACCTATGCTCTTCAGAGGATATCAGTCTAATCTCCATGAGTGTGAAGAACCACTTCCTAGTGATTATGATGAATGGTATACCGATTTCCATGTACTTGGGAATTAACTGTAATGGAATAGACACCAGGGAATAATCACTTTCTCGCTCGTGCTTCTCTTGGAGCATTGATGATCGACATCATCAATTTTCTCAATAAATATGGATAAAGGCTCATCATTTTTGTCACAGCAATCGAGAGTCCAAAGTTTTGTGGTTGGCGATTTCTTTTGTGAAGTTTTTGTTTATCGGTGCAAGATGAGTAGGTCGAGCGCTTCTCTATCATCTGTGTGTAGGTCTGCCAAAGTTAATGTTCAAAGGTTGGGTGATGAAATTCCATCGCATGAATAGAGTAGTCTTAAAGGTGCTCAAAGCCTAAAGATGGAAAGCATGAAGCCTGTTCCAATGGTTACCAAGTGCAGCTCTCGACTGAAAGGCCAAGCTGCAATTACAGAGGAGGCGGTGCGTGGCAAAGAGCAAAGGTCTACAAAGTTCAAGTAGAGATCAAATCCCAAATTAAGGTATGGTCATGGTTCTCTAGGGAGGCAGAATTCACCCATTAATGTTTCTGATAGCTCTAGTGATAGTGACACAGAGACCAACTCCGATTATGGAAACTTCCTAATTATGGCATTGATCGAGATGGTTGGTGTGAATGAAGAGGTCCTCGTGGTTTCTCCAGTTTCTATGATGGCAGTGTGTGATGTTACTAGTTATCGTGCTGAGAAATGTGTTGGTGATGAGGAAGGAGCATTGGTTTCACCTCCTACTGTGGCTAGGATGCGAAGTGGGCACAAGTACTGTTGCACTGGTGTTGGTTCGGTTTCTGGATGATGGTGATAGTTTTTTGGTTTTTGGTCGCAATATGTGTTAATGTTGACTGATTTTTGGTTTTGATGTGGATGTGGATGGTAGGGCCTTAATGAAATTTTGAAATGGGTGGGGTGATACTAGCTGGTTGTTATAGATTTTGATTCCCTTGCTTGGCAAATGATTACATTTAACCGTTTGGGATTTTTTGAAATGTGAATGTAATTTTGTTTTGAAATGAAATTTTGATGAAATGTGACTGTAATGAGCCCAATGCTTATGGATCTCTTGTATTATAAAAGAGATTTCAAGGCTCATTACAGAGGTCGGATTTTGAATCCAAAAATATCTAGGTAAGGTAGGGTATAGTGAACGCATACAAATGCAAAATTCTTGATGAATCTACCACAAATTGTCTTGGGTAGGGTTTATATATGAAATAGTCTTAAATTGTTCTATGAAAATTACTGATATCGAAAGAAATCTACAAAATTAAAGTATGTGCTCTCCTGTGTATTTTTGTTATAGACTATAAATGAAAGTATCAAGCATAGTTTTGTTTATCTTCAATGGTTCATTTGAATGTATGGTTCTATTTCTTGCCTTAACTCAAAGAGTTAATCAAATTCTTGGAAGAGAGTTGTAGGTTTGTGATAATATACTAAGGATTTGGTAAGAAGTGATACTTTAAGTACTATGATGTTTTATGATGTCATGCATTTGTGAAAATCGTACACTCATTTCAGGGTTGAATATTGTGTATGACTAAATATTTCATGCTTGACTCCTCTTGCCCAATTTGATCTTGCACTGGTTCATTTGTCTAGGATTCTTATAATCTAATAAATCAGAAAATACCTATCTATGGATTCATGGTTGTTACATTGCTTAATTCAAATTTTGTTCATTCTGAGATGCAAGTCTCATGCATACTAGTGTTCCTAGCAACTTAGTGGACATTTGTTTAAAGGTCAGCCAAACCTTTGACAAATAATATCTATTTTCACTTAGTAGGAATAGATCTGTGTATAGAAGTGTTCTTAAGGAATTTGATATCACATGGAAACAAATAAGGAATACCCTCCTTTGTTTCACAGAGCCTAAAGAGTAGGAGTAGAGGCTTTAGAATCTTTACTCGTTGTGTTGGCCTTCTAACCTAGGAATTTCTCTAATATGAGGCATGGCATCCCTTTAGAGAAATCTAGGGTTCAACAAGAAAAAACACCAACAAAAGGCATGATAGCCTCGACACCATACACAAGGTTGTATGGTGTTGTTCCAGTCGTCATACGAACACTCGTGTGATATGCCCACAAGGCACATGTTAATTGAGTATTCCAATCCTTATCATGTTTGTTTATTATTTTTCAAAGAATGAGCTTAATATTTTTATTAGACGCTTCAGCTTGGCCATTTGATTGAGGATAATATGGTGTAGAAAATCAATGCTAAATGTGAAACTTCTCAAGGAATTGCTTCACCTCTTTATTCTTAAATTAGGCACCATTGTCAGAGACAAGGGTAGAAGGCAATCCAAAGCGAGAAATGATTTTGTTTAGAAGAAGTCTACAAATGGCTTCAATGTTTGTGGATCAAATTGGAATAGCTTTGACCCATTTTGTAGAGTAATTTGTAGTAGTGTTGATGAAGACATGTCCTTTGGAAGAAGGAGGTGATGTTTTTCCAATGATATCCAACCCCCATTTCGTGAATGGCCAAGGAGAGGTTTGATTTTTAAGTTCTTGAGTAGGAGCGTGAATAAGACTTCTATGTTGTTGACATTGTGGAAACTTCTTGACAAAATAAAAGGAGTCTTGCTCCATTATTTTCCAAAAGTATCCCATGTCAATCAATTTTTGTACCAAGGATTTACCACCAAAATATCCACCGTAGAGCTCGAGTGGGATTTCTTAAGGGCAAGGGGTATTTCTACTTTAGTGAGACATTGAAGAAGGAGACCATTATAAGACTTTCAATAAAGAACATCCGACAATATGACATATAAAACTAGAAGTTTTCATATCTGAATGCAAAAAAAATTCGTTGCATTGTTAGGAAATCTTTTAGTCTTCAGAAAATTATAAATGTTAGAATATCATTCCTCTAAGTCAATGTGAGAATATCTTTTGGGACAACATTGTCTTTTTTGGAGGCTTCTTTTAATCCTTCAATTGGATTTCATCTCTCTTTGGAGTGGAGTTTTTCCCATAAGGTTTTCTCTATTTCTCCGCATTACAAAGATCTTTTGTTTGTACATGGGTACCTTATTTGGCCTTGTTTGTTAGGACCCATCATGCATTCTTTTTAAGGTTCTTAGCTACTCCCTTAGTTCATCTTAAGGGGGGTGTTAGAGTTATCATGCATTAGCTAATAATTAATTAATCTTTAATTGATTATTAGTCTAATTTATTCTTATGCACTTAAGCTAAACTTAGGAGTGCTTTTATGCTTTATTAGTTGAGCTAATATTAGATCATTATATCTCGTCTCATGTGATGTTGACACTTTTCATGATCTAATCCCTTTCTCATTTATGGTTTTTCTCTTATAAGCACTCAACCCTCATTGTAAATATCAAGAGCTTTCATATCTTCTTGAGAGTCTTACATTTTATAGCTTTTTCTTGTTGAGGAATATTGCATATATTGTTTGCATATCTCTTGTGTGGAAGGTGTATTTTTTTGTTGTTTGATCTTGTGGCTCATGGTTTTTGCTTGTTTCAAAATTCTAACACCAATTGGTTGGCAACAACTTGACCTTTAATGGATTTTTGAGTTACAAACTTGATGTCGAACTCAGAAAGCAACATTACCCATTTCGCCAATCTTTTGACAAGATCGATTCTAGTGAATAGATGCTTCAGAAGATCACTCTTTACAATGACATGATTTTCAACATGAAGAAGATAATGTCTTAACTTATACATTGCAAAGACAAGAGCAAGGCACCATTTCTCCATGGTAGAGTAACAAGTTTCATAATCAACAAGAATACAGTTGATATAGTAGACCATTGTTTCTTTACCATCATCATCGTACTGAGCTAACAAAGTTGCTAAAGCATGAGGTGATGTAGCAAGATAAAGTAGAAAGGGTCTATCCTACATAGCAAACATTAAGATAGGAGGATTGGCCAAAAAAATTTTGATTGACTCAAAATATTTCTCGCACTCATCATCCCACCAAAAACTAACATCTTTCTTTAGAAAATGTGTGAAAGGAAGGGTGCGATCAGCCAATTGAGATATCAATCTTCGAATTACCTGAATCTTCCCTTGCATGCTATGCAATTGAGAGATATTTTTAGTTGGAGGCATGTTAATAATTTCATCAATCTTATTTGTGTCCACTTAAATTCCATGGTGAGAAACAATAAATCAGCTTGCCAGTGTCAACGTCGAAGACACACTTAAGAGGATTTAGTCTCATCTTATAGAGTTGAAGCCTTTCAAAAATAAGATGAAGATTTTCTATGTGATCTGGATGAGTCATAGACTTAGCCAAGATATCATCAACATAATATTCTATAATTTTGTGAATGAAATAATGAAATATTAAGGTCACCACTTTCTGGTAAGTTGCACTTGCATTCTTTAACCCAAACAGTATGACCACATAACAGAAAGTGTGTGCCATGAGGTAGCGAAGGTTGTCTTAAATTGATCTTTTGGGTTAATACGAATCTGATTATAACATGAGAAGCCATCCATGAAGGACAAAAAGGCATGACATGTGGTCAAGTCTACAATCATATTGATATTAGACAATGGAAAATTATCCTTAAGAGAAGCCTTATTGAGATCATGAAAGTCAATGCAAATGTGAATATGACCTGCAAGCTTACTAAAAACAATGATATTCAATATCCATGGAGAATAATCAATAGGATGGATAAAGCATAATTTTCATAGCTTCTTTATCTCATTCTTAACTAATAATATAACTTTAGGATTTATCTTTTAGATATTTTTCTTAATGGGCTTAGCATCGAGACATAGGAGGATATTGTGAACCACTACAGACTCACCAATACCAAACATGTCCTTATATGACCAAACAAAAATATCAAGATGAGAATATAATAAATCAAATTGTTGTTTAGATTCTTTTACAAAAAGGCACTTTCCTATCTTAATCACATTTTCAAAAGATTTAGGATCCATGAAAACATCAACAATATCCCTTTTAAGGATCGAGTTATGGTCTTAAAGATGGGAAATAGAAACATCATCACCCACATTAGATAAAGGAGCCTCCTCACCCATACTCAAAATAAATTCTCCAAAGTATTCTTGTTTATGTAAGTGATACGAGAATTATCATTTATGGTGATAAGGAGGTAGATGGGAGTAGACACCTAAGAATTCCTCTAGCAATTTCTCTGAGGAGAAAAAATTTAAAGGGAATTCACTAGATTCCACTTTACTATCAATTAGTTCAGGATGAACCAGATCAAGAGGTTCAATAAAAATCATGTTGACACTCCACCATGGCTTCTACCTAGATTGTTCAAAAGAGAAACCAAGCCCCAAGTTATGCTTATGAGGGCTAACTTGGATAGGTACATGAATTCCTTGTTCGATACGACCATAACCTTTACAGTTATAACCATATTTAGAGACTAGTTTGTAAACAAGGCCATATTGTGTTTGCAAATCCTAGGAAGGAGGTGGATCTACATAGAGATTGTCATTCCACCAATGAGTATCGAACATTTCCACAAGATAATAATCATTCTTCTTGTAAAAACTGAAAACATTAGTTTCCTTAGCAGGGGTACAATCATTTTCCTTGGCACGAATCTAATTTCTTTCTTAGTGGGAGGACAATCAACTTCCTCAAGAGAGGTGTATGAGACTGCCAGAAGGTTAAGGTGGATAGGGTTGACTTTGTATTCTATGATAAAGAAATTAGATAAATCCAAGGATCCCCAATCCTCACCAAGATATGCATTTGATTCAAAGGAAGAAGTGGAAGGGGAAGACTTAGGATTTTTAACTTTGGGTTGATCTTCTTCAAGAACATCTACCTCAGGGGTAGCCTTTATGGATAGTACTACCGAGGAGCATGCCAATGCATTAGAAGATAATGATGGAATATAATTTTTAAGAGTAGAAACAACTAAGGCTTGACCAATAGTTGCCAACTCACAAAGGTGCACAGCCTCAAGGTCAACCCTAATTGTAATCAATTCATTAGTAGAACCAAATTTTATGCAATGATGTAAGGTATAGGTTACAGCCCCCAAAGCATTAATCCAAGGTCTTCCCAAAAGAATATTGTAAAGTAAAGGACTAGGCATCACATAACCAAGGTGGGTATGGTAACGAGTCTAGACCTTTGAGGTAATATTATTGTGCCCAAGGTTTGATGACCAACATTATCAAATCCATGAATGTATAAAAAAATCAGCTAGAGAAGAAGAATTAATCTTATTCTTAGGTAATAAATCAATGCCACATACATTGAGAGCCAAACCGGTGTCAACAAAGGCACGTCTAATTCCTATATTATTAATGATAACTATAATCATCAAAGGGTCTGCTTTCTTTTGTACTTCCAGGGATGGGTGTTCTTATAGGTAGAATATGATATTCGATGAATCCACATGAATATGAGCCATCAATGCATTAACATCTGCCGATCTAGTAGAAGAGGGAAAGAGGGTCTTTTACAAGAATTTGTGAAGTATACCTTGATAAACTAGTGTAGATTGAAGCAAGTCCCACAATGAGATCTTAGCTGGAGTAACACAAAGTTGCTCGACAAGATCTTAATCACCAAGTTCTTTAGTCGTGGGTTTAAGTGCTAAAGGAAGACTTGGTTGAGAAGGTGGTAAAGAAGTCTGAACATAAGTAGGTTGATTTAAATTATGTTGATTCCTTCTAGCATTATACGTATGCCCTAAAAAATTATAAGAATCTTGTGTAAAGGTATGGAAAGTCATCAAAGACTAGAACCCCATAAATAGAATGAATCATATTAGGAGATGGGATAACTAGAGTCAAGTAAATGATGGGTCTCTTAGGCCTTTGAGGGGCCAAAAAAATTGTCACTATATTCATAGACTCCTCGACTTACGAAAAGGAAGTAGATGGTTGTGATGAAGAAGTTTGTTTGAAAGACCTATAGATAGGATAAGATACCTCTAAGAAATCAACCAAGGAATCCTCTAACATATCAAAATATTCCTTAGAAAAAGCATTATCATAAATATTAAAACATTGCAGGAAAAGATTTGACATGCTTCACGTCGGGCTGACCAAAAATGCAGAGAAGGGGGATTCGCTACTCCCAAGTCTCCAAGACACTAAAGAGACTAAAGGGAGAGAACTACCCTTAACTACCTTAGACTATCTAAAAATTCAAACAAGATGAAAGAGATTGTAAAAATGCATAAAAAGAAGAGTTCCAAGAATGATAACCGATAGACAACTTTGGGGATCGAAAGAGCAGATCACTGAGATTTTTGAGACAAAGGAAGAAGCTCTCAACCAAAGGATGATAGTGTGGGAGTGGGACTCCAAAATGATGCACTGTAGTCCTAGAGACGTGCTGGCATCTCATACAAAAAAAGAAGTAAACCCTCAGATAGAACTCAAAAGGATCTTCTAACTATCCAAAATCTAAGGTCTATTTAACCTATTGATTTAACAAAAAGAGAGAATGCAGATAAATGAAAAGGAAGGCAAGACACAAACTTACACTAGGTCCTATGCTTTGAAGCTTCTTTCTAAGCTCCATGTAAGCAACCTACACACAAATAAAATGAAGGAAAATGTTGGGGATGTTTTGCGTCTTGTCTCTGTCAAACCCCTGTTTTGGTGTTCCCACCTCCATGAACAACTAGATAGATAGATAGAATAATAGACACAAAGTAAAGTAGACACAAGAGTGATAAAATAAACCTTGCTATAGAGGAGAAAATTTATCATGAAATAGACACCAGAGTGATAAAAGAAAACCCCACTATGGAGAATAACCCATATCACAAAATAAAGACAGAATAGATATTAGGTTATCGAATTGACAAGAAGCAAGAGAGTGTTACCAAAAATCTATGGCTCCCTCTTGGATTAATAAACACAATGTTGAGTGCTTGCAAGAGAGATTTGGTTATTGAAGAGTTCAATCCAGTAGATTTTTTTCGTAGAAACATGATGTAGAAGAGAAGAGCAAGAAGAGCAAGTTGGAAAGAGTTCAAGTGAGAAGTGTTGCAAATGGGAGTGAAAGAATGAGTTTTGTTCAATTGCATGGGTGGGAAGATCCGTTACTTTCGGAATCCTAACATGGAAACATGTGTTACGAGCCAAGACTTCCAAGATTCCTCATTTGAACTCATAAAAAGTATGTAGACACTAGCGCATTGTGCATACATCCACACACTGTGCAAGCATCCAACTCATCGTTTCATGAGAAATGAGGTGGTAGATTGTAATTGCTTCATCATTGGTCCTTATGGAGTTGAAATCATAAAATTTTGACTCGTAAGGTTCTTGTCATAAATAAAACTAGCCACCACAAATGCGGGGATCAAGTGCGCAAATATGAAATTTCCACGAGGTGCAATTTTACAACATTACACTTAAATATAAAATGTATCATTTTGAAGAAGGTAAAAATACTCAATGAACGAAAATATATGAAATGCATAAGGAAATAAATATTATACCTTCATTTTTTCCCTCATTGATTGAGCTCACAAGATGCACCCAAGTCTTGTATATTTTCTCAAGTGTTGATGGTTGATGTGTGGCTGCTGAATATTTGGGTAGTATAATGGTATGATGAATGTGTGTTGTCAAGAAAAAGAGCCAATATCTCATTATATAGAATTATGATGAGATGAACCAAGGGCTAGGATGCAATATTGATGAAGGGCAGGGATTTAATGAGAGATATGTTTTGGATCAAGGTTGTAGTCATGTGACAAGTGTCACATGATGGATAAGGGCTAGAATTAGGACAACATCCTTATGTGGATGGCTAGGATTAAGATTTGGGATATTGAATGAAGGGAAACGATGGAAAGTTAGTTTAAGTTTTGGGATAAAGGCTAGACATGTGAAGGGGACACTTGTCATATTGTGATCCATGTGCTAATGGAATCAATGGATAAGATTAAATGGACAAGGATAGGGGATAAAGTGGAATTAAATAATAGAGGAAAATATAATGAGAATTAATTAGCCTAAATTAATTAATTAATTAATTTAGCTAAAGGATTTTGGGATAAGGCTAGACTAAATATTTATTTATTTAGTTATTAGGATAAGGGTAATGAATAAATTAATTAAATAAATAACAAATATTATTTAATTAAATATTATGTTAGGTGTCTACATTTTTCCCCTATTTGAGATGATGTTGTGACTAAGAGAAGTAACATCATTTCAAAGAATAATAAAACATAGTTGGTAGGCAAGGGATAAGAACTCGTGGCATGATTCCCTAGTCACTAATGAGGATGAGGAAGGATGACGAGGAGATAGTGGTATGAACCAAGTTGTTAAGGAGCTTATAAAATATGAAACATATCATCTCTACAACTCACAAAGAGGTTATTGGCTTATCTTCCAATGATTTCATGTAATAAATGGCTAAAAATATGAAGCCAACATAAGCACTCCATTCCACAATCCAAATACCAAGTGTTTCTCCATGTGACCAAGATGTTAAAATTGCCCATCTGATATGAAAATCTTCTCACTGCACATGACCACAAGGTAAAGGAAAAAAACCACCAAACAAGAGGATACACACATATTGTCGAGCAAGAGCTCCAAGTTACCAAAACATAACCAAATCCATAAAGATCCATAATCATGAGCTTCAAATGCCCAACATAGATCACATTGACAATATCCATGTCTTCCAATCTCACAGATCTATAATGTACAAATTTAACTCATAGAACATTCACTACAACCCACAAGCCTCCAACAACCTTCAATTCCTTCTAACAGATTCCCACAAGATTTCTAGCCTAAGAAATAAAAAATAATGGAATACCTAGAACAAAGTTAACCTTCAACCTTGATACCAAATGTTAGGACACTTTAATCTCTATCCATATAATCAAGTAATGACTTTGATGGATAAGATACAAGGCTTGCACTACTAAAATATGAAAATCTAAAACTTAGATACAAATCTGAAATTAAGTAACCTTAATATACAATTACCATGATTAGAGTCATCTTCTTTATGATGCTAAAATCAACAAATTTAACATGCTTAATAATACCCACTTATGTAAAATTATTACAGCTATAAAAAAATATAAAATCACTATAAGATAGCAGCAAAGAGGCACAAATAAACAACATAAAATACATCACATAACATATGATTTACACCGAGAAACCATTGTATGAAAAAAATCCACCAAGAAGAGAGGCCAAGTATGCATATCTTAAAATAAATGAGATTACAATGTATTTACTTCCATTCTCCTCTTTTCCTCCATCATGAAAACACCTATGTACCTATGAACAACCTCTTTATGCTCCAACTTGTCCTTATTTCGACAAAGTAACTCTATATTCAAACGTTCCTCTTTATTTCTACATCTAAGGAGCTGATTTTATAGATCAAATCTCAGACTATCCTTCTTATATGTCGCCATCCCAGATCACCTCAAGTGGTCAAGCTTCTCCAAAGGAACCTACTCTAATACCAATTGTTGGAAACAAAAGGGAAGAAAAATGAGAGGGGAGGTGAATCAGTTGTCACAAAAATTATATGTATTAAACTTATTCTCAGATATGATAAATAAACATGAAAGCATAAACCATCACCACATCAAAAACACACATAATGTACCAAGATTTTTACGTGGAAACCCTGTTAGGGGAAAAACCACGGTGGAGGTTAGTCCACAATATTATACTCTGTTAAAAGTATTATAAATGGGGAATGCACATGCATTCAGGCACACTTCCTAGAGCTTATTGCTCAAATACAAAAGGCTTATTGCCCAAAGGAAGACTCACTGTCTTATAGTCATATTCAGATTACATTCGAAAGATTTTGAATTGAGAAAATAGAATCTTCTAATGCCTTATTACAGTTTTGGCTAAGCACATAAATACTTTATTCTGCTCACTCTTCTCCAAACTTTACTTCAACCTTCGAGATATTAGAACATTGTCTGCACACCTTGCCCTCAAATGGTATAAACAATCGATCATATATATCCGCAACTAAGGATAACATCAACTACATGTCAACCCAATAAAATATAAAATGTGTACAAACTGTCGGCCTTAATAAATAAACAATTTATCAATGCAGAATAAACAATGTCAGCCAAAACATAGTAAGGACCCAAAATAACATGTCTCGAACATGAAACACCTTAAACTGTTATGCCTCAAAGATCCGCAACATGCTACAATCACCCTATCGGCCATGATCATGAAAAAACATGAACTCACAGAAGAAAATCACCAATCGTGAGCACAACAATCAATGCAGACCAACAACACAAATAGAGCATGATCTAGAAACAACCACAAGCATCATGAATCACCAAAGAAGCATCCACAACAACTCAAATTACTAGAATCACATCATCTTCTTTCAGGAACACCAACTAAAGCAACAAAACAACTATCTAAACACATATACTCATAACTTAATCAAATCTTCATGTGAATCTCTAAAATTTCATGTGGATAAACTAGATATACTTGTCAACAAACCCTTTAATCCATAACTTCTTATCATCAATATGTTGAGCTAGCCAATATACTGAACTTCACTGCATCATCGACAACCTGCAACTTATTTTATTACAATTTTCTCAATATCCTCGACATATACAACCTTAAAGACATTAATGGAAATAATGTTGACATCAATGACAACCACATATCAGAAATATCCAACATACCCTATCTTTAAGTCCATCCAAGAAGTCCTTCTAGAAAATCATGGCATACAAAATACACATATCCTTGATCAAGATTTCATTCACAATCATGTCCTCCAAGACCAAGACACTACCATTGATCAAGAAATCCAAAATGATCCACTAATCGACCTCTATTACATTCATGATCAAACTCTTGAAGACGACCCTATCCAAGCTCCAAATATCAAGACTCCCAAAAGTGAGACACTTGCATCCATGGGATACATAGATGATCTTCCTCTAGAACAAGAGTCTCCTATTCTAGACATATTTGCAAATGACCAAGCTATAGCTGAAATCACTAGACTCTATGAAATTGACCATAAAGACGGTTTCGCCATCGACTTGGAAGCACCAGTCAAATCACCTGAATCCAATATGTCACAAAATCAGACCAAAGATGTTAATCTGAAATCTATCCAACATGTCAATAAAGCTACGACATCTTATCAACTAGGATCATCTACCTTTGTCAGAGAAGGCTTTCTTACAGATGAGAAAATTCGGAGTCAAGTTTTTTGACTAAATAATGATGGGTTAGCGTCTTGCTTCCAAATGAAAATACCCCATCACAAACAAAATCTGTCAAAACATGCAATATCACGAAAAAGGACTAGGCCTACACAAGAAAGGAATTCTAGAACCAGTACAGTTACAGCCAAAGTATAGATATCAAGGTCTTGGCTATTCTTCAATCATAAAATCAAATGATGATAGTGGCACCTCCTCGATATTTAGGGCAACTTTATCTAATACAAACATCAAAATGGGTGTCATGAGTAGTACTTTTCATAAGGTTGTTGCCAACACCCCTTCCATCCACACCATAACCTGTCATTCCAACATGAATAAACCTTCCATTTGGAACCAACAAAAGGAAAAATATTACAAATCCAAAGTTCAAAATCAAATGTCAAAGGCCATTGAATCTCCAAGTGGACAAATGAATTAAAATAGATCCCAAAGAAAAATGGATCAAGCAAAGAAAATATTCCAAATCCAAAAGTCAATCAAAATGTGGAGCCACAAGAAAAGAGGACTCCCACATATAATAAATGTCCACCTCCTTCAAAATGGTCATCGAGCAAGGCATATAAAAGTCATGGTTCCAAACATTATCCTAATCAAAATTCCAAACTTCGCCATCCAAAACCTAAATTTTGGAAAATAAAAATTTCTACATCCAAACGTCCAACAATCCTTCCATTTCTACCATCATTTGTCATAATCCTACATATTTCTTAAAGTCCAAAAATACCATATCACACATTCGTCACATCTTGGCAACAACTCTTTATCATAAGGATTCTCATGACACTCTATCGCGATGTGTGTATTCTGATAAGGCCAACTCTAGTATCAATAGGGATCAAAATGACATCGATCAGTTGTATACAAGTGTTATGATCTTGACAAGACAACTAGTCCATAAAGGTTACTATTGGCATATCATGAAACCAGCATCTACATCAGCACCATCAAAATGATCATCTAGAAAAATACAATAAAAATCAAAAAATCAAAAAAATCATCACCTTGATAAAAACCTGGCAAACAGGCATCTTGTGTGACATCAAAAAATTGTCACCTTGATGAAAACCTGGCAAACAGACGTCATGGTGACACCAAAAAAAAAGAATCAAAAGGTCCATAAAATAGTAAAGAGAAAAATGTCATCCGATAGTGAAAACCATTCTTATGGTGCTTTGGAAAGTACCATGATGAAAACCTAGCAAATAGGCGTCATGTGTAAAAGGAAATTATCTATGTGGGCCATTACACTTGGGGGCAAGTTGTCTCATCTCCCATACCCTTCGCAAGTCATTTCTTATGACATTTTCATCTATCCATCTAAGCCCTATTATTTCCATCCATTTTCCCACCTACTTTAATCTTGATAAGGACTAAGGTACAAACATAAATCATTCTTTGGGGAAAACTATTGACATGTCTATCCTTTTGGCATACACTATCCATTAAATACCATGTCATTACCTTCATAGCCTCATTATCCCTATGTGACATTGTCCTTGGAGACCATATGATAATTCTTCTAGCCAATAATCATTATGTCTCCTATCCTTTACCAAAGCCATCCATTCTCCTTTTATGCCTATCGCCTATCTTGGTTTTCCTTGTCAATGGTCCAAGGATCCTCCATCATCCCATCTAGTCCTAACCAAGTCATTCCAAATGCAATCAATCATAATCCATGCAATCTAATCTTGCAACCCGATGCATCATCCAACACTCCCTAACTCCGTTTCTAGCCCTGATGCAAACCTTGATCCTTTAGTCACATAATCATCATCTTCACGTTGTTTCGGGATGTGTCCTTCCCACGTCAAACAATTTCATCATCATCATCATCATCATCACCTATCAATCGATATTCAGCTTGACTAGAGGCAAGATCATGGTTGTCCTTGGATTCTTGTGCATGCTTGCTCACTTGCTTGTAGGCATCATTCACATGCATTTGTCACAATCCTCATAAAACATCAAAAATCCATAAAAATCATAAAATGTCCTACAAAAAAAATTAAAAAAAATCAAATATCCATCAAAAATCAAAAAAAAAAATCAAAACATGTCAAGATCCAAAAAAAAATGCAAACTTTCAAAAATCTCAAAAACAGAGTCAATTCAATCATGTCATTCAATCTTTATCATCATCGAACTACGTTGTCTCTGTGCATTTGCTACGTAGGCAAGGTCATCATTTGATGTACCCCCAAGGCCACGTTAGGTCAGTCCTTTAGGATTTGTCATTCAGTCAAATAAATTAGACATTGTCAACTTAGACACAAATGGTCATCGAAACATCAAGATAATTCACGCTTCAACAAGACAACAAACCAACAAAGTCACTCAATCAAATCAAAGAAATTGTCAAAATTGTCAAAACATTCAAATAGTCAAACATATGTCTTATACAGTATGTGTCCTTCCTAAAACTAGACATTGTCATTTAGTCAAACTATCAGCATTCACCTTATATAGGATGTGTCTTTTCTGAAACCAGGCTTCGTCAATTGCATAACCCTCAAAAAAATTAAGTTTTGGCAAACACTCTTGTTGGTTGTTGACATTGTGGCTTATTTTGTCTTATCTTTCTTTTGGAATTTGTCTTTGAGTCAGGTTACTAGCTTCCTCGAGGATGTCCCATGAAGGATTTATAGGAGTGATGATGTCTCATGACTCTTTTCTTTGACTGGTATTTATGGATTATCTTGGCAAAACGACTAGGGCAACTTGGCCTTTAGTATGAGCTAGGACATTCCTTCTCTACGAATGTCTATTTTGCAAGTGGATGAACTTGCACACCTTGGTCTATGTCATACCATGGTGTTTTTTGTCCATTTGTGTCATGTTACTGCCCAATGATGATTAATGCAACACCTATTAGTACTTTGGAAAATATTGAAGGTTTCCTTCTCCATACTAACATCCTTGTCTTTCGCCCTGACATTTCTTCTATTCCTTCATCCTCTAGTCTTCTCATCCATTTTGAAAGCACACTCGTGTTCTTTGAACCCGCTTGTCCTCTTGAGGGGGCATACCACTACCTCCTCATCATCCTTCCTCTCCTCACTTTCATATTGGGGCATATTTTTGACTTATTTTTCGTCACAATGCGATAAACCGCATTATGGCAAAGAGGGGAAAAATGTAGACACATAAAATTGACCTAGGCCTACAAACTTTTATTTTCCACATTTCTTCTCAGCATAATTAAAATATTTAATTATGTCCAATGGTCCAATTCAACTATTAATTAAATAATTATCAATTATTTAATTAATTCATATCTTTCATTCCTCTTGACTATTTAAATTATTTATTTATTTAAATACGTTGCTAACTTCCTATGTCTCCCTATAATTAAATAAATTCTTAAATTTATTTAATTATCATTTACCTATTATTTCCTCCTGTTTATTTAAATAAATAAATTTTATTTATTTATTTAAATACGTCATTAATTCCCCATGTCTTCTTATAATTAAATAAACTCCCATAATTTATTTCATTATTGTCCACTTTGCTCATTCTCTCCACAATTAAATAATTATTATTAATTATTTAATTGTCTCTTTGACTTTTCCCTAAATTTAAATAAAATTATTTATTTAAATTTCTCACTCTCTAAATTCCCACCAAGTAAACAATTTAAAATAATTATTTACTGTCACATGACCCCACCACTTTTGAATTAAATCAATTTTTAATTCAAAAGGTCAACATCACCTCTTGAATCAAATAATTATTATTAATTATTTAATTGTCTCTTTGACTTTTCCCTAAATTTAAAATAATTATTTACTGTCACATGACCCCACCACTTTTGAATTAAATCAATTTTTAATTCAAAAGGTCAACATCACCTCTTGAATCAAATAATTTTAAATTTCTAGTTTGATTCTCCACTAACCTCTTTTTCTATGCCCATTATCTCCTTGTCATATGAATTCTCGGCCATTGATTTGATTTTCACAAAATCAAATCTCAGCCCTTTATTTCAAAATTTGACCTAAGCTTGTCCTATCCCTAATTGTTAGTTGTCACATGCAATTTCAGCCTTTGATCTTAGGGCTTTGTCAACTTTCAATCTCGGCCACTTATCCAACAACTTGACTTTTATAAAAAGGCAATGTCAACCTCATTTTATCACTTCATGCTTGCAATTTTTTAGTAGACTTGCAATTTCTTAGTCAAATCCTTCAATATTTGCTTGAGTCTTTGTCATAGGTCTTGGTTGCTCTTCAAAATATGAGGGCAAACATCATATTGCAGCAAATGGAGAACGGCAATGGAGGTCAATCATGGAGGGCATGAAGGCTATTGGGTGAAAGTTTCCTTTGTTTATGCATATTTCCTCCTTTGTACTTCGTTGTTTAGTTAGGGTTTGTCTTATGCATGTTATTTTATGCCAACCTAAATTTTACCCTTAGTTACAATGTTAGTTTAGTTAGGCTTATTATTATTTTGGGTTTCACAAGGAGATTTTATCATTTTTTGCAAGTGAGAAGAATTTTTAAGCATTGCAAAAGAATAAGGTTAAATTTTAATCTATTCTGGAGCAGAAGGGGTTAAACATGTGGTTGCAACAATCTATTCCTTTTGGCAAGACAATCTCTAACCAAGTGGCCTTTTTGTCAGAGATAAAACAAGCATTAGGTTTGTTTAAATATATATTAGCTAGTCAAACTCAAAGCTAGGTCCAATAAGTTTAATTTTTTTAAAGAACTAGTTGTTTAAATCCATCTTCGCACAAACCCTAGAATGCACCCTTAGACTAGAAAATTTATGAGTTATTATTGCACCAAATAACTCTTCCAAGCTTTGAGACTATTTCATGCAAGAAAGGAAGGCAAGGTCTAAAAATGGAAGCTCCACCCACATAAGATAACAAGATCTATAAGGGCCTTCAATGTGAAAATCTAAGGTCCAATCTTGTAAATAGAAAACATGGCCACAACTAACCTAGGTTCCATATTGCAGAATTTCGTGCTCATACTCAAATGATTTAAATTTGCATGACACATATCATTTTCCTAACCCCCTCAAAGCTTCAATTTCCCAACCCATGTTTTCCTAGTATAACTTTGCCCATTTGTAGAAGTTTTTATTCTGAAGGAATGCCTCTAAGAAAAAAATTGTAGATGTGTGTTGACACTCAACAACGCAATCCATAACATCATTAGGGAGATTAAATTCTAATGTTTTACTTATTTCCTCACTGTATTGTTCTTGCATTGCAATGACATCTTATTCATCATTCTCTCCTATTGAGTTGAATGTAGTCTCTAGAGTCGAATCTCCCTTCTACTTGGTCTCCTTAATCTTTAATATGTCATTCTATATTTTTTCGGCATCAAATGTATGCTCTGGAGTGTTTGCCTCTACACCTTCTTCCTTATTTAGACCCCCTCCTAAATTTCTTGCTTCTTCCTATAATCTCATCATGAAGAAACCAAAATGGTTGGTTCAACAAAAATGGCTAAAAAATAGCTAGGGTGTGCAATTAGGGTTAAGTTGCTACGGCTTGGGTCTTCTTTTCCTGCCTTCTCATCTAAAATCCTAAAAATAATATGTTTTCATTGGCTAATGTCTATGGAAATTATTTTTTATTGAAAGAAAGAAAATTAGATAGATGAAACTATAGTTAAACACTGCAAGAATAAGTTGTACAAAGCATATCAATAAAGTTAACTAACATAATATAAACAAAAATTTGACTTTTCCAAGGAGAATATTTGCATGAATAAGTTGTACAAAATAAACCAACAACCTTGCTAACAATAGAGCAACCATGGTATTAACAAAACATGGAAGAGTGATAGCACTGATTGAACATGAAATGGAACAACTAAAGACAAGGAGCCAAAAGAAGCGAAAATCCCAAACAATCAGTTCTATAAAAAGGGTCTTAATCCTTGCTTAATGTCAAACTTCCTTTTATTTAGCATTTGGTCAACTTGTAATTTGATTTGTTGAATTTGAAACTTCGTCTTTAAATTCCTCTTAGCCTCTGTCTAGAGTTGAGAAAATAAAGAAGCAAGACAATAAAACACACCAAAGTAAAGCCTTAAAATACAAATTACTAGTGATCATTATGGTTATTGAAGACAACTTTACACCTATTTCTCTAAATATGCAACAAAATAACATGTCTAACACCATCAACAATAATAATATTGAAATGCAGCCCAACACCAAGAAGAGCCTCTTTCCAACTTAATTTGTGTTCAAAAATAGCAAGCAAGTCATTAAACACAACATTCCACTATTTGTTAACAAATTGGCATCCCAAAAAAATATGTCTCATATTTTCATGCTTATAATAAAATGGCCAATTAATCAGTTGGATCATAATACATTTCAACCTATCCCCAATGGGTAGTTTGTAATGTAGAATCCTCCAAGCAATTAATTAAGCATCTAAATTGACTTTTGATCTCCAAAATTGATTGGTTAGTTTTGACCAAAACTTTTCACTGAACCTACAACTTCATTTCAAATTCAATCAAGCTTTAAAGGCAAATCAAGAAGTGATTGCAAGTAAACCTTTTTTAAGGGAAAAAATAAAAAAGTACAAGATGACAACCATAAGGTCAATCTTTGAAGAAGTTACATTTGATAGAGGCACATAATTTCATAGATAATTTTAATGGCACTAAAGACTACAAAAATCAAAAACTCTTTGTAGTTGTTTTTGATTAGAGGTAAATAACGGGTTTTGAAGGGGCTCAGAACCCTTTACAAAAAAGAGTAGCTAAAATAAAAGAAAGCTACAACTAGTACATATCAGCCCATACACAGCTAACCATCAACAAAAAGTCAACCAAAAAGTAGGAACACAATCAATAGCGTTCCATATTCTTCAGCGTATCTGCAACCTCCACATTGCACGCCACATCCTTCAGGCCCTCATCCATGAAATCAAACTGTTCTTTAATATGAGCCCCAGCCTGAGCTTTAGTCTTGTTATGAGACCTAGCACCAGGCCCACCCAAATTCACCTCACTAATCAAAACATTATTCTTCTCACCACCCTTATCAACAGACACCTCCCCCTCCAGCAGCATACCACCAACACCAATAACAGTAGAATGAGCAACCTCCTTACATTTTTTGACACTATCAACAGGAGAGGTAATACCAACAGATTCAAAATTAACCCCAGATTTAGTCCCCTCCCACCTTTATCCATGTTAGCATAAATTATCTCTAGATGATTTTCAAGGGTGATAACTCTTCGTTCAAGATTTTGGTTCATCAAAAGCGTTTCCTCCACCACAATTTTCAGAGAGTTCATCAAATCACCAATTTGATCCTAAACTAGGGACTCATCAGTTTCACTCATCACACCACAAACTTTCACATTGATCATATTAAGTTCACGGAACATCCATGTAAATAATTTGTAAAAAATTATGGAACCCTCTCTAGCAGTTCTCAAAACATCATAAATATTTTCCTTATCAATATTGAAAATTCCCTTACCCTTAGCATCCTCCTCATGAGAGGAGCTTACCTTATCTTGACTGGTAGAGACATCCTTCCCCTTCCCAGCAGCAACCGGTGTTTTGATTCTTCGAATAGACTCCACAATCTCTGCAACAACCACCTTTCTTTTCTTTTTCCTATCTAGGTCCATAACTGGAGAATCCTCAGCACCCTGCCCCACCTCAGCCATAGCCTTCATTTCCATCTGCAAATCCGAAGCCCCAATTGGAGAATCCACAACTCCTTGTCCGCCTACAATTTTAAGTGGAGAATTCATCTCCAAAAGTTTGCTCGTAGACCTAACAACCATCTTCTTATTACTTCCCATCTCCAGCTCCTTATTTTGTTTCAACCCCAGAGAAAGGGGAGGTGAAGACACCTCACCAACCACTTTCCTCTTCTCCTTCATACATCTACTCAGCATTTCAGCAGTCGGCTTCTCACTGCAAGTTTCATAACCCTTATTAGGGCTCGTCTCCTCTTTTTTAGACTTCCCCAAAGCGGGGGATTGAGTATCCACTTCAATGGTAGCAAGAGAGTCTGAAACATAGTCAACATCCTCCTTAGAAGCCGACTCCTTTTCCAGGATGAGCTTCCTCTTCTTACCTTTTTTACTAGCCATCTCCTCCTTAGAGACTGTCTCATAACCTTCCTCTGGCTTTTAAAAGGATAATCCCTACATGTAAAACATGATTCTTTGGGTTTTTCTTATGGTCCATGAGGATAGCATCTAGAGAAACCAAAAGATAATAAGGAAAAGAAATCATTTTCTTATGGCGAAAGTGATTAAGGAAAACAAAATGGTAGGAATTTACCACAGAGAAGCGACCTTCAAGGGAAATGAAATGCATAATCTCCTCTGCCACATCCCCCCATAGTGCCTTAAGAGATTTCCTCTGGTACCCACCACTCCTCGTCGTTTGCAGGTCTTGAGCTTCATCACCTTTGAAAAAGATTTGCATGGCGGTCTGTGATTCCTTTTTATCTCTAAATTTTTTCTTTCCCTCTATCTAAAACCCTGTAATGTTGGCTATGAAATCTTCATTCACATCAAACTCCATTTTGCCTTGCTTGAGAACCCTATTGTTCCAACTTTTTGTGAACAATGTAGTAGTCTATGGGTTGTTACCATGTAACCTCTCCAGGTACGGAGTCAGCCCTCCCTTCTCTAAGATCTTCCAAACCTTTGGCTTCTTCTTGACAACATCACACGAGAAAGGTTCAACGTGGTTCCTATCTCCTCCCATGGCTTCAAGACTTGCAAAGTCAAGGATTTTAAAAACTTTGAAAGCGATGAGAAAAAACTTCAAGAAGGCTATGTAAAGAGTGCCCACAATTCGTGTGAAAAAAGGAATAATGGCAAGAGTGATTAATGATCCTAGTGTTTTGTCCCCTACAGATATCAGCCCTTGTACAATCAGCTCAATCCAAATCTTGCTTACCATCCTTCGACATCATAGTTTGTCACGTGATGAAAGTGATGCACGCTGCAAGACTTAATAAATCATCAATCACATTAAATTTGGCCATCATGATTAATACTTGCAATTGCTTCTATAGGTAGGGGGTCGTTCAATCCCCATTCCCTAGCACCTCTAACTCCAAGATTTGTGAATATATCAACAAATATGTTTCCCTCTCTCAATATATGAGAAATATAATAATCATCAAAGGACTTAAGAATATCAATAGAAACTCTAATCAAATTCTCAATAGTCCATGAGGGGGCAGCATAATTCTTCAAATTGTTAATGATATTGAGAGAATCCTGCTCTAGCCAAACTTTCTTGTATCCTTTAGTTTGTGCCAATTTGAGACCATTATAGTTTGCAGCCGCTTCCACATAGAAACTCTTTGTAGTTGTTGTTCAAACTAAATTGAGTTTTAACAATATGCCATTGTAACCAACTCATCATAAGAAAATCCCAAAGGTCTACAACATTGTAGAATCCTTTTTTAAATTGGAAGTAGGATTGTTTTGCAAATCTTAAAGCATGAGGTTGATATTGATAAATAATATGTTTGTTCCACCAAATAGATGAGATGGAGAAGTTGAACCCATGTTGAAGTGAGTTTTCTCTCCATTTTAAGGGATGACAAAAATATGTTCTCAAGTCTTCCAAATAGACTAAAGGGGAGGAGAGGCCTTGATTGAGAAAAATGGAGCATGAATGATTTTATCTAATCACTCCACTTGTTTCCATTTACCTTTGATTGAGGTATGGTTAATTTGATTTCATATGAGAATCTTCCATGGTTCATCCCCTTCAACATCTCTAGTAATCTATTTTGCAACCAAAAATAATCCTTGAGCTCTTAGATCTATTAGCCCCTAAATGACTTTACATTTAGGCTAAATACAATGAGTCTATGATGAGGATATAAATCCCTTATTATCATCCCATTTAGCGGAAAGAAATTGTTGAATAATTTTGATAAAGTCCACATATCTGTTTTTAGAAGGCATCCAACATGAAGAGTAATAAACATGTGTGGCATGAAATATTTGATTGGCTACTTGGATTTTACTAGCCAAAGAAAAGAATTTATTCCCCTAATTGAAGAGTTTACTTTTTACTCTATTAAGATACCAATTCCACACATCAAAGAGAGAAACCCCGATGCTAGAAAAGGGTATTCTGAGGTATATCATGATTTCCCCATGTTTGATTTGTTTCCATTTCAAGTAATTCATTGGGAAAAACCCTCAGCTTGAACCATCAATAATTCAATTGTATCACGTGCAAGCTTAGATCCTAAAACAACACAATACAACTCCAATATATCCATGTTAGAAATATTTTTTGTATTTTTTTGTAATTTGTCATCAACGTAATGAGAATTAACTACAACATCATTATGAGGAATGGAGATTTTTGAAATCAGTTTCATGTTATTGGCACTTTGAAATAGATGACTCAAAGCATCAATTGTAAGAACATAGAGATATGGAGCGAAGGGGCATCCTTGCTAGATCGATATTTGTAAAGGAAATGGATATGTCATCATATTATTGATAATAATCCTAGCATTAGCATCTTGAAACAACATTTCAATATGAGCTCAAAATTTAGGCTGAAGCCCAACCATCGAAGCATATTAAGAATAAAGTTTCAGTGAATTCTATCGTATGCCTTATAAAAAGCAAGTTTGATCAAAATAGCATTTTGACTCATTTGTTGGGCCCATTCACAAGTTTTCCATGCCAACATAAGATTATCAAGAATAAATCTGCCAATAGTAAACCTTGTTTTCTTAGCTCTAAAAATTCCTTGCACCATAGGTTTAATCGTAATAACAAAGGCTTTTGCAATAATTTAATAGGAGGTTTTAAGCAATGTGATGTCATGGTAGTTATAGTAGTAAATCCCATCCATACTAATGTAGATGTCAGCAGCACAATGTCACATATTCTCAAAGAAAATCCCTAAAGAGGTGCAAAGTAATTGCTACAAGATTATTACACGCACTCCATGCTCTTTGGAATGAATCTATCTTACATTGCCAACAATTTGAGAGTAGAAAAAGAAAATTGCACTAAAATGTGATAAATATATCTATCATGAATACGGTGTAATGACTGTATCATAATAAAGTGATATTCTAAGAAAAAGTGGGTTAAAACAACTAGTTTCATGTGTTTTTGATCAATTATAAAACTTTATATTTGGTTTTAAATATCTCAAAACACATTTCACATGAAAAATCTTGTATTGTCTACTTTTGTCTTGGGTTCAAATTATATTTAACTTTTCTTTTCAAATATATTTTGGATTCAAAGTTGATCTAATTTCCTATGATGTTAGAGTTTCACAACCACATTTTTATTGACTTGCAAAGATCAATTTGACTTGAGAGGTATAGTGAGTTGTTTTCTTGCTCCATCTTGAACAATGTGAATGGCTGGAATGTTGATCATTATTTCTAATATAATTTTGTTCCCTTAGTTTGTGTTGTAGCGTTGTAAATTGTTACCCATGACAATTTCACACTAGGTTTAGCTCCCCCTATGTGCTCGGACTTAATGCTCTGAAATTATCTTTTATGTGATCATTTATTAAAAATAGAATAAAATTGAGAATTGACATTTAATATATATTTAACGATAGCAAAAGCCCCAAAATATGTTTGAACTAGGACGCCACTGCCCTTGTCCAACCCATTTTGGCTCAATTTTAAATGTCATTGTCGGCATTTTAACATTTACAAATTTAAATTCTTTTGTCAACTTTTAATAATTAATTTTGTGGGAAAACAAATTAATGCATATAAATACATGTCTTTTTCACCATTTAAAATCCTAAACAATCTAGAAGGCAATTTGAATATCAATTGAGCATCCTAAAAAGCATTCAAGAGCAGAATTAGCAAAATTTACAACACTTATTATTAGTCAAAATTCATGTTTGCACTGCGTCGAGTTTATATGTGAGTTTATGCTTGTTTTATGTTCATTTGTTTTGTGAGAACTCCCAAGACATTCAATCAAGCAATCAATTCTCTTCAGATGAGATCAGTACACTGACTTTAATCCATCAAGGAAAGAAGATTTGAGTGGTAAATTGCAACACTTGTCAATTTATCATTCATTTTATGCATTTTGCTTCTACTTGATTGAGATTAAACACTATTTACATCATCATAGTTGTTGTGGAAGTGGAAACACCAAAACGAAGTTTGACTTAGGCAAGCCCCTATATGACACAACCCTTTATCCCCTATATTGTGTACAAGTGACAAATTTGAAGTGAATTTATGAGAAGATTGAAGACGTAGTTGCAAGATAAAGCATTCAAGCTCCATACTTCAACAAATTAGGGCAAGTGGAATCAATCATCAACAAATGAAGTTCGAAAACTGAGTCCAAAAAGGAAGAACCTACAAACTGAGACCTTCTAAGATCTGCTCACTAATTCCTGAGATCTACATTCTTAGGACTATGGCGATAGTGCCCCTATCTTGACAACTTGAACCCTAATTTCTATGTCAAGTTCCTTTGTCTCTGCACTCTCCTATTCTATTGTCACTTTTCATCTTTCAGTTCTGGAATTTTCTGTAATTGCAACAATTTGTTGTAACTTCATAGTTGACCTACATGCATTTGCATAATCAAATCAAATTAGTCCTTAATCAACCTCAAATCTCCATTTCCTTCAAAGAAAGAACCAAAACCCTAATCACCATTTTGGCTCTTCCATTGAGATTAGTAGCCAAGTTGGTGTATGTAATAAATTTTGGTTCCTTCCAATGTAATGTAGAAGAAAGTGTGATTTAGACCCTAGATCCCTTTTTCCCACATCACATGTGTGTATTAAAATTATTGGAGCCATCAATGACCTTTAAGGTAGTTTGGGGAAGGGATAATGAGCCAAAAGAATATGTCTTGACAATAGTTTTGCATGCAATGTTGAAGCCACCTTAGATCCATGTGAAGTGGCATGGGAAAGCACAGCCACATGGTTTGTATCAAATAGTTTATCCAAACAGCAGCCATTGCCTAGTGGAATTTTCTTGGGAAATTGAATTAGTTTTGAATGCAGAGTTAAGAGAAACCAAACAGCGCTGAAAATATGATGTTGCAAGGAATCAGTTTTACATCTGTAGTCCCTCTGCAACTTTCTCAGCTGCACCCGCTGAGAAAATTAAATAGCTCCTCTCCATGGATCCATTGCCCACCTACATTGCCAAGATTCATGGAAACAAACCCTAGTTGCAAATAAGGCAATTTCTAGGGCAGTTCTAGATTTTTTTTAACTGAAAAGCAGTGAGCAGACAGGTAAGGTACAATAAATTTATGTTCAAATATTGTTCCTACATAATTGACATTTAGTCGCGGATAGCTACAGTGACAGTGAAATAAAACAGGTCATCTAAGTCCTCAATCTGAAAAGAAAGGAAGTTTAAACATAAAGAAAGCTCTTAAATTTATGGATTTGGACTCACAGTTTCAAATTTCATCTGTGAGGTAAGGTAACTCTAATTAGGTCACTTGGACTTTTGTTTTCTTCAGTAGAATTTAGAATCTTATAATGCAAGAAGCAGATCCATAGAAGAAAGAAATGGATTATGAATTGGAAGCAATCAAACTAATCGTTACCATTAACTCGAAAAACCAAACCCAATGCCTGTCAGTCAATTAGTCTTAACAATGTAAAGCAATGGGAAATGTCACACAATCTCCACATTGAACTTCAAGTATGTTTTGTTTTCATTCTTTATGGTTGTGTTAAACTTACTAATAGTTCTTTATTTTAAGTTCTGGCAAAGATAAATGAATTGGCCATTTGATTGGCTTAATGAAAAAATTGCCATTTTGGGGCAGTAATTTTTGTCAAGGCAAAAAAATACCCAATGGATATAATAAAGCTAGTAATATTTTCCATGAATGGCATGAAAATATTAACACTCATTATTATAACATTCCGCAGAGTTACCAAAATAACTTCTTGCCTCCCATGATATTGATCCTCATCAATATACAAAGAATTGTACAGATAACAAAAAGACGTAGGATTTTTCATTTGTGACTTCTAACATTGGTTACTTCAAAACTATTAACACAGTAACAAACATAACAAAACAGAACTTCATATAAAGAATTTGTACTGGATTTTGTTTCCCCAGCTATTTTATTAATGAAATCATTGAAATGTAATGCCAACAATATTCCATGATGATCATATTCAATATTCGTGTAGATTTAATCTGGGGGAATGGTTGTACTAAGGTGTAGCAGACTCCTCTGCTTTGTCTTATTTTTTAACTTTATTTTTCTCCAAGCAGTCGTCATCTTACAAAAAATGGCCTATGAAAATAATAAAGAATATACTACATTCAGCATCTTGAAAGAATATATTGCTTGTTATGTCACCATCATAATGCATAAGGGTATGTGTATAACCAGCAAACTGCCAAGACCAACTGAAATCATAAACTTCTGGTAAAATAAAAATCGTGGAGCAAGATTCCCATCATATTCATTTGCATATTGCTTCAACTGCTAGACTCTTCACAATTCCAATACAAGGATCTGCTCCAAATCGCACTGATGAAACAGTAATTGAACATCCATTCTGTCCTATGCATGCCTGTAATTTCAGTAAATAATCACATAAACTGAAGCAATATATTCATTGTTTTCTAAAAGCTGGTAGCAAGAAAGAGTAGAAATTCAAATTATACCTTTTCCACTATGTTTGCAGATTCCACCAAATGGCATGTCCCTTTGATGAATCCTCCACACACTCCTTGTGGATTCCCAAAGCTTACAAACTGGACAGAGGAAATTATTTTTCCCACAGGACATTCAAGTTGAAGCCTTGGCTCTCCATTCTCATGTAGCATCTGAGAGTTAGTTTTCATCCTTTGTGAAGATTGATTAGATGGGGGATGGATCTCCCCGACATGTGCGCAAAGACTATTGTTAGATCTTGTCAGTAGTGATACCTTTTCTGGTTCACCTCCTATTTCCTCAAATAAAATTAAAAAATTCCCAGTGGGTTGCAGCAATGATCGAGGAATATGATACCTGAAACCATGTATTAATTTCATTTCAATAAAACAAAGCAATTGGAATGAATATCTAGTAATATTTCTTGCCTCTATATTAACTAGCAGATGTGAAGGGCTATGTAGAAAAGCAATCACAATACATAAAAACTTCCTGTTCAAAGTTCACAGAACAGGGTCAGGAAAACTGTTTAACATTTCTTACAATGTTTGAGAGGGTTCTCCACAATTTGTTGCACACTTATGCAAGCTATAATTTCCTCGATAATCACATCTTGTACAATCTCCTGCAGGAGCCAAGAAGGAAACCCAATAACGTCCAACATTTTCCCCATTGATCCAAATTTGCCCTTTTCCCATACTCCTTAGATCTAATGAAACAGGTCCATCTCCATCTGGGGCATCTATTATTATCTGCAAGATTAAAAAATCATTAGAAGGATATTCCATATGAAGCAGTTAAGAATCTTGTGTATTCTGTGTGAATCATCATTACATAGATCCAAAGTCTATTTGAATGCAATCCTGCCAAAGAAATACCTCATTTTAATAGCTGAATGCCTCATAACAATTTTGTACAAGTAAAATGGCAGAAATGCCAATAATATTTTGTAAAACATTTGCAAAATCATTGGATTTTATGTCTCTCAGAAATAACTAACAGAGACAACCATGTAGTATCAATTACAACTACAAAAAATATATAATAAGATCAAAGAGATAGTATACAGCATTAAATAACTGCAAATGGCCAAACCTCTTGTGCCAACGCTCACAAAAATAAATGACAAGAATCATTAGGAAGTAATAAGATTTAATTTATAAAAAGATAGATGCATGTTACAACATAAGATTCGAGTTGATACTTAAGACAACCGAGGAAACCTTGAGGTCACTCAGTTTGGAAAGTTGTGAAATAACAATAGCCAATGCAATAGAATTGTGATCTTCAAGTACAAGTGTTCTAATCCTTTGTAAGTGTGTCCATAAGACTTCTGACACATTGGGACTTTATTTGATGATCCATCCAAGGAGAGTGCTATTTGACCTTTCCTTTTGCAACAAATGCAACACCACTTAAATAAATGTCACTATATAAACTCTAGCAGAGGAGATAATTCCTCAAGTGGCGAAAGGATGGGAGGTCATTCTGAAACTTGTGTAGTATTCAGGTGCTTTCATTTTCTTATTTGGAAGTCTGTAATGTCAAAGGTGGGATGGAAGGACCTTTGGTTACCCATTGGTTGTGGAGATAGGTTGCAAAGCTTTTTGAAAATATTAAAAGTAGACAGATCTTAACATCTTCTGCTCTTCATGTCTAAATGAGAGAAACTTTTATCCATAGATACAAGACTTGTCCTGAATCACCAATACTCAGTGAGTTCCAAAGCAGACAGTGCTAACTAAGGCCAGAAAACCTGGGGCCCAAGTACTTGACGATCGCCAACCCGAGTACTCGGCAAGTTTGGTAAAGCTCACCGAGTCTATAAGATTTATTGAACCTGCCCAGTCACTAAAATTCAGCCACCCAATTGTGATGTGAAAGTTAGAAATGGAAAAATAAAGTCAAACCAATGTTCCACAGGGACGCATCCCCCCCAAAAAACCCTACATTTCCTAGACGGGGATGTCTCAGAGACTTGGGGACTTGTGAGGGACGTCCCCCCACCAGCCCATCACCAGCACCACCATCCCACCACCAATGTCGCTGTCTCCAAGATGCCGCTAGGACTTCAAGGATGTTGGGGTATCCTCAAGATGTCTAGGAGACTCCTAGTTGTCTCCAAGAAGTATAATTCTTATACGTATACATCTTTTTATAACTATTTTTTCAAGTACTATATGTATTTCAGCACCCTGCCATTGCACCCACCGCCGTCCCCTCGCCGCCCCCAAACTTAGACCTCTCGTCCCCGCATCCCTGAAACGTGTCCCCTGCTGTCCCCACCACCACCAGCGCCACCATCCCACCACCACTGTCGCTGTCTCCAAGACGCCGCTAGGACTTCCAAGGATGTTGGGGTATCCTCAAGATGTCTAGGAGACTCCTAGTTGTCTCCAAAAAGTATAATTCTTATACTTATACATCTTTTTATAACTATTTTTTCAAGTACTATATGTATTTCAGCACCCTGCCGTTGCCCCCACTGCCATCCCCCCGACGTCTCCTTGCCGCCCCCAAACTTAGACCTCCCATCCCCGCATCCCCGAAACGTGTCCCCTGCTGTCCCCACGTGCCCGTCCCCAAAACCCCGTGCAACATTGAGTCAAACTTAACACTCTAAAATGGTCTCTAATACTCTAAAAAGACATTCATTTTATTTGCAACCATGAGGAAGAAGGAAAAAAAGAGTTTTGAAGAAAAACACAATCCACTAAAACAAAAATGAAAAATCAATAGACAGCTTGAGCAACAAATGTTGATTGAGTGTGACTTGGACAGGTTTGTCACAGCCCTCAGTGCATCCAAAGGAGCCCACCTCTATTTGGATGATTTGAAGCAGCCCACTCTCAAGTTAGAGCTAATTTGAAGACTTATTTTACTATTTTGAATCCTTTTCTTTTTGTTTTTTTTTTTTTCATTTCACTTGTCTTCTACATTTGTTTAAATTCTTTTCATTTTAAATTCAAGGAACAAAAAATAAAGAGAGCTCAATTTTCCTTCTTTTTTTCCCCACTTTGCATGCCTTCTGCATTGTTTAATTTTTTTCATTTAAGATTAATGAAACAAAAAATAAAAGAGGGAAAATGAAGAGAACTCATTTTTCTTTTTTCTTTTTCTTGTTCCATTATGGATTTTTCTATTTTTTATCTTTTTTTATGAACAAACCCTGGGTATTTTTTATCTATTTTTTAGTTGCAAACCCTAACTGTTTTCTTTCTTCTGATTTTTTATCTCAGATTATCTAAATACCCTAAATGTTGATCTATTTTTCATTTACTTATTATTACAATGTACTTTAGATTTATCAATTGTTCTAATGCCAAGCTCAATTAAAAAGGACCCTTGTTGGAAACCTGCCATTTGAGAGGCAAAAAATAAAATATTAGTTTAGACAAAAACAAAATCAAATGAGAAAAATCATTTTAAAATTAATATATTATTATATTATAACTGTAAACAAAAAAAAAATTACTTTGAAACAAATGCAAAAAATAAATTTTAAAACAATGTACACCTGAAGCAGACATCATGGGAATGGGGGAAAAAGCTCTAACCAGAAATACTATGGAAAACTCGATTGCTGAACAAAACTTTCATGCGCTTGTTATATGAGAATTTGTAGAGGGTTTTTAAGAACATTGAAAATCAGAAAAAAAATTAGTCAAAAATGCAAACTGCACAGAAGAAACCCTAAACAGAAAAAGGAATATTATGAAAATCAGAAAAAATATGTCAAAATTTCAGCAAAATGGCAGTTAAAAAAATTTATGACCGCCAAGTTTTTGGCCCTAATATTGTGCAATTTTGATCAAAAAAATTGGGCTCATGGGCAAGAAACAAGATCTCACAATATACCACCAGATCTCCCTGCAATCTGCTTTATGGTGAGCCCTATATTAGATTTCCATAGTGGCTGATCTAGTTCACTAGACTACTGATTCTTAAGTATCAAAAAAATATATATGCCTAGGTCATAGTGGCTCACCCTATACTAGATTGCCACATTGGTTGATCCATAACATTGGCTACTAATTCTTGGGTATCAAAATACATACATACATAGACATATATGACTTCCCTGCAATTTCTATATTTTCTTTGACACCAAATCCTCATTATTTCTAGCCAAACCTTCATTCTTCAAAGAACTAACAATGAAGGAATCTGACCAATCTAAATGGCGATAGCTAAAAAGTTGAACAAAAGAATATTGTCATTCTTAAATCTTTGTATTTATTTTCTTCTTTATTTATAGAAACTCCTTATGGTAGTCATCAAAAACTTGCAAACATTTATGAAATCACATCACTATGAAATACTCTATTTCTAAGATTGAAAAATTACATTTACCATTATTTACTAATATTGCATATTATTTGCATTAAAATATTTCATATGAATAAATATACAGACGTGTATGTGTGTTTGTAGTTTGTACACATTTTTCAAGGCATTCTAATAAAAATATATATATAAATCCAAATGAAAATATATACAAAACCACTTTTATCACATGTTCAACTCCCTCTTAAAATCCATCTCATCCTTGGAGAGGAGCAGATAAATTAAAATAAGCACACTTCCATTGTGTTAAATACAACTACTCCCTCTTAGGAGTTATCTTCATCATTAAGAGAGCTACTCTCACCTTCAGAAATTGTCATCATAGTCAATTCCAATTCAAGTGTTTTTTGTTGAACTTTTCCTGATCCAAGAGGATCTAGGTCACTAGAACATACCACAAAACTCAGGCATTACATGACAACCTATGTAGTTTCATCAACAAAATCCTCATCTTAGCCAGCACCTATGTTGAAAATTGCATGTCATAACTCCATTTCAGCATCACTGCACAACTTGACTTGTCTTGTCATGGGCAATTGTGAGCAATTGTGATAGTTGCAACAGGAATATGAACTATCACATCCCAACTGGCACACCATATTCCTTCCTCTTCGTATAAATATGTACATAACCGTTCATTGTAGGATGGTGGTTGAATAATGGTTGAATGAGGAGATAGGCCACACATTTGTTCTCACAAATCATGTACAAAACTAAGCATAATATAAACTTGATGTTACAGTTATAATCATCTTCTCTATGTTTTTTTGTTTCAATTGTTGCATACTCTCTTGAATCTCTATCATAATATAAACCTTCCACACTGTCCACTGCGCTTTATTCCTAGACTTAGATCATTGGCATCAAAGCAAACTTACTTCATGTCATTTCCAACCAATATTGGGGTGATTTCCTAAATAATTACCTATGTTTGTATGCCCAATCATGAGGTTTGAATATGAGAAGTTAGGGCTTGAAACTCATGACACTTCATCATACCTTCCTTCATGTTCTCAAGTAGGAGACAAAACATCAGCAGCACTGACACCAAAGATGTTCCAAAAGCAAAAGATGATGGAGCATGCTTTGCAAAGACTTGGGAAAAATAGGAGGAACACCATGCACACAAAAGAGCGGGTATTGTGGATCAATTTTAACAATTTTGTAGACAAATTCAAAATCTTACCAAATTCACAACAATTGTTTGGTGGCCACATACTATACCAGGTACAAGTCAATCTAGACATCCCCATGTTAGAAGGTAAGACAGATGTGGATGCCCTAGATAACTGGTTTAACCAAATGTGTTCATATTATGTGATTAATCAATTCTTTGACCACAATAAAAGCACATTTGCTCTTCCAAAAGTCTCTCAATGAAGAAATGATGAAATAACTATTGTACAACACACAAGGATAATAGAGACATGTCAATTGAGCCATTGTTTTGTATACCATTGCAGCCCTCAAAGAAACCTTCAACCCTAAAACCATAGTTGAAAAACTCGGACTCGGCAATAACTTGACAGGCCCAAAAGTTTTGAAAACTCGGGACTCGGCAATAACTCAGCAAATTTATCGAACATTTGAAAATGCACAATTTTTTAAAATATTCTTCAAAAACACACATATAAACTGAATTTTTAGAACATATTACTGATTTCATCATATATAAATTGAAATTAGAGTTTAATACATATCAATCATCAATGTATCAACTGATTTCATCATATAAAAAGCAAAATTAGAGTTTAAAACTTTAATACATATCAATCATCAATGTATCATAGACCAAAAAACAAGTTGAACAAAAAATCACGGCGATTTTTACTAAAAAACAGCAATGAGTAAATAGGTGATCAACTCGCCCTCTAATCTTGCATGCGATTACTTGCGAGTTGCGCGAGTTATTGGCGCATTTTTCATCTATGCCTAAAACTATGATGACCAATACATCAAGTTTTCTCAATTGTGGCAAGTTTTCTCAAGGCTAAGCTCAATCAATGAAGGAATACGAACATATTGCATACTTTAGCATCTAAACTAGGTATTCAAGATTCAGAGAAAAACCTTGTTTTGAAGTATTGAACAAGCTGCCAATATTCAATCTACTATGAGTTTACTATGGGTCTCCATTAAAGAAGCCTATAGATATTCAGAAAAGGTGTCTCAACCTTGCATTCCTAATGTTCAATTTTAATATTTTTATATCCACTTACTATTTTGTCATTTGTCTATTTTGTCTTCATGTGGGAGAATTGGCGTCCCACTTGGAGATGACAAGGAATTCGTCTTTAGTGGTTTTTATCCTACATGAGGAAGTAGGCATCCCACTTTGAAGTGGCATTGTTTGGCCATGTGTCAACATCTTTTGGTGTGAGTAAGGCCATCATGACAAGAGTTACATATAATAGATTTTTATGACATGTAAGAACATGTAAAAGAGAGGCTACATTGAAATCTTGGCCAACATTATGACAAGCTTGGACACTTGTCATGGAGCATCCTTGAATGTTTGAATGAGGACAAATTGGGGTACCCAAGTTTGGGTGGTCAAATATGACAGATTATTGCAATATAATAAGTGTATGGAATATGCCAAAAATAGTAATAAGTGTAAGGAATAAGCCAAAAATAGCCAGGAGGATCAAGACCAAGGAGGAGCATTAGAATTTGAACCCATGCATTTGGGCATCATATTTCTCATGGTTTGGTAAATGGTTCCATTCATAGTTTCTAGTTTGTACTTCATCTATTTGTTGGTGCTTGGAGTTGTAGTTTGTATGATTCGTTTTGCAGGTACCATTATGTTGCCAAAATCACTCCAAAATTGTATGTTGGTGAAACTCCTATGAAGGCTTTCTCTACAAGTGTATTGTAATCTACTTACTTTACTGAATAATACATTGGGTTGCTTCGGATTGTAGGGTTATCTTCTCAAAAGAGTTTTCCCCACGTACACCTATGTTATGGTATATTGTCTATTTCATATTTATATGTGTATCTACTTTCTGCAATTGTAAAAGATTGAAATTTGCACAACACTTTCCTCAGTAGATTACAGTAGGAAGCATTTCCACAGATCTTGCTTCCTTTCGATAGATTGCTTGCAAAGATGGGTATTTTTATACAAGACCGTAGACAAGGTATTAAGTCATAGAACTTTGTAGTTTCTTAATTGTTATTGATGAAAAGAATCACTAATGATTCCTTCCAGTTCCATTATCAATTTACCCTCTTTGATGATAGTGATGAAATTGCACTCCAAGGATGGAAAGTCTTGGCTTCTTTACTCATTGCAATTCTATTCATCAAGGTAGTCTTAACACCAGCAGACTCTTAAATCAGACTGAGAGAAGTCTTCAGCAATGTTTTGATACAACAATATCTATTTTTGAGTCAATTGCTATTAAAGTTATTCAGACATGCCTCAAGAATTTCATCCCAAAAATTCTGGGCACTGTCAATAAAGAGACGATACTTCTCCCATCAAGGTAACTTTTGACCACATGTCCAACAAATCCATATGAAACCAAGAAAAAACCTCTCCTGAATATGAAATGATTTTAGGATTGTAATTAGTGCCAGCTGCTAAAACAAATCCTAAACACTAAACAGCAGAAGGAAAACTGATTACTTCAACCAATGTTGAATTCCACAAATTGCAGTATGAATTCTGCTTTAATTGTTGAGGTGACCCCACAAATCTTCCAAATCAACATACCAAGTGACAGTGTCAGATTTTATTAATCTCAGAAATTAAGGCTTTTCGTGGATCCATTCCCTGATACTTGAACCTCAGAAGGGAGGAAGAACGATAGTGGAGGAGGCACAAAATAATATGCAGGATGCGTTTTTCAAGATAAAAAGTGGGCAGAAAGTAGCAATTTTGCATTTCATCATGAATCCCAGAGGTTTTTGGGAGTTGCAGAGCTGAAAAAATGAGTGAGAATGACAAACTTAAAAGTAAATATTAAAGCAATGAGTTACTATTCAAAGCTGGAATGGTAAAAGGTGCAAAAAATCAGACGGGCATCAGAGAAAGAGGAAAAATTTGGATTCACACAAAATATTTAAGTCACCACTATAAAATATCAAATTTCTTATAGAATTTTCTACATTAACCCACATGGATCCAATGTCCTTTGGTCCTAAGATAAGAATAAACATATTGTCCAGACATATATTTAATCCCAAGAGAAATTACCTTATACCATATCAAGGCCTCATTAGAAATTGATGAAGTCCAATTCATCGTATGTGAATCATCATTAGAATAGATATTTAACCTTTCTCCAACTAAACCAATCTGCATAATAGAAAATTAACAAGTACAATTAGAATAAAATAAAGAGGAATAAATGACCACATTGTATAAAGATTTAGATGGAAAACTATATATGATAGAACTTATTCTTTGGAAATCTTGTCCATAAAGCTAACACTTCTCTTTTAGTTTCTATGCACCATGTGCTACATGCATTACATAATAATAAAAACAAGTATTTTAACTAGAAACAAAAATAAAATCAAGAGATGGCATATTTATTAAATTATTAATTAAACTTTTTTTATAAATGCATTTTCAGTGAGCATAGCTTGACAATGATTAATGATTTAGTCCTTTCATACTTTTAAAATATATTAACAGAGCTACAATTAATAAAATTCTATAGAAATCACCACATTAGAAATTTAACAAATTTTTAAAACATCAAAATAAACTATACCTCGACAACACATCTTAAAGGAAACATCTTAGCTTTCAACAAAATCAATATTCTCGTTTCTCAAAGTATACATTAACTCAAAAAAAACGCAACTTGCTCTTAAAAACTGGAGGCAAAACACAAAAAGAATATTTAAATGTCATTTTTATTAATTGAGTTGTTTTTCAGGAATGTTGGAATCATAAATATTTGAAATCTCCTAAATGACTATTAATTACTATGACATATATATGATATAACTTGAAAATATTAAAACATGTACAAATTACACAAATGACTATTTGATCTATACAGAACATCAAATTTTGATTTATCAGTCATCCCAATATACCTGCATTCAATGGAAAAATACAAAGATGCTCACAGAATATTACCAAAATAACAAAGGTTAACTATGGTGAAGAATTGGGGTGGAGGGTCTAGCTCGATTGGCTAAAGCATCCTGTTGCAAGCAAGAGGTCACAAGGTCTAGTCTCCCCTTCGTCCATGTGGTACCGGAGGGCGTGTCATGCCAGCGTCACTGGTCACGTGAAAAAAGTTTACCAGGTGCACTGCAGTTTATAGGGGGGCTACCCGATTCCTGCAGTCTAAAAAAAGAAAAAAACTGTAGTGAAGAATTTTCAACGGACCACATTCATAGACAGGTAACTGGATTGCAAGTTCCATCTTAAATCCCTGAGCTTAACCATGAGAAGCTAAGTCTCAAGGAAAAAAATATATTAGGTTCATACCTCAACCTTGTCCAACCATAGGGCTCTACTTGAGCTAGAAACAATAGATAAATTACAGCTCAGCCATTCCAAATAATAGGCCTTGTGCCAAGTTTGAAACATCACTTAAATTACACCAAGGGATTACTAAGAAACAAGGCTTCATCTTGGATCATGTAAGAATTCAGTCATTGATCTCATCCAATAACAGAGCTTCAGCCCAAGCTATAAGAAAAAATAAAAGTATGCCCTGAGCTTACCCAATTATAGGTTTTCATAGTAATCAAACAACTATGCCCACAGCCTCACTAGACTAGGACTTCATCCGATACCAGAAATATTGCTAAAATTACAACACAACATTATCCAGTAGCAGAGCTTTGTGTCAAGCAGGTGCAGCAACTATAAGTAATAACAGCCTGAAGGAAAACTGATTGTGCAATACTCTTAACATCCAAATTTTCCATGTCTGTTTTCAACTGTATGTCTGACAAGAGGATTTTAAATCCCCTGATCTGTGTTGGATTCCTATTCTAAGATTGTATGGTCTTGCCTAGGATTAAGGGAATCACATCGTTTCTCAAAATGGACATGAATGGCCATAATGAATCAAAAACAAGCAATGACAATTCATAATGGATTCCCTGAGTTGAAAACTAGGAATGGTAACTTTGGCATATTTCCATTTGACCAAAAACTGGAAATGGTGATCCTGCTGAGTGTCAAATTGAAAAATTCTTGGGGTGATATGACAGATACATCTTGGGAAGAGACAGGTGCTTTAATAGTTAATACAGAAGGTGTGAAATAAAAGTTGCATGTGGAATACGATGATAAATTTCCAAATGTCTTGGAATGGACATTTTAGCATTAATTTCTATTACATGGTCTTGCTAGGGGTGGAAGATGCCTTCATTTCACATTAGAACTGTTTAATGAGTAGAAATGGCACATGAAAGATCAAATGCAATAGTGAGAGCTGTAAGGAAAGAAGTAGGCTATGAGTGTAATAGAGAAGCTACCAAAAATTTATAAAAAAATCTTCCTAAGCTGAAGACTGTAGAAGGGGAATGTAAGCTGAAGATGGAAGATGGGAGAATGTAAGAGACAGGTGTCCTGATATATAACCTTGCGGCTGTGTGTGAAGACAAAGTTGTTTTGTCCTACTGATAAGATATTAATCCTGTTGTTCGTGGTAATTGATTGAGAGGGAAAATTCAAGATGATTGTAAGTAGAATGTAAGTGCCCTGTTGCTGGACTGTATGCCTGAATGAGCAAATTGAAAATCTGAATTTTGACTAATGAGGAAAATTGTTTGCTGTTATTGTTTCCATAATGTGTATTGAACTGTGTATAAGTTCTTGTATGTTTGAATTGACTAAGTGTCTGTAAGTGGATGTGTGAGTAGATGCTTGGATTAGCTTCCCTTCACTCAGTGGCTAATCCTAGTATGCATCAAGTGGTATCAGAGCATCAAGTGGTATCAATCGTGTGAGATGATTTGAGTAAGATCTTTTTGGCTGCAAGGTGTAAGGCTCCAGTAAGGTTTTGTTGTTGATATCTATGACTGCAGAGGGCTGTGTGCTCTAAAGGATTTGTTGCAGGTGTGATGTCCTGTAACTGCAGAGAGCTTTATGCTTTAGCAGATTGGTCGCAGATATTCGTAACTGCAGAGAGCTGCAAACTCTAGTGGATTTGTTGTAGGCATGGGGAATCTTGCGACTACAAAGGGCTGTAAGGTACAAGTGCACCAGGAAAAACTGTTGTTGAATGATTGTTGAGTGGATTGTTGTAGGTGTGACCCCGCAACTACAGAAAGTTGGATGTAAGTGTGTATAATGTCTTTGAAAAAGAGGATGAGAGTGGTCTTGAATAAGTTGTTGAGCAAGAATTTGCAGAACAATACCAATAGGAAGAATTCCTTGAAAAGACGACAGATATGCATTTGAGATTAAAAATGTTGGAAGCTCAGCAATGTGGAAGAATTGGTGTAGACGATCGAAAAATGTTACATTGGTCTCACGGAATATGTTGTACAAGATGTTGAACCTAAGGGAAAACTTTTTGAGAAGATGGACATCCATTTGAGATTGAAGAGGTTGGAGGCTAAGCAACATGGAAAAGTTGTCCTAAACGTGTTCAAAAAAGATGAAGAAAAGAAAAGAACGTGACTGCAGATGAGACATGTCTTTCCAAAGACATGGATGTGTTGCTGGATAAGGTTGTAGCTATGGAGAAAGGTAATGATGGTTGCTTTGTTTGCAAATATTGAGGAAGTTAGAGAAGAGTAAGACCTCATGCAAGAGGACAATTTATAAGAGAAAATTGTGGTGGTGACAGAAATTCATAAAGCATGAGTTGCTAAAGGTAAAAGTGTATATGGACTCTTGATTTTGGAATTATCTATCAAAAGATAGAAGATTTCAAGTTGATAGGGTATATGGGCTCTAGTCCGGCTAGCTCGGAGTATCAACTACTTGCTATATATTTTCCTTGGGCCCAGGTGTTGTTTCATTCAAGAGCAAGCTTCAACACATTGTAGCTTTATCTTCCACTAAAGCAGAATATAAAGCAGTGGCCAGTGCTAGTTGTGAAGCAATATGGTTGCACTAAGTATTGAGTGATCTGAGAATTCCTCAAATTACATCAACTCCACCTCCTTAGCTTTATCATACTCGTGCCAAGCATACTGAGATTCATCATCACTACATTCGGCAATTTGTTGACATTGATGATATTTATCTCCATCATTGTACGTCTCAAGAATAGTCTACTAATTTATTGATGATATTTATCTCCATCCTTGTACGTCTTAAGAATAGTCTACTAATTTAATAACTAAAAAACCTCTTGGTGTTATTCTCTTTGTCAAATTTTGTGACAGAATCGGAGGCCTCTCGGTGTTATTCTCTTTGTCAAATCTTGTGACAGAATTGGACTTGTCTCTAATTTGATCATTATAAATATAATATTATGCACATTGTACACAAACATTTATTAGTTATGCTAATGATGTAATAACATTGCATTAGTTATCTTTGAAAAGCAATTTACAATTAAGTTACAAGGTTTAAGTTACAACCACCTTGTCACTTGATTGTAAATTATTATAAGAAAAATTCATTGAATTGTGTGCCATTCAATTCTCTCAATCTTTGTGCATTCATTCTTTCAAGCTTTCAGCAAGGTGTGCTTGTTTCAACTATTTATTTTATGATACTTGATCACTAGACACATGCATTTCCATTCTACTAGTGTAGGCTAGCAACTATAGAAATGAAAATATTGTATAGGTGCTTTATCTTAGTCATAAAAAAATCCAAAAACAAAATTAAAAGATCTCATTATTTATTGTTTATGTTATGACATAATAACATTGCACTAGTTGTGTTTAAAAAGTAAATTACAATTAAGTTACAACCACCTTGTAACTTAATTGTAAATTGCTACAAGAAAAATTCATTGAACTGTGTGCCATCTAATTCTCTCAAACTTTGTGCATTCATTCTTCCAACAAGTATGTGGCTGTTTATTTTGTATTATTTACGATACTTGATCACTAGACACAGACATTTTCATTCTGCTAGAGTAGGCTAGCAACAATAAAAATGAAAATATAAAGGAAAATCTTGTTTAGGTGCTTTATCTTATTTTCAAAATAATACAAAAATAAAATTAAAAGATCTCAATATATAAGGATCACTTGAGATTAGTTTCATTGGATCATATCTATTGCTGCGAATAAACTAATAGCCTTGTGATTATAGAAAGAAAAAATTAGATTCCCCATAGACTAGGAGTATAATTCATGAATATCTTAGAATTATAGGCTTTACTTCAAGTAAAACCAATAGCCTATATAGACTTATAGTTTATGACATATCTATGACTAGCATAGATATATTAAATGCATCTATTTAAAAGATGCCGAGAGATATCAGCCTTGAGGTGGTTATATTGAATATGTGCCTCAAGATTGATATCTTTTGATGTCTTTCAAATAGAGATGTATTTAAGATATCTATGCTAGTCGCATTAATTTAGTGCCCAACATTTTCCGTTGATCAATAATAGAGCAATAACATTAAAATATTACATTCGCTTCCAATTATTATTTCAATAATCGAAGTATTTTTTATTTATCCAAATACATCATGTACATGGCATTAATTGAGCATTCATGAAAGATCTTATATTTAGTGAAATGTGCAATACCCATTACATTAAATGACAATATATATCATATTTAAAAAAATTTGTTGAGTTCCTAGTTTAGGCCCTGGGACCTACCGGTTTAGGTTTGGTCCAGCCCAGATATGGGTCCAAATTTGGTCCGACTTGGAGACCGTCCAAGGTCTCCTCCCAAGCTTGTGGGTCTATTAAGGACTAAATCGAGAAAACATGCAACATATTTAGCTGCCTTATACAAACAGATGGCTAATTTAACATTTTTTTTAAATCTTGTATTTTGATTTTTCACTTTGACCAAAAACCTAAAATTGCTCCCCCAAAACCCAAACGTGGATTCCAATACATTTTAAAGACAACAAAATCATTTCTCTTATTATGAATGCAAAAGGAAAATATCATTCATCTTGCTAAATTTGTATTCTTGCTTGCCATTGCATGAATAGAGTTGACAATTGATCAGTGAATGTTCCAAAGTGGTTGATTTGCTATTCCTATGCATTTGCAAGAGCCCGTTTGTTTCCAAGAAGATCATTGCAAAGATGTGGTTCATGACAATGAGTTCAAATTATTGCAATGAGTCTCTTGGTGCTTTCGGAATTGATTTCCAACCTTTTGCGAGCTCTCTAAATTTCTTGGAAAAGTTTACTATTTTTAAAAATCATCTAGTTGCTTCAATTCATTGTCTTATGACTTCAAGGACACTTTGGTATGGTCAAAATTGTAATTTTTGTATCATTTCGATACTTTCTACAACTTGAGTAAATTATTGAGTTATTAAATAATTATTCACTTAAGTTGTCTAATATTGAAATTATTAAAAAAACAACTTAGTGTAATAACTTGTTTAAAAGGTATTACATTGCACATCAATTTGGACACCTAGGCATGGGAGTATTAAGTTTGAACAATGAATATTTATCATGTATGTTTTAAATGACATTAAATTTTATGGTAATTTTGTTTTTTATAGTCTTTATATGATGTTATGTGATATTCTAATCTTATTTCTGCTTCTAGACTGCATCCACGAAACAAACCCGAACCAAGACCAGTACCAGAACTGGCAACATAGATATTATTTTCAAATTCTTCTCTCATTGCAAGCTATAATGCAACATTAGTTCACATCAATAACTCCCAATCTCCAATTGTCATATGTGTTTCTCTAAATATCTTATCCAATGTGACAACTATTTCAAATTCTCATCTTAAAATTTTGCATGTCAACTACAATCAAATAGTTGTTTATATCCTAGGTTACTAGTTTGCCCCTATGGAGCTACCCGTTTAAGTCTAACCAACACAGTTCTGAATTTGAATTCGGTATACTTCAATAGGGGATGTAAACAAGGTTCTACAATTTTCCTATGGGTTCATTTGGGATGATCTCAGATGGATCTACAACAAATTTTATCATTTTCTTATATGCTACCACAACAAACCCAACTTTACCTTTGTAAATTGCCTTTACTTGTTTCTTGAGCTTGTTTATCAATCGTTTGGGAACATTATGGAACGATTTATCAACATTTTAATTTGCATCAACAATGTAAGAAAACTGATATTTTATATCAGACTTTATGACAGCAGTGTGTTCAATAATTGCAAGTTTATGTTGTGATCTACATTGGAAAAAAATTTAAGAAAAAATAAATAGGGGTCATTATATTGTGGGCCTATCGCCTCTATTTGATAGTGGTTGAGTTGTGGCATAAATCTGTCTCCTCTCAGGTCGAGTGAGTGCAGGACCATTCCCAATGGAATAGATTGAAAATTTATGTAAATAAATTTAATAATTTATTAATATTACGACTAATAATAAAAAAAGTTAATAGTTCATAGTTCCACGGAGTTTCCTGATGGGGCGACGCAGGGATGCGGGGACGGGTTTCGGGGATGGGGGGACTAAGGGCCTAAGTTTGGGGACGGTGGGGGCACGGCGGGGGGGATGGTGACGAGGTGGTGGCAGGGCGCTGAAATACATATAGTACTTGAAAAAATAGTTATAAAACAGTGTATATGTATAAGAACTATACATCTTGGAGACAACTAGGAGTCCCCTACACGTCTTGAAGTCCTAGCGGTGTCTTCACCGGCGTCCTTGAAGTCCTAGCGGTGTCTTTCCCGGCGTACTCGAAGTCCTAGCGGTGTCTTGGAGACGACAACACTAATGATGGAAGGGTGGCGCTAGTGGTAGGCTGGTGGGGGTGTTAGTGTTTTGTAGCGGCAGGAGGTATTTCCCTAAGAATAATTATTCAAGGCAAGTCGACCTTTCAATTATATAACAAATATTACATTTCCTAGGTCGGCTCAAGAGGAGAGTTTGCCTAGTCTTGTATATAATGGAGATAGAGTCTCCACATAACTTAAGTCATTCATTCCATTCTCAATTCGATTTCCTTAAGAAGCAGATTCGCATTCAAGAGAAGCAGATTCGCATTCAAGAGGAGCAAATTCGCTTCAAGAAAAAGAGTTGATATTCTTTGTAACTAAGGAATTCACACTATCTTCAAGTGCTGGTCTATTGTATGATATTCAGTCTTTCTAGGGCCTAATTCTAAGTGCTACTTTTGCACTATTATTTCTGATTTATAAGAGAATAATTTGCTGCTGGGTTTTACCCTCGAGTAGGAGGGTTTTCCCAGGATAAAATCTTTGTGTTCATTGTTTTGTGTTTACTTTTCTGTTTTATGTTAAATCTGATCCAAAACTAACATGGTATCAAAGCTAAGGTTCAAGAAATCTGATCAGATTTAATGCAGAAATATATGTGAAGGATTAGCAAGAAACACAATGAGAAATCAGTCCAATTAAGAGCAGACCTAGAGCAGAATAATGAAGAGCAATTCACATAGAAGATTTAGAGCATCATTCATATCAGCTGGGAGCATTCACCATGGGTGAACATCATAAGGCTAAGGAAAACCTCTCTTGAGGTAATTTTGAGCATCATTGTTAGGCGAACTTGGTGAGACATCCTTGTAGCCCTAGAGCGACTCCCCTGGATGAGTGGTGAACTGCCTTAGGGCAGAGTTACATTTCCTTCTGCTGCTGCGACTAGGGTTTCTAGAAGTTAATTCATGTAGGCATGAACGAGCTATGTGTGGGCCATATCTCTTGGAGGAGAAAATGAAGATCGAAGGAAAGGATGAGCACTTGAAAGAAGTCCTCTACCAATTTCAAGTGTTTCAAGGACCGTGCCTATGATGGAGGATGTCTACTTGTAGCCCCTTAATAAGCATATGACCAGCAACCTCTCAAGGAACAGAGAAAATGGAATGACGGGAGGAAAAGCTCGAGAATCCTAGGAGCGTATGATTCTATGTAAAAATTTCCATTCTATAACAGTGTTAAAAGGTACATCATCGGGCAAAGATGATGGTTGTCGGGAGGAGAAAAATGGCTATAACTGAATCAACAAAGATAAGTTCTATCATGTATCATTCCTTTAATTGTTCTATCTAATAATATTTGCTAGATGACTACATGCTTCATTTGTATCAGGGTAGTTTGATTTTTATGAACTATTGTTAATCTCTTTAAAATGCAGGATGGGTCGAGGAGCAAAAGGATGATGGATTAATTATCAAAGATTGCATAAGGAATTCAGTGGCGGAAAGGACGGTAGATTGGTGTTTAGATGCCAATGATGGTTTAAGCATTTGAGGGAGAGTAGAAAGGGGAAGGAAGGGATCTCGGGAATCCTTTGTTCGGGGAATTCACGAGTAAAGTTATGTTCACGCATCCTTGATCCCCTATCTCACAAGGCTTGAAGGGAAAGACATTGTGTTTGTCTGCACTTGAATGCTTGTTCTAGTTTCTCTCATGGCGGAGCGAAGGAGGAAGGCGGTCGACGCCCAACCTCGTGAAAGAGATGACAGTGATTGGGCTCCTCTACATATTGGAGCTCATAAAGGCATTTTGTAAATGGGTGTCTTAAACAAATATCAAATCCAGGATACTAGAGACCGATTTTTCCACAAGTTCAGATCTACTACGGGTATAGAGTTCACTATTTACACGAATCGGTATGGTTAGAAGTTTGGATTTCTGGCTAGCTGCAAGGGAGGGGAAATCTTAGAGTCAGTTCAAATTTCAAAATAACTTTAGTTCATACCAAACAAAGGTTGCAGTGGGCAAGATAGTAATCCTTCTGAAGACATCTCTCGAGGGCATAAGGTGCGATCTGATTTTTTGAGCTACAACAGCAATCCTTTGTCTTCACTTCTTCATGACATGACAGCCAAGAGGATCAGCTTTGAGGCATGCACTATCCATGAAGAAAATCAAGTTGGATCAGCATTGGATGGAGAATTTGCATCAGCAAAGAAGATTGAGAAGGATGAAGACACTAAACAACGGTCTCTAACAAGTGTGCCAGATCAGGTAGACACAACAGATTTAAGTGGAGTTGGCAAGACGTCATTGTTTATCCAGAGGAACCCTAGCAGGCACTAGTTGAGATCATGTCCAAGAAGAGGATTAAGGTTTTGAGATCAGACAATGGAGGGGAGTTCACTTCCAGAGAATTTTTTTGTAATCTTTGTATTGAGGCAAGGATCAAGAGGGAGTTCTATGTTCAGCAAGATGGAGTCCTATGTCACAAGGAACTAGAGTGACTCACTGAGAAGAAGTGAAGGTGTCAGCTAAGTGGGTTGTTGTGTTGCAAGGCCAGGTGCTAAGTCTTTGGAAGGCCTCTTCAGCTGCAGAGAACGGAATTGCACAAGGCAATCAACCTTATTTTGACATTGGTAGCACCGCAAACCTATTCAAAATAGGGTGACCTAGGATGAGGTCGAGGAGGACTAAGTCCTGGACTCTCGCAAGTCAGTTAATGGTGTTGCTAGGAGCAGTGCTGGAAGTGCGTGTTGGAAACCATTCCTCTAAGGCAAGCATTGCAGGCAATCTTGGACAAGGAGGTCAGGAGGTTGACGCAAGTACTTGGAGGTCCAAAGGGAGTCACAGCATCATTAAGATTTGTTGTAATGTATATTTCTCTGAGACGGAGAAATATGAGGTGAAAGCCCTTGTAGCGTAAATTTCTCTGAGACGAAGAAATATGAGGTGAAAGCCCTTGTAGTGTATATTTCTCTGAGACAGAGAATATGAGGCGAAAAACCTTGTAGTGTATATTTCTATGAGACGAAGAAATATGAGGTGAAAGTCCTTGTACAAAATCACATCTCTGATACTGAGCTGTGTTTTCCACAATTGGGTGTAGCCATTATGGATGTCATGTTGAGAGACTCCATGACGAAGATATCTGAGAATACCTCCCTAGCTAAGAGGGAGTGTTAGTGTTTTGTAGCAGTGGGAGGTATTTCCCTAAGAATAATTATTCAAGGCAAGTCGGCCTTTCAATTATATAACAAATATTACATTTCCTAGGTCGGCTCAAGAGGAGAGCTCGCCTAGTCTTGTCTATAATGGAGATAGAGTCTCCACATAACTTAAGTCATTCATTCCATTCTCAATTCGATTTCCTTCACAAGCAGATTTGCATTTAAGAGGAGCAGATTCGCTTCAAGAAGAAGAGTTGATATTCTTTGTAACTAAGGAATTCGCACTATCTTCAAGTGTTGGTCTATTGTATGATATTCGGCCTTTGTAGGGCCTGATTCTGAGTGCTACTTCTGCACTATTATTTCTGATTTATAAGAGAATAATTTGCTGCTGGGTTTTTCCCTCGAGTAGGAGGGTTTTCCCAAGATAAAATCTTTGTGTTCATTGTTTTGTGTTTACTTTTCTATTTTATGTTAAATCTGATCCAAAACTAACAGGGGGGACGTCCCCCCCAAGTCCCCAAGTCTCCAAGACGGGGACATCTAGGAAACGCGGGGTTTTTAGGGGGGAACGTGTCCTTGTGGGACACTGTTAATTTCTAAAATTAATAGTATATATTAATATTTATTATTTATTGATATTATCACCCATCTCAGGGTTGGGGATCAAGTGCCTTTTCTTTTGGGATCTCCTCATTTCGAAGAGGACTATAGATAGTCATCACTCCCCTGGAAGATATGTTGGGTCTTCTACTGAAAACTATGCAACTACCAGTAGAGAAAGTGGCTAATGTTAGTGAACCAATTATTAATATTGCCTTTTTTTACAATTTTATTATGATATTATATATTAACTTTATTATTTATTATTTATTAATATTAACTTTCTTTTATAATTTTATTATTATATTATAATATTATAAATTATTAATATTGTAAAGGCTTATAAATATCATTGTACATTAAAAATATTAAAAATATGAATATTATGTTTAATATTCTTGAATTTAGGCTGTAAATATGTATATATATTATTTTTATATGTTTTTGTACTGGCAAACCCAAACCCAATTTTTTTTTGGGTTGAATCCACAAACCTAACTAGCAAACCCAAACCTGAACTAGTACCAAGATCAGTAACTCAGCCTAAGCAAACTCCTTGTGTTTAACAAGGTTTTCTATCTACTAAGAATGATTTATTTTTTATGCATTTTTCTTTTATAATGTTGGCATAGGAAAAGTTGTTAATGTAGTTTAAACTAATTACAAGATTAATTATCTCAAATGTTATTGGTTAACTAATTTGAGTTCTTATTGCAACCTTCACATGAATCTAAAAAATCATCTTATCATATTTAATAAATGTGAATGGATGTTGATACGTTACCCATCATTGTACATAAAAATTTCATAAAGTTATAAATTATTTATTTGGGTGGCATTACAGTGCAATCAATTACAATCTACAACTTTATTTGAAGTACAATCTGCAATATCCTTTCAGACGAGCAAACTACAAGAGCTATATAGAATATGATGTCATTGTGCTAGAATTTTATACTTAGGAGATTTGACTTAAAAAGAGTCAGATAATTTTGGAGAAGAGTATAGTAAATTTGAAGGCTGTGTGACTCCAATTTATTCACCTTTCCCTAATAAGAATCAATATTTTTTTAATTACTATTCCTCTTAACTACCAAATTCTGGGCAATTTTATGGAGGAATATAATTGTCATATGCAATTCCTTGTTAATTGCCATAACATTTGAAGAGCATTTTGAACAAATAATCGTGATTAAAAAATTAAATAAGGTAAACCATCAAAATCAACCCTGAGCGCAGCATTAAGGAAGGCTTTGATATGTTGACAAGGTCAAGGAAGAAATCAGCACCTGAAAGGGGATGTGAATTGCACATGCAATAACACATGTTCCACCTAAGCCTATCTCATAGTTTCATATGGTAGGTAATGCATGATGAAAGAAGATATATACAACTCAAAATTTCTTTGCACGAATTTGAATTACAAAACAAGATACTAAGAAGACACATCAGTATGATGGTTTGAGAGTTTTGGTTCAAATATTCTTACATTATTGTGTTTTAAACAAATATTCTTATATTAATGTTTCAAATTTAAATATTCTTATATTAACGTTTTAAACTCATAATTATTTTTATAGACACTTGCAGATTAATGTTTTAGTGGACAGCGCTTCAAGATATTTTTGGTAAACAAAGGATAACAGCATACATAATTAGAATGCTTGAAAATAGATTTAGATTTTAGATCCAAAACTCTTCATTGGTTCTTATTGTCACTACTTTAATCAAAGTATAGTAAAATTTCTTTGTTTTAGGATCTGCAATAAGTCAGATTTTCTTTGAATAGGAACCAAAATTTGTTTGCTTATTATAAAGCTACGTTTCATATTGTTAGTCCCTGTTATAGCTGAATTTCTATAGCAATCAATAAGTTCGGCCTTATTTTAATTAGTCATTATTACTGTACTTTCCAACCAATCAAAAGCAATTATTTTTTATCAGTACTGATATGCAGTTGTTAGCAAATATATAAGTATATGCAATTAGGACTATTGTCATTTTTGGAAATCAATGATAACCCAATGTACAACCATGTGGAGTGCAACAAAAAGGGGATGATGACTTGTCAGCCACACATAAGTCTCACAAGTAATCTGAAAAATTAAAACTCATTCTCATAATTTGGGCTCTATGACAAACAAATGCATTGGGATTGACTTAATGATCGACAAATCACCTAATGATTAATGGATGCAAATGAACTAGGTGTGATAACTTTTATGGTTGTCCTAGGCACACAATTTGAAAATTTTGGTATGAAAAATTATCAATAACTAGTTGGAAAGGGGTCAGCTTTGGTCCATTATGAAATTTAAATTGTGAAGAAGCAGGTCAAGCTCCCAATCAAGTAATTCTTATTGACCATGTGTGGTCAAACATGAAAATTTTGCAATATGAAATTCCTCCTCTTGACACAAACTAACCAAACGAGCTAGTTAAATCTTTGTTTAGTAGAAAAGTTATTATTCTATGCCATAACAAAGTAACAACAACAATCAATATTTGCTAATCCTTTCAACTGATTACTATCAACAATATTTTCAAACATATTGCAATGGCAGAACTAGTTGCTACACAACACTTATTTGCATATTAAATATATTGTTTATTTATACCTACCTAAATGATTATTTATATCTATATGAATATTATTTTTAATATCTTTAACTTGAAAAACTGTTCTTTTGGAAAAAAGCAATCCACTCCCCACTAAAGGTTAAGAGTTAATAAGAAAACAATAGGGAATCAAATTTGGTTGGCCCCAAAGGTTGGTGTGAAAATAAACATTGATGTTGCCTCTAGAGGGAATCTGTTTATAGCAAGTGCAGGTTACATTTTAAGGGGTGGAAATGGGAGATATGCATTTGAAGGTTCTAAATTGCTAGGCTCAAAATCTAACAATAAAGTGGAATGGGAGGCACTTATAGCTGGTCTCATCTTGGCTTTCATAGAAGCTTTTAAGGAGTAAGAAATAGAAGGTGATTCTCAAGTTGTTATAAGTACACTTAAGAAAGGCACCAATCCCAACTGGTATATGAGAGCATATTTCGAATTGACAAGTTTGCGGATTAGAAAGTTCTCTTGAATACAATTGTTGCATTGTTACAGGGAACAAAATGGTGTTGTCAAATTTCTATCAAATAAAGGAATTGATAACTCTATTATTACAACCTTTGAAAGCAAGGATGTTTATGATTGGGAGGGGCTCCATGACATTTTGATTACTAATAGGATGGGGCACACTTAGCAAGACACCATTACACCCTATGTTTTTCTCAATCAGTTTTGACAGCAGTTGGCTATGTGATCATTAATGACTTTTAGTGGAGGTGTATTACTCTGTTGTTTTATCATGTAGGGTTTTCATATATTGTTTAATCATAATGTACACCTGCTATTGTGAGAAGGTAGAGTTATTCATATGCTGATATTGTTTGTCTGTCATCATGAGTTGGTCCTTACAGTGGTGTTGTGGTATTTTTCTGCTGTTATGGCCAGTAGGGTGTTGGTCGTTGGTTCGTGATCATTGTTTTGCTTGTCGGTGGTGTGGTCTTAGCATTTGTTTCATGGCAGGCTGCGGTGATGTCTCTCAAAGGGACTTGTTTAGGCATGGTCATAGCTCAGAATTTCAATTCAAGAAGATCTTTTGTTGCTCTTCAATTCAGATTCATTCTTGTGAAGGCTATATTAGGTCCCAACAAGATGATGATAGGGTCTTCTTCAGTCAACTACCACAATTTTGGCAAACTTTCATAACAAGCTTGAGGAATTGGCATAGAATGTAGTTACTTGTTGTTGCATTGAGAATAGGGTTTCTTTTAATAATGTTGGTGATGAACTGTTCTTGAAGCTAGGACTAGAGATGGCTCTTTTTGCTACTTTAGGCCTGGGGTTGGTGAGTAAGGAGATTTCAGTGGATGAATTTAATTCGCTTTATTAATATGTGGGGATTTTAATGGATATGTTTCGGGATTTGAAGCAAGTGATAGAACATTTTGTGGTTTCTCATCATGGTGGGGTTTTGGAGGTAACAAGTGGGTTCTCATTCAGTTAATAGAGCAAAGTTGATTGATGGAGTGGCAATCCCTAGCCTGGTGTCTGATTCCATTATGTTTCCACTAAGATAAATGGTGTCGGTGGCAGGTGATGGTGTTGTGGCTCGTGCTGGAGAACATTGGCATTTAGTGTTCATGGGTGTGAATATTCCTTGTTGGCAGGATTCCTATTCCTATTACTAGATGTTTCAATGTGTTTCTCATTGTATATATAGGTATTATGTAGTAACGGCCTGTTTTTTGGCCTATACTGCTAGTCTTGCTTTGTTGTATCTTCTGTGTTTCACTCTATATCTCTGTTTCTTCCCAGTTGGACCTGTCACTCTTCTTCTTCTTCAATTTGGAGCTATTTTATTTTACTCCAAAGCCATTTTGTTTAAAAAATATACAAGGACATATAAATTTTTACTTTTACTTAAGTGCTATTTTATTTTATCTAACTTATTTATTTTTATTTTATTTTAAAAAGGTAAACGTAAACAATTATTTACAGCATATTGCTATTTCAATAGTGCAGAATTTTTCAAAAAATTAAATAAAAGTAAATAATTTACTTTAGCTTTTATTTGAAGACCTATTTTTTTACAAATATCAAATTTTAATATATATTTAAATTACTACATACACGCATGATACATAAATAGGTACCTACAGAGATAAAAAAGAACATAGAGCTATTTTATTTAAGGCACATATAAATATGAACTTTAATTGTACTTGAGCAATTTTTTTTTTTGTCGACAATTTTCAAAGAGGGTGGTAAATATTCTACATTTATATGTAGCTTTTGATTCTAACTTTTAGAAAAAGCTACCATTCATTATTAATAATTTCATTTGGTCACTTGCAAAGATTTTTGTTTAATATTTGTTTTGTCAACTATGAGGAGTTTTTGTGAACATGGTCACACCATTATACTCCACCCTTGTACCCAATATAGTGGCATAATATAATAAAATTTATAAAAATATACATAAACTTCAATATGCATTAAAGTTTCCATAATCCATGACATCATGGAAAATAATAAAAGTCGCTCATTTAATGTTGAATATAGCTTTTTAGTAATTTTCATAGTTGAGACTCAATAAGATAAACTACGTTGGTGCATTTATGGGAGTAGAGTCAATCGGAAATCATTATTTGCACATTCAAGCAACTCTAGCTATAGTTAATCACATTTTAAAGTTAGACATCAACCCGCTAAACAAACTTTTTTTAAATCAGTTTTCATGATATTCCACATTTTCTTAATATTACACTTCAATAATTATATGGATATATATGCAAGTAATATTTTGTATAAAAGTGTCAATTGTGTTTGTAGCATAAAACAAACCTGATGTATAAATTTAAAATTAAATCACGAGCATAAAACATACCTGATATGTCCATAACTCTTGTGACAAATCATGAGTGCCATCTTTAAACCCTTGGATTGCTACATAGCTTAATCCTGCACTCTTTCGCTCAAAATGAGCCCCCGAATTCTTTTACCTCAAAATATGAGCAATAGAGCGGGCATGTTAAGAACTTCTTTCATGCAAGCACTTCAAAAAATAAATATACTGTAGCATATACATAAGATTACAAGATGTACAATTATCAAGTGCACATTATAACAACAAATTTATGTTTTATCACATTACAATATTCAAAGTAAACCACAGCCAGCATCATCAAAAGCCTAACTTCAATTCCATATTCAGTAACACAGTCATAAAAGTACAAACAAGGGCTCAAAAAGCTCAGTGAAATCTTTAATTCAAATTTCAATCATTACCGGCAATCCAAGCATCACACTCAATATAGCTATATCATTTTTCCCAAGGCTTAGAGAAATGGGTATCTCAACATTGAAGCTTGGACTCGTTTTATTTCCATTTGCACTTCCTGCATCATAAATCAAGTTTCAGAAGGTCTTCATTAACATTTTCAAAATCCTTCATGCAACAAAAACAGAGATGAAAACCTTGAATGCACTATTATGACTCTAAACTTTACATTATAAATGGCTTGGACTTCAACCGCACTTACAAGATATAATAGTTACAGAAACTGAAAGGATGAATTGTACCAGTAGGCTGGTAGCCAAGAATTACCTTTGAAATCAAATGTCAAAACTTGTACAGACAATAAACAACTACCCAGTGTTCACTGTAGGGTCCCTAAACACTATTTCTTGAGAATTTACTAATTTCCCTATTCATTTTCTACCAAATATGTCAGGATTTTGTCTCTCAAATCAAAATGAATGATAGAGAAAGTAGAAATATGATTAAGGAGAAAGTAATTCCAGTTACAAATAACAGTGAAATAACCATATCTGGATCTGGATAACTATGGTTTTAGCAGCCAATCCATAAAGAACTGAGTAGAAGGCCCAAAATTTAAGACAAAGGCCAGAAATAACAACCATAGAACCACACCTAAGAACTGACTCTGTGGAGCATGTATAAGAAAAACCAGAGGCTCTATGGCTGAACATGATATCTGAGATTCTAAACTGATCCCCATAATTACATGGGCAAATCTAAGGCTTTATGACAAAGCTTTGTTTTCAGATTCTGTGTTAACAAATGTGGCATCATAAAGTTCACACAAACAACATAATTCATCATACTAAATTGAATTGCCTCATGCTAATATTTTGGAGCAAAACAAATAGAAGCCATGTAGAACATGAGATAAACAATGTTTTCTTTGTAAACTGGGATATTATGTTAATCATTGTGGGCGTGTTGTAATGAGTTAAGGTTCAGTTGTTGGCAGTTGTGTTACCAATAATTGTAAGTCTTGTCATTCAAATAGCAAGAATTATGACAAAGTAGGTGCACTAAGTATTGGGTCCTCCCTATTATGAGTAAATTGTATTTTAACATTACCAGTTTATGAAAGATTTGATGATTATATATTTTGTGTTTTACAATTACTTGAGTTATTATTGCAATTGATGTTCTCTAGAAGCATAGAAAATACCAGCAAACATTTTGGCGCCATTGCATTTGTGCAAATCAGGTCAATTGAAATTGGTTCAAAGGATACATCAGTCACCAATACCTATTGATGACACCGCATAAATGATGGCAATATAGGTGGTTTGACCAATTGAAGAGTGGTCAAAACAAACCAAGAAAGGGAAGATAATCATAAAAGGCTCCAAGCATTTGAGGGACCTACCCATACATGAGCACATCAAGGAAGAATCATGCAAAAACCAAGTGCTTCCAAGATCTATCTGGAACAACTTAGCAGTAACCAAAGATGCTGATCGACAGCTTGATCATTTACCCAAACTTCTTGCCAAGCACTTAATTGTAGCACAAAACCTTCGTGTCAAATGTGACCATGAATTGCAATGACAACAAAGACTCAAATACAGACATTGAACCAAAAAGTGAACGTCATTGATCCCAAACAAAGCTGGGAGAAAGAGAGCCCAATAAGGCAATAGACCAAACAATTAAACAATCTTTTAGATTATTAGAACAAGGGTAGAGACAAGGGCTACATGAGGCAACCTCCACTAGGAAACCGAGGAGACAAGTATGATAAATTAGTTAAAGTTGATGCCAAAGAATAAGATGAAGCTAAAGCCAAAATATGAGTAGAAAATGGAGCTAAAGCCAAAGGCATAGTAGAAACTAAGAAAGGGTTCGGTTGATTCCAAGACACCACACACCACCTACGAGTGCTAAGTGGGTGGAGATTGAGCAACAATGACCCTTTCCAAAAGTGTTGACCTTGCCATTAAAGTATGGTTGCCAAGATCGGCAAAGTCTATGAAACCCATCGAGGATCCAACAGGCCACTGTGATAGCCTAGGGCTAATAAGAAGATAATCAACAGTCCTAATTTAAGCACAGCTTCTGATGATTGAAATTCACACCCAAATCAATTGGTGCAGGAAACTAGTTGATTATGACAACAACTGGAAATTTCATATTCAAAACTAATGTAGTTCAGAATTACAACACAGGAAAGTGACCAAACTGGCTACAGTTGGACTGGTGTCCTTCCTTACAATGTTCTTGTGTCCTCAGAATCAGCTGTATGTGATTAAATGATTTCTGCAGACTGAGGGTTTTTGACCAGTGCTGGTAATATCTAATGTGGAACCCTTAATCTGGTGCCCCCTTTGCTCATCTGCGAGGAAAAGGTCTGATAGATGCACGGACCTGCAGTGGTAGATCAGACTGGAGAGGGTAGAGCTAGATCTAGGGTTTGAGGCGTGATAACCCTCATGACCCTAATTCGCCCAGCTGTTGATGTGTCTTCCAAACAAGTTCCCTTCTCTTCATGGTGACATCTAAAGACTAGGATTTGAAACCAAATCTGCAGTAGTGTATTGGAAGTTCACTCGCCCGGGCTGGTGGACCTTAATTTCTGCACGCAGCTCCCTGTTGTTTGCCTCTAGGTGTTTAGACGCTCTAGACCAGATAGGGGGTAGCCTAGGGCACGCCTAGAAGAAGCTTGCAAGTCTGCAAAGTGGAATTGTAATGCAGATCTGACTTTTACCGACTGTAATGCAGATCTGACTTTTACCGACTGTAATGCAGGTCTGTGACTGATCGCAGGCCCCTGGAGGGTACTGGTATGCCGCCTAGCAATTCCTAGGGTTGCCACAAGAGAGATGAGGGTAGATGCAGTCTTGATCAGCTCCAAACTCCCTTTCCAAAATAGCAGCACCACCTGTTAATGTAGAAATAATTTGCAAAGTCAGCCCAGTTGCAAACCTTAACTGGATTTGCCCAGAAAACACAACAATGGTAGGGTTTTCACCCTACCAAAAGCTACTAGCTTGAGGGTTTCGTCCCAAGCAATGTCAAGGTGAAAAGCACCCAAAAATTTCTTGTTCCACAAATATCCCCATTCAAGGAGAGTGTGCCTCCTTTTATACCTAATGGAAGAAAAAAAAAATCCTTCAACCCATGTCGGCCTCAAGAGTTGGAAATCAAGTCGGCCCCAAAATTTTAAATTTCTATTTATTATTATTAATAATATTAATATTATTTTCATTGGAAGAAGGTCATTCTGACGAGTGATCTCCCGGTCGGCGTTAGGAAGCGTTTGAGGGCTTTGAGCGCCTGCAAGTGGATAGGTGAGGGAGACCAAGCCCTCCCCACAGAGGTTTGTGATTTTGGTGGTGTCCTCATACTCACTTGTTTTCTTCACATGAATTGTCCTTCAATGTGCCTCAGTGTGCTTGTGTTTATCTCTAAATTGGGTTGAGTACTCCTACACGCTTTCCTTTTTGTTGGTTTAAAGGCAATGTATGTTTTGTATATTGTTGGGCTCTCAGCTCTTCTAAGCATTAAATGAACGGGGGTACGTATCCTCCTGTAAATGGGGGAGAAAACATTGAAACCCCGCGCAACCAAGCAAAGCCCTTCAAAGAAGTCATTGTGGACAAGGCTTCTGCATTTCCAGAAGGTGCAAAATTCCTAGTTGTGCTCGCAGAGGAGGTGTGCACCCTCAACGCCAATGGAAGCAAGAAAGATAAGCATCCCTTGGATGACCCTCAAAATTTAAAACCTGTTCCTAACCCTGAAATGAAAAAAGTCATAAATTTTGAGAGGTCTAGGTTAAAAGATACTGCCATCTTCCTAGCGGCTGTAGACATTAATAAAGTTCTTGCCCAAAAAATTTTAAATTCATGGTTTTCAAATGTTTGGGCCAACAAATTTGGTATTCAGTTAAGCTTTTGTAGAATGCTTCAACGTGGTTTGTTCATTATTTTTTTGAAAGATCATGCTATGCAAAAGCGGACCCTATCGAGACCATACTGGAATGTAGGGGGTTGCATCTTTCGAGCTCTGGTATAGTCCCCAACGGCCATTGCGGAGGAGGTCCTTGCGCTATCATGCCCTAGGTGGGTGGTAGTGAAAAATCTGCCCCCTGAATACTAGAAGCTTATTCCGCAATTGCTTGCTCCAATTGGTGGCATAGTGCGGGTGGATGAGGCAAAAGATTCCCTCACTCATTTGGATGCCCGTGCCCTAGTTTCCTTGGAGCCCGAGGTAGAAATCCCTAGAAATCAATGATGATGGAAACCAATTTTCTTGCCCTCTAAAAGTTTTGGGAGGTATTAACACATGTTATCTATGTAGAAAAGAGGGGCATATTCAAAAGAAATGCCCTATAATTAGAAGGAAAGCAAATAAGGGGAAATCAAAGCCGAGTTCAACGAGAAATTTTGGATCAAACCCTAATTTGGAAAACTTTGCTCCTCAATTGGAGCATGAGCATGATTTTGTCACTTATGTCCACCTCTCACCAGCCCATGCAGAGCGAGTGGCCACTTGGGTTGAGAGGGTTCATGAATCCGAGCCTAGTTTGATCCAGAGTGACAACCCTAACTCTGGTTGTTTGTGAGGATACTCCTCCAGGAGTAAAAGATGCTTGTTGTGGAGGAGTCCTATTGGGAGATCCTAACCCCTTTGAAGTCCCCCACATAGATTCAAGTTTGATAAAATTAAAAAACTCTTTTGACATCCTATTAGAAGAGGATGCAAATATCAAAGTAAATCAAGATGATTATACATCCACATCTCCAAGTGGGTTGGGAGCATCCCTGATGCCTCCCGACTCTTACCCCCCCTCGACCCCTATTGGTGATGTTTTGTTAATTAAAAAACTAAATGCACAGCAAATTGTCATGAAAAAAATTAGAAAAAGCATAGAGGATAACTATCTAAAGAAGTTATCTGATAGTAATAATTTTTCCCCTGAGGTGTCTAACTATCAGTTAAAAAGTTCTTTTAAAACCAACTTGGAAAGGAAGGATGGTAGTTTGGCTGAGGGTAGTAGGGTTGCATCACTGTTAGGTGATCTAGTTTCAAAAATTGAGGATAAACACCCGGAGATTGCCAACCCTCAAGGCTCAAACAATCAAATGGTCAGCCTTAGGGCTAATAATTTTGTGGGGAACAAATATGGTAGTAGTGATACCCCCTCTCTTGTATCTGAGGTGGCCTTGGGTGTTGATAATGGGCGGGAGACATCTAAAACTGGAGGCTCTATAGGTCTCAGGACTCCCCCTCCAGTTGATGGACCCCTAGTGGATCCCAACCAAACTACCAAGTCCATTCTTGAACATGAGTCTGAGTCGGATAAAAAGGATGCCATTAAAAGTTTGAATCATATCACTCATGATATCAATAATCTGGCTTCCTCCAATCCAAGTGAGGACTTGGTTCCTAAATTGGATCTTGAAGGTGGCCTAAACCATGAGGTGATTAAAGGGGATAATAAAGAAAAACCTTGAAAACCTAAAGGGGGCAAAAAAACCTAAGGATAGCTTGGAACCGACCGTCAACATGGGTTGTGAAGGTAATGAGAATATCACTAATTTGCAGCTTGAGAAAACTCCTGAGGCCCAGGTTAAGAGCGCTTGAGTTGGAGTAGTACTGGGATGGGTGACCTCTCGGGAAGCCCCAATGCTTCACCTCTATGAACATCACCTAGATGCAATGAGTGTTAAGTGGACCATTCACTATCATGAGAGATGGGTTCTTGTGAACCACTACTCATGAAACATGGGTAAATGAGTTTGACTCGTAAAACTACACGGTTGAATCTTGATAGCAATATCACAATTTGACACGCTGTAGAAAATACCTCCTACTTATCAATACTAAATTTTATTTTATTAAATGTCCACATTAAAAAAATAGAATTCAATAAAACAATAAACAGAAATAATATTAAATTTAGATATATTCAATCTTAAATTTTTAATTAAAATTCAATTTAAATAAAATAATAATTGATATTAAAAAATGTCTTTTATTTGAAATATAAATGAATCATATTACATTTTATAAAAAGACAAAATGAATTCCAAAAAAGAAACCAAAATCCAAAAAGAACATAAATTAAAAATAAAATAAAGGTGAAAGTCACCAAGGAAGAACAACAACTAGCCACCGAGTGGAGTCTGTAAACATTTGATTGCTCTTTCGCAACCTAAAAAATGTAAAATGAATCAGGTGTTGCCTATTGCCCGACAAAATGAATCACGTGCAAGTTGTGGTGTCTCAAAAATTTTGCCTCGCCTTGCCTCGACTCATCGTGTTATTACAATCACAAGTCTCGCAACGCACAACTTTACAAGACTGCAAAACATGGGCAAGTTTTGTATTTTGCCTTGTGTCGGACAAAATTTTTTTGGAAAAAAATTATTTAACATTTTTTAAAAATATAGTTCAATTAAAACTTCATGACCTATTTACCGTACGAATATAAAGGCGAATATTAATGATTTTTAAGAGTTTTGTTGAAGTTTGCCAAATTTCTAATTTCAAGTATGAAATGCGGCGAACCCTATGACAGAGGTTTTATCAAATTTGACAATGATATCATGATGATGTTAGTAGACACCTTAGATTTTTATGCCCCCTTCTCAGTTCAAAGTATGATTTTTGCACTCAAACTTTGAAGGCTCTGTTCTTGCTCATATGAGCTCTTTTTTCAAAGCATTTTTTTTTAATGGACTTCATGTTGGTGAGGGATTTTTTTAATTTGGACTTCTAGTTTTTCAAAAATGAGTTTTCACAATTATCTTGTTGTGTTGCGCTCATTTTGGGAATTTTTAAGGGCCATAACTTTTGCATATGGACTCTTTTTTGGGTTCAATTATTTTTTGTAAGTGCTTATTTACTATTTACTATCATCTTCTAGCATAATTGTATTTTCAACATGTGGACATTTTTGGACATTGTAAGCACTTCACAATGTAGGAATTTTGTAATTTTGATGCATGATTTGACCCGAATTTGTAGATTCTCATAGGTGGCATTGCATAGTTCTCATTTTGTGACCTTCTAAGGGCTCTATTTGCACACATACGAGCACCCTTTTCAAGTGCAATTTTTTTAATACTTCACAGACATGCTATTAGTTTTTCTTGATTCTATTATGAAGCTGTACTTTTAGCATTTGAACCTATTTTCAACATTTGTAAAAGGATTGAAATCAAATCCACTTCGTGTTTTTTGCTAGTGGCAATTGTACTTGCACTAATTTACCAAATTATTTTAGTTGGGAGGGTCACTTCAGCAAACTAGTGACAAGTGACAAGGTAGTGTATTTGTATTGTTTCTTTTCCACATGCCTTTTCTACAATGTTTTCTACATCATAGATCAAATTTTAGTTCCTCTTCTTAGACCATATAATTATTTTTATTGGAAATCTAAAATGCTTTTCTTAAGAGGTAAAGGATTGTACAGAAAAACAATGAGTACAAAGGTTAAGCCTGCTCTAATTGTAGAAAAACCTAAATGGTTTAATTAAAGTGATGAAGCTTATGGAATATTATGTTTGTCTCTATCTCCCGATCTTCTCTTTAATACTAAATTCTTGAATATTCCTAACAATATTTGGTCCAAATTGGACACTCTATTTGGGACTTAAGATTCCATGAGAGGCCATCAATTAGAAAAAAAGCTCATTAGTTTGAGCCTACGCATGACACTATTCAAGACTTCACTAAAATGAAATCATTAAGATTGTTGTTAAAACAATGTGGAATTGAAAAGAAAGATAAACAATTAGTACTCAGTATTCTCTCTTGGTTCTAACTATTCAATCTTTGTTTTGTTTCTACCCTACATCCCACCAAGAGTGCTCTAGGAACTCAACTCACTATGCCATCTCTAGATAACTTTGTCACCTCTCTCACCAGGAAATAGAATAAGCTCATCCAAATGACCACTCTAAAATCCTCTAAGCAGCATGCCCTAGTTGCCAACCAAGACACAAATCAAAAGAAAGGATCAAACAATAAGGATAATAAATAGTAAAATAGGTATAAAAAGGATAAAAGGGATCAAATACTTGCCTCAAAAGCAAGTTCAAAGAACTCTTGTTCTAAAGGCAACAAGCCTAAGAAAGAAAAGGTCAAGTGTGCCTATTGCAAAAGGCTTGGTCATAATTAACATAAATGTTTGAAGAAATAGATAAATCACCTAAGAAATTCTAGAAAAGAATAAAATCGATGTACTTGAGTCACAAAAATAGAGTCAACATGAGGGCTAAGGCAAAAGATCACAGCAAGAGGAAAAGAAAGAAAAAAGCCCTCATAGCAGTTGCTTCTTCACCATCCACTTGGGTTCTTGATTTGGGCGCTTTGCACCACATGGTTTAATCTCAAGATGAGTTCACATCTTTGCAACCTTGTTGAGGTGTGGTAACACTCCTGTTGAGGTGTGTGGGAGAGTATTTGTTGATGTAGGGGATGGCACATTTCAGGATGTTCTTTGTGTGCCCACATTATCAACTATTCTCCTATCAATATATCAAACACTCGCATAAGTTTGTGTTGTAGTTAGTAAACAATGCTTATTATTATGTTTCTATAATATGGATTATCTGACTATGTATTAATTGTTTGTTGGCTTCAGACGGTTATAAGAGTTAGTTAGATGACGATTGTGTTCCTCTTGGCAACTGTCGGGTCCTTTAGATAGATTTAGTATCATCAAGGAAAGCAATATGATCTAGTCCGATTGACTTTAATCTTTTGTTGACCATCTCAAGTCTACTTTTGTAATAACTTAATGTGTGAATAAAGATATACTTTTACTCCTCTATTTAGTATGCATCAATTATTTTGTTCACTATTTCAACTATTCATTTTCTCATATAGGAGAGAAAACATTGACATCGTCGTCTTAAAAGAAATCAGGTCAAATTTGAGAGATTCATGCCCTTAAACCCCAATAAAGGCGAGATGAGACCACAAAGTGATCAAGGCCAAGAGCTCAAAAAATCTTTAAGTATCGTAGAAAAAAGAGAACAGAGAAGAACACTACGAGAAATAACCGAAGAAACCCCAATAGTACTGGTTCAAGGTCAGAGCCCATCTCGAGAACAAAGTCAAAGTCAAAGTCGTAGTTGGAAGGAGATAGACAAGCACTTACCACTACCCAATGAAGTGTGGGCTAATCTTCTCGGCCAAGTAAAACAATCAAGAAAACCTTCTCTAGATGAGTAAGTTGGGAGACAAAGTCAAATTCCTTCACAAAAGTGTAAGAGAGTAACCTTCAAGGCTTCAAAAGGTTGTCAATCCAAGGAGAAGAAGTTGAGCCAAGGGTGTATAAAAGAAAATATGAAGGCAAAACAAGTGCATAGAATGCTGAAGTTGAGGGAAGCATAGAGGATTCTTGCATGGCCAAAAGTGCGAGAGAAGCACTAGAATGTCCAAATCAAAAATCCCTAGCATGCAAGTTCCATGCACTAGGTTTGCATCAGAACAAAAACATGGTAAGCCTTACTATCTATGTTGCAGGGTTCGTACCCATAGGCCTCGAACCCGGTTCAGGTTCGCCTATGGGTACGTGTTGGGTGCGCACAGGGTGCGCACCCAGCACTATGGGTTCGCCCAGGTGCGCAGGTGGCGAACCCACAGTGGTGGGCAGCTACCCCCGGACCCCACTAGGGGCGCTTCCCCAGACCCCTGCGAGGGGTGCTGCCCCTCGACCCCACTAGGGGCATTGCCCCCAGACCCCCACAAGGGGCGCTGCCCCTCGACCCCGCTGGGGGCGTTGCCCCCAGACCCCCACGAGGAGCACTGCCCCTCAACCCCGCTTGGGGAATTGCCCCTAGACCCCCTCAAGGGGTGCTGCCCCTCGACCCCATTGGAGACATTGCCCTCAAACTCCCATTGAATTTAATTGATTTTCTAGGTACTCTCCAAGTCCAAGTTTCCATAGTTTTCCTACAAGTCTTCGTCTATAATATCGCATTTAAGGCTTCTGAAACCATACAAAACTCCATGGCACACCTCATTTTCATGGGAAAGAGGAAGATGTAAATTTGTAAAATATATTAATGTAGTATTTACTTTCATTTTTACAAAAACAATTTTCTATTTTCATTTTGTTTAAGAATATCAACATCAGCTCATTCCACATGAGGATGCCATTTTGTACCCAATTTGCTTTCAAATCAATCAAATGCAACTATCAATTGGCATTTAATATTTATCTTTGGCATTTGGCATTGATCAATGATCAAGTAACATACTATGAAATGATTTAGTTTTACAATTCTATATATTTCTCTTATTTTTTTGTATATATAATACATATATATATTTATATATATATATATATACACACGTACCCATACGTACCCAAACCCCTAAAAAAAAAATTCACGTACCCACGTACCGGGTTCTCGTACCCGCACCCGTCCCCGAACCCGAACCGGTAACTTAGCTTACTATAGAAAAGAAAAAGTTACCCAAGTCTAGAGGAAATGGATAAGAGATACCTATGAGGCACTATAAGACTTGTGAAACAATTTGGACAACAAATGGGCAAGATGATTAGACAATTTGGCTACGGCCTTTTCCAGCCACCTTGCGAGGTGTAACAACTAACAAATATGCAAAAATTGACCAAGCCTCTCAATACACATGGGAGAGATTAAAGAAGGCCTTCAAAGAAGAGTTTAAGCTGCTTCATGATGATAATCAAGTAGTGGCAAAAAAATTACAATACAAAACAAGGTAAGCACAAAGAAATACAAACTTATACTCGTAGACTTAAAGAATTGCTTGAGAAGTTAGAAAAAGAACCAGCTGATAGTCTCAAGAAAGTATGGTTCATCGAAGTTTTACTTCCATCATTAAGAAAAAAGATAAGAGGTAGTACCACCCTCTTCCTATGCAAAAGTTTATAAATGGGCAATGGACATAGAAAGTGAAGACAAAATGTCTCACCGTGGTAAAAGAAAAACAAAAGAAAATGGAAGATTTGATGACAATGATAGTGAATTAGGAATGGTAAAAGCACTCTAGAGGGACATTCTCTAAATAATGAAAGAATTGAAGGCAAAGACAAAAAACCAACAAAGAAACTAATGAGCTATGGTGTACTGTGCAAAAGTGAAGATCACACCAAAGGAAATTGTCCTCGAAAAATGTTTCGTGAGATTTGCCAAGTTATGGGTCATTCAATAAAAGAGTGCCCATATAATTTTAAGAAGAGTACACAAGTACTCTTTACATAGGGAGACCAATCAACTCCATTGAAACCATAGAATGCATCTCTAGGCGGTTATCAAAATCAAAGAGGTCACAATCAAATATAGTATGACTCCAAATAATGTCTAATCATACAATGTTGACAATGTAATGAATGGGGACACTTTCCGAGAGACTGCCAGCACAAGCAAAACAAATTGCAACTATTGTGCAAATGGTGTGGACTTAGAGACCATGAAGACATTGGATGTCCAAAGCAAAAGGCCAGTCTCAACAGGATTGATGTAAGGCATAATGAAGTATTGACCATTACTGAAGCCCAAGAAAAAAAATTGTATACCAAAATGCATGTATAGAAGAAGAAAGGCTTCTTGAAGCAAGGGCCAAAGTAGAGAATGTTATGGCTAATGAACTACGACACTCAAATTTTAATGCAAGTATGATAACAAATCAATTACAATCTGGTACAAATATTACAAGGCAAGTACTTCAAACTACTGTACCAATTAAAGTAGTGGATTTATTTCAAAGTATTCTTGAAATTCAAAATGCTATTATATCAAAGAACAATGTGATGGTGCATGCTACAACCCATTTGGAATCTAGTGAGAATGACAACCTAATAGCTGAACCTCCATCTTCAAGGAACCAAGTAATTGATATGGAGATCCTTGAAGAAGTCTAAGCAAGCTAACCATTTGGCCCCTAATTTTTCAATTGGTGGGTGCAAATCAATAAGGTATTAAGGTATTTAGAATTTGAATTGGCCAAAAGGTAATTATTGGAACCCAAGCATTTTTATTGAATTGTTGATTTGCTGCCTTTATAAAAGATGTTGTAAAAAGTCCTTAATTTAATAGCAAATATTCATGGGCAAAGAAATAATAATTATGAGAACAGTTCTAACTTTTGTAAAAGAAATCCCTTTAGTTTGTATATAAACAGCAATACCAAATTCTGGAATTGTTAGGAGTCAAATTATATACTCATTCTACATTTGGAAATACGTGATAATGAAAATTCTGATGGAATGGAAAATTTACTTATGGCCGTTAGTCAAATTCTAACAAAAACATATCATAAACTGGACCATGTTACACACCATATCCAACAACAAACATACGTTCACATTAAAAGGTAAAAATAAAGCAAGGTTGTTTTGTAAAATTAGAAATAGCCATTCGGGTCCAGGAAAAGAGAGACATGCACATGTACAGACCAGAAAAAGGCCCTCGATCATGGAGGAAAACTCACAAAAAAACAAGAATGGAAGGCGTGAATATTTGCAGGTAGAAAAAATGTGTGCTATTACCAAAAAACCCTTGAAAATTTTTCAAATAATTGTCACAATTTTCCTTCATCAAACCCTTGAAAAAATTCTGCAATTTATTTTTATTTTTATTTTTCAAGAAAAAGACTTCGATTTTTGACAAATCGGATCACAAAAATTCCTCACAGAAATTTCTTCGGTTTTTATTAAAAAAAATTGGCTAAAATAAACTTTACAAATTTTTAATTAAAAAAAACCTATCAAAAAAAAAGATTTGAGCCTAGGCTCTGATACCATGAAATGATAATTGATATTCAATATTAATTCATTACAAAGGAGATGAAAGCTCCTTAAATAATACAATACATGACGATGTTTCTAAAAAGAAACTGTCGTTAACAAATGTAAATAACTAAAAGCTAACTGAAGCAAACTAAGTTAACAGAAAGTAAACTACTGACTAACTAAAAGTTAAGATGAACATTAAATAATACAATAATACTTTAATAATGTTGTCGTGTAAAATTAGAAATAGACATTCATGGACACTGAATACACATATCAAGGCCAAGTTTTACAAAAATAATGCGTGGTAAAAAATAAAGTTAATGTTTGTCAGAAAAAAATCTTATAGTACATTACAATACTAAATAGACCTCAAATTCTCTACCAAGGACTTGAAATATTTTGAATGTTCTGCTTCAATCATATCGTGTCTAATATTGTAAAAGTACTTGTGAAGAACAAATAATTTTTATGTAATTCTTTTTCAAATTGATTTATAGCAAAGATAAGATTAAAATGCAAGCAAGCTTACACTACAGCAACAGAAAATTACAGAACAATGAAAACAATTTCAATACATAGAGGTAAGGATTTGACAGATTTTTACTATGCTTTGTTGACAAGAGTGAGATGCAACTCCATCATAATAGGAAGACAGCTTAACTATTTGATCTCCATAATTTTTCAACTTACCTACAAAATTATTGTTGAGGAAGACATGCACAGCATAACCGTGAGACCCGATAGCGAGCAGTTGTGAAACGTTACTCCTTAAAAAGGGCTCATCTTCATTGACATCAACACTGCAATTAAGAGTTAGGGAATGGAATTCTATGTTCAGCACAAAACATTAATCGAATAACAAGAAAACTAAAAACAGAAATGTTATGCACAGACATGTTTCAAGTCACCATCAAATGCACATCAAATCATACCTAAAATAAACTGTAAAAATCATATTTGAAAGTATTTGTTATTTTCCATGCACCAGATATGTTTGTCTTAGAAATACTACAAATACTGAATTTCAATGTGCTAACAATACCCCTCTTATTGCATCCTCCTCTATTTTCCTTTTGTTTGCAATGACCTGCTATGAATATATATAAGATTCTCTTCATCATTATTCATGGATAAGTGTTTTAGAAAATTTACTGGCCAATTGAACTTTGTTCTGGAGAACAAAACTAATCATTTGGTACATATAGAGCTGTATTAACAATAAAATGTTTATGAAGGGTTTATGCATAAAAGACAGTTATTGAAACTGTCACCATTGATGGTCATAATAAAAGAGTAAAGAAACGAAGCTAATTTTTTCTTCACCGGAAAGATGTATTTGTATGGGAATATAGGGATCTCAAGGAATGTCACCAAAGCTTTGAATACACAGAATTCCATCTGTGCCAGGTGCACAACCGCTCAGATGAAGACCCTGTAAGCTGATACCAATGTACATAAAGAAGGTGCTGAATAGGAGTGATAAATTAATTTATGCAGTAATCAGCATGAACAAATGGGTAATCCATGATCATAGATTAAGAGACTGAAGATTGGCATCTATGGAGATTTGAGGAGTCTAAATGTAGTGACAATCAAAGGCCCATTTTCCATATCCTTTACTGGCTTTGTGTTGCAGGTAGTTGTGAGGCATGACATCTATTCATTTCTGGATGACTTTGTTAGCTTCAGCCAAATAACCCTAGCAGATTAAGATAAATCAAAGATTAGCTACAGGTAGAAAACAAGATTTTTGTTTACAACCACAAGTTTTGACTCTGCAATACACTGGCAACATTTATAAGGATCATGAGAACCTGATGAAAAAATCATTGGACTTTCACAAATCAAAAGAGACTAAGATTAATGCATGCTAGATGACCAAAGTAATCCAACCACAGCAGAAGTACTGGCACAACAAGCAGAAAAATGAGCTTAATGTCAGTGGCACTAGTGTTGAAGTCTTATGGTCAATGAGAAATCAAAACAGTTAAGTTCAAGAGACTATTATTCATGAGGTTCTCGACAATGGTTCAATGAGACTAGCGAATATTAATGGTACATCATGCAAGAACATGATTAATGCCTCAAAATCGAAGCCTCGTCAAACATGGAGTTCAGCCACATTAGTAAATTTTAAAGATGTCAACTTGTGTCATATCAAATGTAACTCCTTTGATGTCATCAATGACACATCAGTACAGAATTAAAGTAACAATTTATATAGTAATCACAGCTTAAGTAATCAATTTGCTGTCCTATCCCTAAAAGACCCCTTTTGAAGGCCGTGCATCCCTAGACATCTAGACATCCACAGATTCTTTTAGATTATTGCTGAAAATGTGAAAAAATTTACTTTTTGTTGTTCTATACTTGAATCAATGAACGTTGAGCATTTAATCACAAAGTTGATGTATTCTATGAATGTCTACAAATCTTGATGTCGTACAACTAAACTTATAAAATTTTGAAAGTCCAGTGCTCAGAGCTAAGAAATCGTAGCTGGGGTCATTTAGTTCAGAGTTGGATCATCCAATTTTGAGCTGAGAAAAAGAAATATCAAAACCAAAAGTAAAACATTAAGAGCTGGAAAGAATTTCATCTTAGGATAAATGAGCATCAGAAATAGTTTGAGGAACAAAATTGCAGATGGTTATCCTCCAGAGTCTGAGTGGAGTGAAACTACAGAAAGCAGAATATAAAGACATGGATTAGGAAACATTCAGAAAGGCAGACAAGTGTTTGCACACAAAAGCAGAAAAATACACCAAAGCAGCTGGAAATGTAGTCCTTTTGTTAGCCTAATAGGGGAACATATTCTGTAAATGTTTTCCTGTACAAAGAAATGTGAGGATTCTGAATTCCTGCTAAACATAATCTATGGTTGTTTTCTCATTGACAAAAATTTAAAAGCTTTTGAAGCCCTAACAAGACATTATTTTTTTTACTCAAAAGAAATGTGTTTAGTGAACTGATCTTTTGCATAAAACAGCACATTTGACATTATGAATCATTGGTTGCATCAAATGTTCAAAGGAATGCAAACTTTAAATTTCAAATATATTTATAGAGAAGTAAGTTTTATATCTGTCAATGATCTCAGCTTTAATGCATTTCAATCATTTAGAATGTCTGAATGAAAAAGACAGGCACTCACCTAATCATGTACCAAAGATAGTCTGTTGTGTCCTTAGTTGTACTAATGTGCTCCAAAAGACCTTTATTCTGAAATTGAGTATCTTCAAAACCTCCAATGGTGTCTTTAAACACTTTCCAACCAATCCCTTCCATGAATTTCTCACTTAACACTAATTTAGATGATTGAAGCTTCATCTGGGTATTTGATTTAAGAGAATACTGCTGTACAGTCATCTGTAACAAAGCACCAGAAATTAATGACGAATTTCATTGTTATTCAAATGTCACATTTATTACAAACAATGAACTATTAGTGTTATCCTTAATGCTGCACAAAACTAATGTTGCAACATGTTATGAAAGTGGGAAACATAAGGAAACAAAGAAATACAGAAAGGAAACAAAAGAGGCTTCAATGGAGTAGCCAAGAAAAGACAAATCCATTGGCTGTTCAGTAATAATTTTTTTAATAATATTGGTTCTTTATGGCCAACTTTCAAATATAATGAACAATTCAGTATAATAATTAAACATGTGGCAATAAAAAATTGAACTATTTATTTAAACACATAGTATACAGTTCTACTTTGCATTGAATTATTATATCCTTTATGATGACCATTTCTAAGTTGACAATGCCAAAATTACAAGATATACAATGACCCACGGACCATTGTAATAGCAATATGTCGATAATTTGTGCTGTATACATTGTGCCATATATCATATACATCATAGATACTGAATTTTTATATTTATTTTTAAATTACAGTATGCAAAATAAATGAATAATGTGTAGATGTTCAATTTCCTTCTATGTGATTAATCCCAACTACATGTCTACTCAAGTTTGTCAGATTATCATTATTAATGAGTAAAATATTAGCCCCTGCTTTTCCCATATTTATCTCTCATCTTTTGGGATATTTTGGCATGCACATGTATGTTGGAGTAGTGCATTGATTCATTGTATTAAGGATCAGGACTCTAGGGGTTTAGTCTCTTCTTTGTAGCCAAGAAATCGTGGCGAACTTAGTACTTTGCAAGAACTCAATGATATTAAGCATATTCCTTAGTAAAATCATATTTGGCCAATATCTATTATTGTCCTCATTTAGTTTATCATTTATCTCTTTTTAGGTACATTTATTGACCCGAAGTCATTTAAAGAAATGATATTCCCACAGTCCATTACTGTAAATTTGAAAGCTTCTGTACGAAAACTGTGTAGGGGTTTCTATATCAATGTTTTGGATCACACTTGATACAAAAAGTTCTACACAGTTTTAATACAGAAGCTTTCAAACTTACCAAAATCATTTTGTCAATTTTAAATCTGATGACATGTATTGATATACTATGTGGTTTGATGATGACAACGTGGAAGTTGCGGATGGACTATGGTGAACAAAACTCAGCGGATAAGACTGTATAGACATCAACAAAAATCCAGGGAAACCCAGGGACGCATCCCTAGCATTTTTTGGGGTGCCCCCATTTTCAAGACATTTCAAGGACATGGGGACACCTAGGGGACATCCCCAGGCCGCCCCCAAATTGCGGAAAAATGCAGGGGACATCCTAGAAGATTAGAGGGGATGGCTGGCCATCTCTGGGACAGTCAGGGTCCCATTCTGGGGACAGCTAGCCATCCCCATAAAAAAAATAACTCTCATCTTTTGGGGGTAATTATGTCCTTTGTATGGAAAATTAATATTATCATAGGTCCTATGTAATGCTTAATAAGTGTTTTTAACACTTTATTTGAAATGTAATTCAAAAAGGGCCTTTGTTAGTGTTGTGTAGCTTCGGGAGATATTTTCCCTTAAATACATTCAACTCAAGGCAGGTCGGCCTTGGCTTTATAAATAAAATTTGTATTCTTGGAAGGTCAGCCCTAGAGAGGAGAGCACCTAATTGATATATAAAGGAGAAGGTGTCTCCTCCTTTGATCATTCAATCCATTCCAATTCGCATTCTTCAGCAGCAGGTTCGCCTTCTAAGCAGCAAATAAACAGATTTGATTCAAGGAAAAGTGACATCATTGTGTGCATTCAAGATTCGCTTCAAGGGGAAGTGACATTACTTATTATATGAAACTCGGCCTATTCTAGGGCCCGATTTGTATGCAGTTTCTGCACTTATTATTCTGATTTATAAAGAGAATATTATTGCTGGGTTTTTCTCCCTCAAGTAGGAGGGTTTTCCCAGGATAAATTGTTGTGTTCATTGTCTCTGAGTTGTGTTTTCTGCTTATTGCATTTCTGATCCTAAAAACTAACATGGTATCAGAGCGGGTTTAAGTAAAGATCTGATCAGATATGGCAAAAAGCATGTCAAAAGAAGCGAAGTCTGTGCAATTCTGTGTGTATGAAAAATCAGAAACTTCTTTGGTGGTACGTGTTAGACATCACAACATGTGCGTGGGGTTTAGACATCAAACTGGGCGACCCTCTATAGTGTCTAACAACAAGCAGACTCTTTCAAGGTTTGAGGTATTTTAAGATTGTTACTTGTTATATCTGCTGTCCAGATAGCATTGTTGTTGTAAAAGACTCAGTTTGTTAAGCTCTATAAGTTTATCTCAGTCTGAGTATGAAGTCAATCCAATTACTATCAATTTCTGAGTCTTGATAACTGAAATCTGAGCTTAAGAGGTCTGTTGTTCATATAAGCATTTACCTTCTTAGTGTTGATGTATTATTGGGTGATGTTAAACTGAAATCTTAAGTTCCTAGCGTTGTTGTTCATTACTAGGAGTCAGTTTGTTATTGCCATACACTTTGAAGGTTATAGGTCTTTAAAATCAGTCTGAAATGCTTCCTAAGTTGACACAGTTCTGTTATGTAATTCTGGGCAGTCCATATTGTGAAAAACATTATCGTGTGAATTAATATCAAGGAGCCCGCTTCAGATGAAGGATTCTTGGAAAAGTGACATCATTCAATCCATTCCAATTCGCATTCTTCAGCAGCAGGTTCGCCTTCTAAGCAGCAGATCAACAGATTTGATTCAAGGAAAAGTGACATCATTGTGTGCATTCAAGATTCGCTTCAAGGGGAAGTGACATTACTTATTATATGAAACTCGGCCTACTCTAGGGCCTGATTTTGTATGCAGTTTCTGCACTTATTATTCTGATCAGATTTATAAAAAGAATATTATTGTTGGGTTTTTCTCCCTCGATTAGGAGGGTTTTCCCAGGATAAATTGTTGTGTTCATTGTCTCTGAGTTGTGTTTTCTGCTTATTGCATTTTTTATCCTAAAAACTAACAGCCTTTACATGTAATTTAAAAAGTATTTTTAAATACTCAGAGAGAAAAGTAAATAAAAATAAAAGAGGGCCCAAACTAGGCATCTATAAAATGTTGATGATATGACAACTGCGTGAGTAATTTCCATATCAGATAGAAGAATAAATTTGAATAAAGCCAATGGCTATTTAAATTTATATAGATTCGCTTTAATGAAGAGGCGCCTTCATTAAGATTAAAAAGATAAAATATTAAAAGACAAAATAAATATTATTTATTGTTTTAAAGAAGTCGACTTCCTTAAGAATCACGCCCCTTCTAGCAAAGACGTGTTTCTTCTTTGGGGCCGACTTCTTGATGAAGAGTCACATCCCTCCAATGTAATGTGTATATATACTTGATTGTTATCCTTCATTTGCGATCAAGTTCATTGGAAGAAATAAAGGAGAAGTGCGATCTGAGCAACAGATCGATTCTAGGAGAAATATATTATTTGTGTCTTTGCATCTAGGAGAGGTGTTGTTCATTGTATATGTTAAGGCATTGTGTTGTGCCTGAGTTGTAAGCAGATTTCTGCTCTTATTTGCATCAATATAAAGGAGATATATTGGCTGGGTTTTTCTCCCTCGGGTTGGAGGGTTTTCCTAGGGTATTGGTTGTGTACTTGTGTTGATTTTTTGAATTAATTTTGCACTCTAATCTGATCATATAAAACTAACATGGTATCAGAGCGGGTTTGAAGAATGGTGAATGGTCATCTTTATTCACCTCCATCTCTCCGTCAAGATGGTGAATGGTCTTAAGGTTGAGGATAGGCTTGAGGGAGCGTCAAACTTCACTTCGTGGAGATTCAGGATCATGCTCACCTTGGAGGAAAGCGAATTGGCAAAGTTTGTGGAGAGCTCCACCCCCGAGCCTACAGATGAGGAAGAAAAGGCCCTATGGAAGAAGAAAGATATTAGGGCAAAGAAGATGTTGGTTGATTTGGTGAAGGATCATATTGTACCTATTGTCTCCAAGTTAAGGACTGCGAGAGAGATGTTCAAAACCCTAGAGGAGATGTAAGAGATCAACAACACTAGTCGGGCTCTTGCACTGAAGCAACAACTCCATCATTTGAAGATGGCAAAGGGAGAATTTGTCATTGCCTACTTCATGAGAATAACCGAATTGAGAGATCAACTCTCGTCTATTGGGCATGTTGTCGATAGCAAGGATTTGACCATGCTGGCTCTTAATGGTCTTCCTTCATCCTGGGAGTCTTATATTCAGGGAATTAGTGCAAGATCAAAACTTCCCAAGTTTGATCAGTTGAGGGCAAACTGTATTCAAGAAGAGTCTAGGTTGGTTGCACGAGGTATTGGGCAAAGCTCCGTTAATGAAGACATTCATGTTCTTGCCACTCAATCCTCAAAGAAGAAAGGCAAAGATGGGAAGAAAGGCTATTTCAAGAGAAATAGAGATAAAGGAGTTGATAATGGCCCTACATTCAAGAAGAAGAGGGACCTCTCCAAGGTCCAATGTTTTCGATGTGACAAGTATGGTCACTTTGCAAAGGAATGCCCTTCCAAGCCTAGGCAGCAGGCCACCATTGCAAATGTCGATGAAGCCTCCATGCAGAAGGATACAAGTGAATACCTATTCTATTCAGCCTTGTCAAGCAATGTATCTACCGACACCAACACTTGGCTGATTAAAAGTGATGCCCCTCGCCACATCACCGGATTTAGGGAGCATCTATCTAATTTGGTGGAGAAAGATTATGGCGAACAAGTCATTATTGGAGATGACGCTAGTTATTCTGTCAAAGGAATTGGGACCTCATCTCTTCACTTGGATTCCGGCGATTCCTTGCAATTGGATGATGTGTTGTTTGTTCCAAGCATTAAGAGAAACCTTGTTTTCATCTCAGCCTTGGAAGGCAAGGGTTATCAAGTTGCTTTTTCAGAAGGCAAAGTTCTTATATGGGCAAAGAACTCCAACATCAAGATTGCTCAGGTGATTGGAGTTAGACATGGGTGTCTCTACAGGCTATGCACTCGTCCCATTCAAGCTCTAGTGCATGACTCCTCAAGTTTGTGTGATCTTTGGCATCGAAGATTGGATCACCTTCACTTTTGTGCTCTACCTATTATGGAGAAGATGGTGATCGACCTTCCTACATTCAACCAGAAGCATGAAGGAACCTGCAAAGGCTGTGCTTTGGGTAAGAATACAAAAGATCCATTCCATTGTAGTGAAAGTAGATCCAAATGTGTTTTAGATCTTATTCATTATGATTTATGTGGTCCAATGTCTGTTGCGTCTTCGAGTAGTTTCTTGTATTACATTATCTTTATTGTTGACTACTCTAGAAAGACATGGATTTATTCCTTGAAATCTAAAGGATCTGAGGAGATATTAGTGAGATTCAAAGAGTTCAAAGCTCAGGTGGAAAATTTGTCCGAAAAGAAGATCAAGGTCTTGAGATCTGATAACAGAGGAGAGTACACTTTTGTTGTCTTCCGCAACTTTTGCATTGAAGCAGGGATTAAGAGGGAGTTCAGTGTTCCTTATTATCCTCAACAGAATGGTGTTGCGGAGAGAAAGAATAGATCTATTGTGGAAGTGGCCAAAGCCATGATTCATGGCCAAGACTTGCAAATCTCTCTTTGGGCTGAAGCATCCAGGACTGCTGTCTATGTCCAGAATAGAAGTCCTTACAGAATCTTGGAGAATATCATAGTTGGCGGACTCTTCAGGACTCGCCGCTGACTCGGCGGACTCGGGAGTCCGTGGCTGAGCCGAGTCGACTCGCCACGGATTCGGGAGTCGAGTCCAGAAGAGTCCTGGGTCGGGACTCCCGAGTCCGACCTCTGGACTCGGCCGAGTCCAGAGGTCGGACTCGGGAGTCCCGACCCAGGACTCTCGTCCGCGGCTGGGGCGTCTAAATGGGTTAAAACCCATACTTTTTTTAAATTTTTTGTTCATTTTAGCTCGAGCATTGGTGTTTTTTAGGTCTGCAAATTGGTTTTAGCTTGAAAGAAGGCAGGAGGAGGAGCTAAAAAGATCAAAATAGAGCCAGGTAAGTGATCTAACATTTCTTTTTTTTTGTTTTTTTGCTTTCAAAATTTAAAAAAATCAAGAAAAATAAGGGGATATGCTGCCAAATTTTTTTTCTATTTTCCTTAATAGCCATTATAGCCTAATTCCTATTATTTCTAGCTTGGTTTTGCATTCTTTTTTTTTGCAAATAAATGAAACTTTGAATCACATTTTTTTGCTGATTTTTTTGCAAACCCTTGCTGATTTTTTTTTTTCCACGTTGAACTTGAAACAGCAATGTCGTCTTCAAATCCAAAGGGAATGAGAAAAGACCCTGCATGGAAGTATGGAATACCAAGAATCAAAAAAGGTGAAGTGACATGTACTGAATGTCAAAAATGGATGACAGGAGGAATAAACAGGTTAAAATACCACCTTGCAAGGATACCTGGGCAAAATGTGGAGGGATGCCCTAAAACTACTCCTAAGATTATTAGAGAGATAAAGGCCCTTCTTGCTGACTATGAGCTAAAAAAAGATGAAAGACAAAAAACAAAGAATGCCCTAGCATCAATGATGAGTGGATCCCCTTCTACACCAACTATACCTCATGGTGCTACTGCTGCAAGTCCAAGTGTTCGTGCTCCACATTCATCTTTTGGTGAGAGTCCTGAGGGTTCCTATTCTACTGCTAGTGCTGGCCACGGTCCTTCATCAGGACCAAATTATTTTATTCCACGTAATGTTCCAGGAGCACAACCTTCACTTGAAGGTACCGGTTGGAATAAGGAAAAGCATCATGAAGCTAGGATGGCTGCTGCAAACTTTTGGTACTACAATAATCTACCTTTCAATGTTGCAAGCAGCCCATATTGGGAAGGTCTAGTGAACGCCCTTACAGTTGCAGGAAAGGGGTTTAAGACCCCATCAGCTAAAGATTTGAGTGGGCCATTGCTAGAGGAATCCGTAAAGAATACACGGCTTGTAGTTGATGAGCAAAAGAAATTTTGGCGAAGAAAAGGTTGCAGCATTTTATCTGATGGGTGGACAGATGGACGGAATAGAACTCTCCTGAACTTTTTAGTGGCCTCAAATGGTGGATTGGTGTTCCTAAAATCAATAGATGCCTCCCATGAAGTTAAAAATGCTGAGACTTTATGCAATCTATTGGATGGGGTGGTCCAGGAGGTTGGAGTTGATAATGTTGTCCAAATTATCACGGACAACGCAGCTGCATATGTAGCTGCAGGTAGGCTACTTATGGAGAGGTATCCCACAATTGCATGGTCTCCATGTGCTGCACATTGCTTGGACCTATTGTTAGAGGATATTGGGAAGATTTCATGGGTCAAAAGAGTGGTTGAAGATGCAAAAAGTGTTACAAAATTTATCTACAACCATACTTGGGTGCTTTCTTTGATGAGGAAATTCACAAATGGCAAGGACCTTGTGCGACCTGGAGTGACACGATTTGCTAGCCACTTCCTCACATTGCAAAGCATTCTTGGTGCCATTGGTCATCTCAAGCAAATGTTTGTGTCCGATGCTTGGAAGGAGTCCTCATTTTCCAGTAGAGCTGAAGGGGAGAGGATTGTTACCATAGTTTTTGATGAGACATTCATCAAAAATGGAGAGGAGCTGATGGGGGTAAGTAGCAATCACACAAAAAAAATTATACATGATAATCTATTTGCTGTTTTTTATTTTTTGAGGGGTTAATTTTGTTATAATTTAACATTTGTTTTCATTCTTTTAGGTGACAGAGCCTTTGGTGAGGGTTCTTCGTATGGTGGATGGAGATGGCATGCCAATGGGTTTCATCTATGAGGCCATGGATAGGGCCAAAGAGGCCATATCACATTACTATGGCGGCAACAAAAAAAATATGAAATCATATGGCGCATCATTGATCGGAGATGGACAAACCAACTCCACCAGCCGATTCATGCCTTTGCCTACTTCTTGAATCCGAAGTTCTACTTCTCGGACTCATTTAAGGCGGATGAGGAGGTCATGGACGGTGTTGTCACTTGCATTGATAGGATGGTGCCTGATAGTGAGCTGAGAAATAAGGTGCTTGATGAGTTGGAGGTGAGATTTGTTACATCTTATTTATGAATTTGCAATGTTGAGCCTTGACTATCTATGAATTTTCTATATTTGATTTACTTTTTCTTTTATCTATTCAAGGTCTACAAGGGTGCAGAGGGGAGACTCTTTTCCTCCCAACAAGCAATTGAAAGGAGAGGAAAACAACAACCAGGTAAAAATTGAAATTAGAAACTTGATTCTTACATATAGATTTTTACTTTATTCTTATTTCTTAATACTTATATTTTTTAAACATGTTTTTGTAGATCTATGGTGGGAGAACTATGGTGCTAGCACACCAAATCTTCAAAAGCTAGCCATACGTGTCTTGTCGCAGCCATGCAGTGCTTCTGGGTGTGAACGCAATTGGAGTTTATTTGAAAACATTCACACAAAGAAAAGAAACAGGTTGACTCAGCAGCGCCTAAATGATTTAGTTTTTGTTCGGTACAACCTTCGCCTTCGAACTAGGAAGGTGGAGGGTGTTTCACACGAGTCCATCGACTTGGATGACATTGATCCATATGGTGAATGAACTATTAATGAACAAAATGATGAGGCTGATGTCTTACTTACTGATGAGGATATTGCTGAATTAGAGAGAGCAGCAGCAGAAGAAGAAGAAGCAGCAAGATTGGATGCCATGGAGGACAACGAAGACACATTTGAATATCATTTTTCCCCTGCTCGATCTCCTAGTCCTCGTTTGCATACTACAACACGGGCACCTTCTAGTTCTAGGCCTCCAAAATTGAGTACCATTGGGAGGGGAAAGAGGAAGATGTAGATTATATGTGGTTGTTAATGTTTTCCTCTTTTTGACATGATTATATGTAAACATTTATAAACTTATGATGTTATACATTGAAAGTGAAACTATGAGTATTTGATGACTATGAATGATTAAATTTCAATTATTGAGTGTTTGATGATCATATGACATGTGTAATCTTTGAATTATGAGTGTTTGATAATCAAATTAAGCTCTTATATTCTCTAAATGCATTAATTTGTTCTTGATTTTTTTGTAAAACTACGGTTTTTTTTTTTTGCCGAGTCCTTGCCGAGTCTTTTCCCGAGTCCGTCCCGAGTCCCAAGTCCGAGTCATATTTTTGGGCTGCCGAGTCCGCGGCGAGTCCGAGTTTTCCAACTATGGAGAATATAACTCATGAAGAAGCTTTCTCTGCGGTGAAGCCTGAAGTAAGTCATTTGAGAATCTTTGGGTGTCCAGTGTATGTTCATATACCAAAGGAAAAGAGGACAAAGTTGGAACCTTCTGGCAAGAAGGGAATTTTGGTAGGCTATAGTGAGACATCAAAAGCCTACAGAATCTACATTCCGGGTCAGAAGACTATTGAGATCAGTAGAGATGTCACATTTGAGGAGGATGTTGCATTCAGAAGATCCAAGGGCACTCATATGGAGATCGATGAAGAAGAGCCTCCTCTAGATATGGAAGTTGACCATGTTCTTGAGAATCAGAGGGAGGTTCCAGAGCCTAAAGAAGATGATGATCCAGTTGAGCCCTTGGAATCTACTGATGGGCCTACAGATATTGTGATTGGAAGGAAGAGACCTCTTTGGGCCAGGAAAATAATGCAGGAGGCAGAAAGTTTTGTAGCCCCAAGAGGAAGCTTCAGAGAAAGTAGAAGACCTAATAAGTTCTCCAGTTATGTAGCCTTGATGAGTCAGATTATTGAGTCAGAGCCTTCCAATGTTGAGGAAGCTTCTAGTCAACAAGTTTGGAAAGATGCTATGACTGAAGAGTATCAATCCATACTTAAGAATGATGTTTGGGACATCGTTCCTAGACCCGAAGGCAAATCTGTGGTGTCTTCTAAATGGCTCTTCAAGATCAAGCATGCGGATGATGGGAGCATTGAGAAGTACAAGGCCAGATTCGTGGCTAGAGGGTTCTCACAAAAAGAGGGAGTTGACTATGAAGAAACCTTTGCTCCAGTGGCTCGTTATACTTCTGTCAAAACCATTATTGCTATTGCAGCATCTAGAGGATGGAAGATTCACCAAATGGATGTAAAGACGCCTTTCTGAATGGTGTAATAGAGGAAGAGGTTTATATTGAGCAACCTGATGGATTTGAGGTACATGGGAAGGAGTCTCATGTTTGCAGACTGAAGAAGGCCTTGTATGGTCTTAAGCAGGCTCCTCGTGCTTGGTACAAAAGGATTGATTGTTACCTATTGAGTTTGGATTTCTCAAAGAATGATGCAGATTCTAACCTCTACTTCAAGGTAATTAATGGTGAAGCATTGATTTTGGTTTTGTATGTTGATGATCTGATTATCACTGGAGAAGAACACCTCATTCTCAAATGTAAGAAGGAGCTAGCTTCCGAGTTTGAAATGAAGAATCTCGGTCTCATGCATTACTTTCTTGGCTTAGAAGTTTGGCAAAAGCCAGATGAGATGATTCTAAGTCAAGGGAAGTATACCATTGACATTCTGAAGAGGTTTGGTATGATTGATTGCAAACCTATGTCTACACCTATGGAGACCAACTTACATAAATTGAAGGAGGTTGCAGCTAGTTCAGAACTAGTGGATCCGACGATGTACAGGCAGTTGATTGGTTCACTAATGTATCTAATTAACACTAGACCGGATATCTGCTATGCAGTGAGTGCACTTAGTCAGTTCATGTGTGAACCAAGACAGATACATCTTGTTGTAGCTAAACATATCCTGAGATACTTGTGTGGCACAGTTGGATATGGATTGAGCTATTCTACAGGTTTGGATTTGGAGCTGCATGGTTTTACTGATTCCAATTGGGCAGGGAGTACTACTGATCGGAAGAGTACCTCTAGTTGTTGCTTCAGTTTGGGTTCTACTATGATATCCTGGTGCAGCAGAAAGCAGTCTTCAATGGCATTGAGTACAGTAGAGGCAAAGTACATTGCAACTTGTGTGGCAACTCATGAAGCAATGTGGCTTCGTAAGCTCCTTGCAAGAATCAATGGAGCCTACTATCATTCATTGTGATAACCAGAGTTGTGTGAAGCTTTCTGTCAATCCTGTGTTTCATGACAGAACCAAGCATGTTGAGATCAAATACCACTATATCAGAGATATGGTATTGAGGAAAGCTATACAGTTGAGGTATATCAGCACTGATGAGCAGACGGCAGACATTCTCACCAAGCCTCTCTCCACGATAAAGTTTGTGTACTTTCGAGATAAGCTTGGTATGGTGGAGAATACATCCTTAACTGAGAAGGAGTCTCAGTATCAGTGATCCTCTTTAATGAGCTATTCTCTGTGAGAGAAGTTCGAGGTGAAATCCCTTGTTAACGAGTTATTCTCTATAAGAGAGGTTTGAGGTGAAATCCCTTGATTCCACCCTCTGGGAGAGCCATGGTGGATATCATGTGTGTGACTTCATGACAGCATCACGTGAGGGAGTCCGTGATGATCTTTCTTGTACTTGTGTTTCACCCTCTCGGAGAGCCATGGTGAAAGTCACAATGAGGTGACAACATCACTTTAAGTGATGTGAGCACTTGTACATACCATCTATGGAGGTAGCCATGATGGTTGATATCACGATGAGGTGATATGCTTTCACAATGAGGTGACAAGCTCTTTTCTTACATGGATGTAGCCATGTTGATTAAACATCACTATGAGGTGATACATTTTGTACAGCTGGAAGTATTCCTCCCTAGCTGAGAGGGAGTGCTGATGATATGACAACTACGTGAGTAATTTCCAAATCAGATAGAAGAATAAATTTAAATATAGCCAATCGCTATTTAAATTTATATATATTCGACTTAATGAAGAGGTGCCTTCATTAAGATTAAAAAGATAAAATATTAAAAGACAATAAATATTATTTATTATTTTAAAGAAGCCGACTTCCTTGAGAATCGCACCCCTTCTAGCAAAGACGTGTTTCTTCTTTGGGGCCGACTTCTTGATGAAGAGTCACATCCCTCCAATGTAAAGTGTATATATACTTGATTGTTATCTTTCATTTGCGATCAAGTTCATTGGAAGAAATAAAGGAGAAGTGCAATCTGAGCAGCAGATCGAATCTTGTAGCAGCAGATCGATTCTAGGAGATATATATTATTTGTGTCTTTGCATCTAGGAGAGGTTCTGTTCATTGTATATGTTAAGGCATTGTGTTGTTTCTGAGTTGTAAGCAGATTTCTGCTCTTATTTACATCAATATAAAGGAGATATATTGGCTGGGTTTTTCTCCCTCATGTTGGAGGGTTTTCCCAAGGTATTGGCTGTGTACTTGTGTTGATTTTTTGAATTAATTTTGCACTCTAATCTGATCATATAAAACTAACATAAAAGAGAGGTCAAGGCTCAAAGCAAATCATCTGATTTCATTGTTTCATTATTCCTTCCATTTTGGAGATTGAAGCATTCAAAGATGAAAACCTTTGGTGTTTGAGATCTAGAGAATGAAAACCCTCTTGGCTTTCCATGGTTGGATTTGAGAAATAACACCCTCATCTTCATTTGAGGCAATTCTATTCATGGATCACACTTGGGCTTATAGACTAAAGTCATTTTCAACTTGCTACAGTTTCGCAATAGTGATTTATCGAAGATTTCAGCTTGTGGAGGTTTGGATAATTGGATTGATTAAAATTTGCAAGCAAATCAAATATATATATTTTATTGACTAATCAGCTAATTGAAAGGCATTTTCAACTTATTTGTTGTTGTTTCATGCATTATCGTTGATTACACTAGTTTCATCAATAAAAATCAAGTCTAGGTTTCTATGTTGGTGTTTCCAGGTTTATTGCTACTGTCATAATTTATCCAGCAACTCGTTATCCAATTCTACTTTCAATATTTGGTTAATATTGGTGTATAAGAGTTTCATAAATATTACTGTCCATAAGAAAACGGTCATAAATCAAAAATCTCATTTGATATATTTGATTCATACAATTTAGATCTGTTGTTTATGTTGCATTTGAGAATGTATACCAACATTGAGGGTTTGAATTTGTTGTTTGGAAGTGTAAGTTTGATTTACAAAGGGTTTGCAATATGCTTTATTGTTAATCAGCTAGGGTTTGGCATCTACATTAGCCATTTGATTATTGTTTCAGATTGCACATGTTTGATAAATCATCCATTTCCTAGAGTTATTTGATTGGGGGACATTACAGTGGTATCAGAACTTTAATCTTGGCAACCTATAGGGTTACATTTAATTTTTCATGTAGCATAATAGGAAATTGAAAAGGAAGATTTGCAAATTCAATTGAAGATATCTTAGAGCAAAAGAATAGGAGAATAAAATAGTATTGGAAAGATCAAAAGACATGGATGAAAATACATGAGGAAATAATGAATTACAAATTTGACGCCACCAAAGTCCTTGACTAGTATCAAGACTGGTCTAATAATTTCAGATCCCAAGTTCCCTCCAATGAATATTTAGAGTTGATTGAAATTAAGTATCCAGAAAAAAGAGGTTATATACAACTACATAAGAAGGTCAAGAAAGGAAAAGTTAGAACTTGAAGAAAATGCTAAAAAGGAAATCAGGAAGCAAGAAGAATAGTCATAACTAAAGCCACAAGACATTGTTGCAGAACAAACCATTTAGCAATGATAGAAGAGCTATGCTATGCAAGAGGAAGGAAAAGATCTTTTGATAGAAGATGTTTTATTGACTTCTACTGATTGCATATGTTAACAAAATATTGATGAAGTCAAGGAGGAAAAGGCATCAGTTTTTGGATGTGAAGACCCCAAGATGGAGGAAGATGTATCAAATTATGAACCATCCATCGATCTTCCGAAGGGGGAGTCGTTGTCCTATGTGATTGATTTTCAAAGTAGCAATGTGGATGAGCATGCATTTGAGGAGAACATTTTGGTTGATCCTAACTAAAGAATTTTGAGTCACGAGGCTAGAGGTGTTGAAGATATCTCAATAATTTATAATTTAGCAAAGGAAAGTGAGCAACACTTTGATTACAGCCCAAGGTATGAAAAGAATGGTAATATTTCAAATGTATTGCTCCATACTATGTCATTTCAAGATTCTTGTCATCATGGAAAACATTCTAAAAGGGGTGATAGGGTTAAGAATACAACTTGCACCATAGGGCATAAAGATTATTTGATACAAGATCAAAAATTGTTTTTGCACATGGGATCTGTTAAATCTTTTGAGGTACAAAAAGGATAAAGGCTTTCATGAGATCAATGTCACTATTTCTAATGAATTCTTCATCACATGCATTTGGATAGAAGGAAAGCTCATGAAAAATCATAATAGATATCTTGTGAAGTCTAACAAAGTTGTGAAGGATCAATGCTCATAGTTCATAGACCACTCCTTGAAGTCAAGTTCCACATTTGAAGACAAGGTTATGGATTATGGCCTAAAGAGAGTCATAGTTGCCAAAACAAAGAGATGATTGATGTTGGAAGGTGGTAAGCAAAATAGATGTCATTTTGATATTCAAGAAATTATGACAAAACATTGTGTAGTACTTTTTGAATCAAGCTAAAAAAAAATTTGCCACCCTTGAATATATATGATGGAGAATTCACAATGATAAGATACTACGAGATAATTTCACAGTCCATAGCAGCAAAAACCGTTTGGGGAAAAAATCGGCAAACCAAAAGTATACGATTTTTTGAAAAAATTGGACTAAAAATAAAATTGTAGAAAAAGTGACAAAAACTACATTTTTTTGAAACTTAAGGGCATTTCGATAGCATAGAGATATAGAGAGTAAATAAAATACAGAGTTTAACCCATGAATTGTACAAAATAGGATTTGTCAAGGTTGCTAGGAGACTGGTACTGGTATTGGTACAGGAGACTGGTACTAGTACCAGTACGACTTTTTTTGAAAATAGGAGACGGGGGTACTTGGAGACACCATCTTTTTTTAATATAAATTAAAAATTAATAATTTATAGAATATAATTTTTAATAATTTATAGAATATATCATGACATTGAACTTTCAAAACAAGAGCAGTAGTAAAGTTTAATAATGAACATTAACTTTAAAGTTTAAATACACAAATGTCATTGTGTCAAAGAGTGACAAAACTTTATTTTTTCATGTTATAAATTTTTTATGCTTTTAAGTTTCATAGGAGACGCCAAATTTTCCGCCAAACGTCGAGAGACTCGAGAGACAACGCGTCAAGTTTCCGAGCTACTGGAGGCGTTTCGGGGGACGTCTTTGATACCAGAGATGCGTACCAGTCCCCGAGACACGTCTCAGAGAGTAGGAGACGCGTCTCCCGGCAACACTGGATTTTGTTGTTTATATTCATATCAATGATTACATTGCATTGCACAAAGCATACTTCATAGTGCATAAATAATAACTAGATGGTTACGGTTGATTAACTTTCAATTACAATATAATTTGTACAAAGTCAACCTATAAACTAAGTACAAAGTTCCAAAAAATCAAATGTAGCCAATGACACTTGCTACTACAAATAGAGTTATGCTAAAGGGTTGCAGGTCCTTATGATGAAGCTCCTGCTCCTGGTTTAGAGCCTATTCTAAGTCGATCAACCTCATGACTATCCAAGTTGGCCTCTAGGATCTCAAAATCCTCAGGCTCAAGAATTAAAAAGACAATTTTCAAACATCATAAATTACAAAACGAGAATCAACTAGTTCATATTTGTGATTTAACAATACTTGCAATTTCTAGAACAATGTCAAAGAGAACTATATGAAGAGTGTGAAAGGGAAATTATATGACAAAGGAAGCAATTGCAAAGTTCAACTCAATAGGTTTTGAAATTTTGAATCAAATAGCTCAAGATAGAGTAATAGAAAATGCTTTTGAAACAAAATCTCAAATCTCAAAAGGCCATAGATGATATTCAAATGTTCTCATTGATAACTATTTTAGCAGATTTGTAAAAGAGCAAAGGGAGTGTTAAATATTTTTCCATTAGATAACAAAGACCTACTAGCATAGAAGAAGAGAGCAACTATTTGAGCCACAATTTAGCTATTATTATTCAAGTAAATTTTCCTTGATTTTGTGTATAAGTGGATGATGGAGTTAAAAACATTGATGGACTTTGTGTCATGCCCCCACCATAAAGACATGCTCTCACCCATTCACAACACTCAGCCTAGGTGAATGAAATAAAATGCAGCGATAGGAATAAAGGAAAATAAATTAAGTTAAAGAAAATTAAATTAAATAACCTGGGCCAACCTCCTTCATTGTGCCGCACACTTAGAAGTGTTTAAATAAAATTAATTAATTCTTATGTTGGGTCGATCCTCTATGCTGACTGAACCATACTATAAGATGCAGAGATGCAGAGTTAGGTTTTGTTGCTTTAAATTACTTTTCTAGTAATTTACACACTGGAAATTGTTTTTGAGCCAAGCTGTAATGTCCCCTATCCTAATTTGCCTATCGATCACAAATTTCCACAAACTAGGGTTAGGGTTCCACCTTTTTAAATGAATATCTCGTAAATAAAGTAATCTTGGATTGGAATCATGCATTCACCACATGAACAACATTCCCAAACATGCATGTATACATTTGTTAGCATTAATCCATGGCAACACATTTATAGATTATCAATAATGCAACCTATTGCGAACTAGGAGGAATAATGTGGTGGGTCCGCCCAAAGCCATAAGCCAAGCCTAAGAAGTTGTATACCACAACTCTCCCTGTTGGTGACTTGTACGTACTTTCCCCAACCACGTCCAACCTCGGAAAACACTTTTCCCACTTGTGGGAATGGGTGGAGCTTACAAGCGGTCTTGGCACTTCCACCCCTCCATGGCCCATCCTTTCCTTTAAGTTTTGAGCGGACTGTAAGTGGGACTTCCACCCCTCCATGGCTCATCACTTCCCTTGGATTGGGCGCACTGTAAGTGGAATGAACGCTCTTCTCAGGCCCCTTCCCCCAAGTGGGTTTACAAACAGTCAAGCATATTTAACATCAAAAATTATAAATGAAACACATTTAATTATTCATGGCAAAAATGCATACACTTATAAACAATGATTGGGAGAAATACACCCAAATATAAGATATATCTGATAATAGCAATCTGTGGTGATGACTGGATAGATTCTCCTTCATCTCCAGGTCTGTATGTTTCTTCTCCTTACTCGATCTGTTCTCAAGATTCATAAGATATTGCTTAAGGAGAAAACAACAGATTAGTTTCAATTGATTAATAACTAATAAGGACTAATAATTGCTGCAAGCATCATTATTGCGTAATCGTATATAATCCCCATCTCTAAATATATATATATAGAGAGATATATATATGTACATTTGATTAGATTTATAATATATATATGAACTTATATTTAACTTACTCCCTTTCTTGATTTATCATTTATCTTCCTCTATCTCTCCCCAGTCTATCTTTTCTTCTTCTTACCTTCTCCCACATTAGACTTCTTGTTTCTTCTCTCTCAAATCTGAGTATATTATATAAACATATCTGGATATATATCTGTATATTTCTCTTGGTCTGCTTTACTCAGAAAATATATATATATATTCAGATTCCTTTTCCCCATTTCCTAATTATATCTCTTCTGTATCTCCTACTTAACCTCATAATATATTCATTTAATTCCTTTATTGCTGATCGATAGTTTGTGTACAGAATATATTCTTTTTTTCTGACAATTATACTCAGAAGTCAGAAGTATATTTTCCATTTCGTATCCTTTTCTTTCCCCCTCCTTTATAATCCATAAAGTGGAGGGTCGTGTCTTTTGGTTTATGAAAAGATGCTTTTCTTGCACCTCCCCGTGTCCCTTCATGCCATGTGATTCTCCTTCTCACCTAAGTAACCGCTGCTTTATTGAATTAATAAAATGGTTGTATGATTAGTACCTTTAGTCATTAAAACTAATCGCTGCCTATAGACAAGCGCAGCCTTTTACTGATCACTGCTTTTGGGAAATATATTTAGTGTTAATTAATTGTTGCTAAGGAAACTTTATCGCTGCCTTATGAGAGTCTTTGTCTTATGCTGCTATGTATTATAGGTTTATTAATATGTTAATATATCTTATTTTATTATATTATAATAATAATTATAGTAATTTCAAATTGCTAATATTTATTTTATTATATTTTCTAATTATAATTATAATGTTATCTTACAATAATTATAATTATAAAAATATTAAATTGCTAATACCTATATCTATATATTTTTTTGATATTTATATTGTTATTCATTTTATTTATTCATTCATATTTCAATGTTAGGGTTTTTTTAATGTCGTAATTTCGGGGACATGACAGTCCACCCCGCCCAAGATTGCTTGTCCTCAAGCAATGACTGCAAGGATCATAGGTAACAATACAACTCTTCATTACCCTACCATCCCTTCGTGATCCATATTCTAATTCATTTGGAGGTTATCGCTCTTCTAGCAGCTCATATCAATTGGTCCCCAGATTTGATAGGTGAGGATGATCCTGGGATTTTTAGGTTATGGGCCCATAAGATAACTTAGCATGGGCTTTTTGCAATAATTTTGTTGTATTTCAATTTTATCCCAGATACCTAGTGTTGTTAGGAGTACATTTACTGAATCTTATTTGTTTGTGTGAAAGTTGTACCTTAGCACAATTTATGATTCGACTATTCAATATTCATAAAAATCTTGACATAGTGACCATTCATGTTTGTACTCAGATTTTAATACCCGTTTCAACATTGAGAAGATTGTAATATCTTAAAGTAACAACCTTCCAAAGATAAAGGCCAAATGCCTCTAATCTGGATAGTGGATAAGGCAATTGTAAAATGGGATGAGATCAAGTGAAAAATGTTAGAGGCTTTTATAGTGGGACCCATGTTTAAATCCTTAGGAAACATGTTATATGATCATGTGTACAAATGCTGTATTCTCAATTGAGTGAAGTACCAAATCCAATTATAGGTACAGCATACCTAAACAAACAAGGCTAGGTGCAAATCCTATGCAAATTTTCTAAAACAGATATCCTTGATTGTGGTGTCTAAAGCCAAAAAGCATCTCCCAAAGGGAAATCTGCTGCCAAAAAAATATAATAGATAAAGGCCAAAGAGGGCCCACCCAATTTTTCATACAAAGAGTAAAATACCCTAAAATTCCATTGTAAGTAGCACAACTAAAAATAGATTGTAGTAATCTCCATCAATTTAAGGGACCAAAGATAATAAACTCTATCTCCTAAGCATAGTTGCCGGGAGACGTGTCTCGGAGACCGGTACCGTCTCCGGAGACGTCTCCAAGAGGCTGGAGACTTCTGTTGAAGTTTCCCGAGTACCCTGCCGTCTCCTGCTGCAAAAAATGACGTCTCCCAAAGTTTAAACATTTGAAACTTTAAAAATTAAAGCATAATGTATTTGACGTGTCTAAGAGTGATTAAATTATTGTTTTGAAAGTTCAATGTCATCATATTTTCAGATTTTCTATAAATTACTAAATTTATTTTCAGATTTCTATAAATTATTAATTTTTTATATTTTATTTATATTAAAAAAAATGGCGTCTCCAAGTACCCCCGTCTCCTATTTTCAAAAAGAGGTGTACCGGTACCGGTATCAGTCTCTCGTACCAGTACCAGTACCAATCTCGCGGCAACTATGCTCCTAAGGCCCTCGCAAAACATAACAATCTTTCTAAACTCCTAATTGGTTAGGACATACCCTCAACCAGCCAAATGGTATCCTTAGGCCATGTAACCAAAGATGTCGAGCAAGTTAGATGAGAAATGATTCCGTCAACAATCTACAAGAAATGCTCAAGATTAAAGTCCATCATTGGAGAAATATTATGGAGGTAAGATACAAATGAGTTGAGAACGCTAGAATTTTAGATACTAAGGAAAGCAAGGGGTGTATCCAAGGAGTATTTGAAATGAAGGAGTTGGTCTATGGATATGCCAGCAAACTATAGAAGTCGTTTCAACAATGTTGGCATCCAAAAAACCAAAGATGAAACTTATCTACAACTCAAAGTTGAATTGGCAAGTACCCTTAATTTGTGAAGAAAGAAAACAAGCTCAAAGATGTAATATGATCTTCATCTGGTGGTTGGCTATGATGTTTGTGTCAGTCATGAGTGTGGCAGTAAGTTTGTTCTTCGGCAACATCTTGTGAGAGATGTTTGCACTTTGATAAAGAGTGGTCAAGGCGTCATACATCTCCTTTGTTGATTTCGTTACAAAAATGTGAGGAATCAAATGATCCCACATAGAATCCAAGACAATACACTTTACCACGATCTTCTTCTCGTTATGTTCAGCCAACTGTGCAAGATTGGTTGGAGGTGTCAACACCATTTCTGCAAAGACCCAAAGATCAACTTCTTCCAACAGCACCTATAATATGCACTTCCAAGAAGTAAAATTTTAAGCACTCTCTAGGCAAGCACATTCTTTAAGACAGAGACTAATCACGATTGTAAGTGTAAGTGTTGAAGCACACTGAATCTGAACAAGTTAGCTGAAATTAGATTAGATCAGCAACCTATCACAGGTCCAGATCAATACTCCAATCACTAGAGCAACTATGGCATCACACCTTATAGCCTTTCACAGGTCCCAAATACCAACAATCACTGAAGTAAGGTGCTGAAATCTTCAGAAGCAGCAAATTACATTCACAAATCTGGAAAATCTGAGAAACAGCGCTCTGATAACATTTTAGAATTTAGCACATGATATGCAGATTTTGCACCCTAAGGCTTGAACAAAATTTAACTATCTTAGCCTTCAATCAAACCCACAACTACAGGGCCTTAACCTACATACACTGAAAACTGAAAGTAGGACAACAAACACTAATAAACTGAAGTCAAATTAAGTCTACAATTCTAGAAAAAAACTATTATTATTCTAAAAATATGAGAGTACAAAACAATGACACCAAGGGTTAATAAATAACCCATGAACTAGGCACTTACAAAAGGTGGCTTATTTTTTATTTTTTTAATCACACAAAAAATCAGCCCTAAATATGACACAAAAGCACCTAAAGATAAACAAAGGAAGCACCACAAAAAATTTCTCAAAATAGCATCCAAACTCTAGCAACAAAAGGTGCTGCTGTGTGCTTCATTCATGCCTAAACATAGAAGATTTAATTCACTAAAAATATGCCCAGTGGTTTTTTACTTGCAGCACTCAAAAAAAAAACTTATAAGAGACAAAAAGTTTAGAGCCCTTTCATATCCCAAAAACTATTTCCAGACAGATAACAAATTTTCACAAATATAAGCCTCAATAGGCTAGATGCATAGAAGTGTCTGCTTGAACAATTAGTGAATGCCAAACAAACGAATAAACCTTCATCCAAAGAAAAACAAGTTAAAATTCAGAAACTCACTTTTGCAGTGTTGAATTCCACGTTTTGGCAATCAGGAAGTATGCTAACTGACCATGCAGGAAGATCATAAGTCAAATTCTGGAAGTTCACTTTCACATCAGATTTAGAATCTCTGTTGGAAAGAAAAGCTGCACATAGTCCTGCTTCTCCATTATAAACATGCGCCTACAATGCCACAAAGCATTTCTTATACAATCATATTCAAACTTTTACTATCAAGACAAGCATAATGCATTCATCCATCCAATTATCTTCAAATATTATTTTTCCCAATAAACATGTCTTTGATGAATCGCTTTATTTCTTTAGAAGCACCAATATAAGCATCCCCACATACAAATACCTCTTGTGAAGGACCCAAAGAGAGAGTTTCTGGTCTTCCGTATAGTACAGCATCACTACAGAGCTTAATTGCTATATTCAAATTTTTAAGGTGAGTCCATTTCGGTTCTCTGGGTATGCCTGAGTACATGAACAAGAACATATAAATAAACTAATGTATGATTTCAAATAAGTGATAATTACAAGAGGAAGACAAATTGTTACTGACCATACTCATCTATGGGTGCATCATAATCATAGCTTGTTGTGATAAATGGCCCTCCTGATCTTCCAAAGTTTGTCCCTCCGTGATACTAGAATACCAACATGCAATATAAAGATATCAAAGTGCAGTATACAACACATCTAAATGCATGGTCTGTATTATAGAAGTTCATACTTTAGCCCAGCCTTTTCCAACAAATACATGGTAGAAATTTACATACTGCCCAGGTGGATGCATGCAGATCCATACCATATAATAGTTTACAAATGTGCCATTTTTTGCAAAGAACCTTGCAACAGCATATGCAATATCTTCTACTGGTCTGTGAGGTGATGAGCCTCCAAACACCTGAAACCTATTTTAAAAAAAAAAACTTTAGTTGATGAGAAATGTGAAGAATATTTCATCTATCAACTAGCATTGTATGATTTACTCATATGTGCATGAACATTTAAACTCTGACTCTTTAGAAGCTTATAGAAATTTGGATTTCTCAACAAGAAAAGAGTAGTCGACAACAATAACATTACAAGAAGCTAGAAATGGCAGATTTCAGAGCCAAGAGTATGCTGATGGGAATTATACAGAGAGCTATAGGAATAACCCATGGTAAGGCCTTTGATACTGGCACAATATGAAGATAATGCAACTTTCAAAAGTTTATTGCAGAGAGAAGAATACGGTGATTGGGAATTCGCATGAACCATACTATAAGATGCAAAGTTAGGTTTTGTTGCTTTAAATTACTTTTCTAGTAATTTACACACTGAAAATTGTTTTCGAGCCAAGCATAAGTTCAACATTGAGGAGATTGTAATCTAAAGATTAGTAATGAGCCCTGCACTCTAAGGATTAGACAAGCTTGTTACATCAACCAACAAGAACTGATAGAAATTAATTGTTATCCATCAAATTTAGAAAGCATAACTTGGACTAATTTTAAAGAAAAATGAAAAAATAACCACTAATATATATGGACTATCTTCAGTAAAAACCAAATAGAACTTGTTGGGACAAAGAACAGTTAATCGCAACTAATTTGTATCCATCAAATTTAGAAAACATAACTAAGACTAATTCTAAGGAATAAAAACAAGGAAAAGTAAAATAAGCCTGATATCTATGGACAATCTCCAGAAAAAAACAATTACAATTTTTGGGAACCAAGAAGTGTCAATATTGCCATAAAGCCTTTAAATGGGCAGTATCTTGTGTAAGTGCATGCCATGAACCATCATAAAAAATTTAAATAAAAAAACCTTTAAACGAAAAATATATTGGGCAAATGCATGCCATGAACCTTCTCTAATATCTTTTGCAAATGTGATCATAAAATGTGACCACCAAACTTTAATATAAGCTATGTTAGATGTAAACTTTACAATCCAAGCATCTATTATGAACATTCCCAAGCCTTGGAATTTTAGAATAATAACTAAGTTTTCAAGAAGATAGCCTTCCAAATAATGTATAAACACACTGGCCACAAGACCAGTAAACTTATGAATCTAAAATGGTCACCATACACAATGCAATGAATTAGCCTTTAAATTGTTATGATAATGAACCCTTCAAGAAATAACACAAGTGTGAAAAAAGTAGATGACTAAGAAACATGCATCCTGAAACAAATAAAATACATGTGGCAACAGATATTTTCTATCTATTCATGTTTATGAAGATTTGATATGTAGCAGTGAATAAATATTTTCAAATACTTCAATAAAATCATACTGTTTTGTACATGATACAAACCGAGAATAAATAAAATGGCTTCAATACTTCTCTGATTTCTTAAAGTTAAACACTTTTGAATAAAAAATTTAAAAATTATCAAATATCAAAAGTACTCACTATATTTACTTTTTTTAATGGCCTTCACTATCGGTTTATTAGCAAAGATAAAGTGCTAAGACTCGCCAATGTCTTAAAAGGTGACTTAAGTTTTCTACAGAATCACATCATTCCATCGTGAGTGTCCATGTCTGACTGCTTCTAAATAAACTTATTGGACATTTATAATCTTGATTTCTCAATTTTTGAATATAAGATCGTATCAAATCAAAATTGATGTATAAAAGTTTTCAAACCATGTTTTGAGCATAAATATATGGAATTTGCAGCCTTGGCATATTGCATAGAGATAATGACATAAAATGAGAGCTTCAATCAGGAACACTTAGTGATGCTTAACAAATTTGTAATAGATTTGATATAATTCTATCAATCTCTAAGCTTTGAACTCAATTTTTAGGACTAAGCACTTAATAATTGCCTCTGTTTTAAGTAGATCTACTACAAGCGACTGTATAAAGATTACAAGCCCTAAACTATTGTACTTACCTAGGGGTTTTTCAATATTTACTGAGAGTCTTAGAGGATTTTGCTGAAAGAAACTCAGAAAATATTGTAGGTAAAAAGGTTCCACTGTATTTTAAATTTTCTGCTCTGCCATTAGAAACTTCAGAATTTATTTGAAAACTTGATAAGTGCTATTGAAATGTGTCATGTCCCCTCCGTATAGGAGCAAAAATATTTAAATTTAATAATAGTATATAATATTATAATAATAATATTAATAATTATTAATAATAAAGATAAGTTAATAAATATTTTAAAATAAATTAGCTGGGTCGGCCAGCATTATAAATTAATAAGTTTAAATATTTGAATTTTCTTTTGGAGCCCAAGGACAAACAGATATAAAAGAGTGAATGTTCTGACATTTATCATCATCCAGTTTTGAATTCGGTCATTCCAATTTTGCATAATACCTGCGCTTGGGACGAAACCCTCACGCCAGCTGGATTGGTCCTTGGTGCAATTTTCATTCAGGGAATTGAGTTGAGCTTATTTGAATTTGTTAATTACAGATCTGTGGTGGTGAAGGAGAAGAAGGTTTTGAGAGAGTTTTGGTTATTCCCACTTCATCACAGATCCGATTTGTACACACTCAGAGACGAAACCCCCTGGTCTGCAAATCTGAGCAATTCACATTTTGCACTTTGAAAATACTTGGGATGAAACCCTCAAGCCAGTGACATTGGTGGCACAACTTTTGGAAGCGAGTTTGAAGCTTTATCAGGGTAGCACCTACTCTCATCTTACTGGTGGCTACCTCTGGGATTGCTGGGCAGCCAAACAGTACCCTCTAGGGACCTGCAATCAGCTACAGACCTGCAAACCAGTGGCAGAAATCACCAGCAACAGGTCAGATCCAGATCTAGGGGTTTTCCAACCGTTTGTTTGCAACTGGACAGAAATAAATATCATATCTAGGGTCTGTTTTCCACATTCAGATAGAAATCAACTGCAAAATCTAAACCCTCAGGATAGTCCGTGGACAGTAGCAGAAGAATATTGTAGCTGCTTACATGCATATGGGATTGTTGTTCCCAAACTGGACCAAAGTCTGGATATCTGGAGTCATTTATTTCAGATCTGGGTTTGTATCAAGGTCTACAGTCACCCATATCCAGATCTGTGCACTCCTTGCACCTCCTAAGAGGTAAATAGACCATTTGTAAGTAAAAATCAGTCTTCATGTGTGTAGGTTCAGCTATGATCTGAGGACAGATTACTGATCAATGTAAATTTGATACTACAGACCCTAATTTGGCATATATATATATATATATATATATATTGATCTGAGTACATCTATCTTTATTTATCAGTGTTTCCAGAGCTGTGGTATTTATTGGCATACGCTAGGGATTTACAGTTATAACTTGGGTTTGTTTTTTAAAATTTCAATGTGTGAGTAAACCCTAGGGACATTACAAAATCTTCCAGATATAATTAACAAAAACTTCTAAATCATATGCAGTTGTCATTTGGTAATAAAATTCTGAAAATATCTCAAAAAGGTATAATAAATACTTGATCCTCCTTTCCAGTACCTACTCAATCATACCTAAAAAAAGGGCACTCCAAATTTTTGTTGGAGATTCAATTCATTCTTGCAGACCATACTAACCAGCTCTCATAAGATCACCTGCATAGTGATAACAAGAGTAGCAGCCCCTTCCATGGAACCCCACCCTTGATCTTAATTAAATCTTCTTAGTGAGTTTTACATACAATTTTGGTGAACAGATTTATGCCATCAAATAGGTTTTCAATCTGTTATGTACCTGTGCATGTGTATTTGTGTGCTACATGTATGCCTAATGGACCTAGTGTGCATGATCTCAAGTGTTAAATTAGCAATATTACTTAGTTTTGATGAGAAGTTTGAGACTCTATGGATGGTATAAATAAATAAGAGCACTAGGATTTGTTCAGACTTATGTTGTTCTAACGTTAGTGCTAAAATATTGTCATTGATGTCAAAGGAAACGTGCAACGATATATTGCATGAAAGGTGGGGTTGAATAAATGAGTGGTTGCATGAAACATGGAGTTGGATAATTGCATGCAAAAAGAAAAAGCAAAGCATGCCAAAAAAAGCAGAAAAAAGCAGCACCAGAATGCAAAAAAGCAGCAGCCCTTATGCATAAAAAAAAGCATGCAAAAAGAAAGATAGCGTGCAAAATCTGATGCATGCAAAAATTAAAAAGCGCCTTATAGGTTTAATTTTATAAAAGGAGATTGATGCTATATTTTTTAGATAGAAAAAAAAAGGTCAGTAAAAAAAAGAAGCACAGTGGACAGGAGAAAGAAGGCTGCCATTAGAAGGAGAAAAATGGTGTAAAGGGCAGAATTGGACAAGAAGATAAGTGCTGAGATAAAGGTCAAAGTTTGAAGAAGCTGATTTAAAGAAGGGGTCTGCTGATATTCATCTTTCATTAAAAAGATATTATACCTATAAGTGTGTAGATTGGTGCCTATCATTTTTGATGTACTGAGTTGGTGCTCACTTTTGTAATCGAAGACTGGTGTCTTTTGTAGGTTGGTGCCTACTTATTAATAAAAGCAAATATTTTGCCATGATTTTTTCCCAAATGGGTTTTCCACGTAAAACTGGATTTCATTTTGCTATGGTTCATTTGCACTATCAAGTTTTATTTATTCAGTTTTAAAAAGTTTAAAATTGTTCTTATACTGATTCACCACCCCCACACCCCACACCCCACGCCCCCACTGCCCTCTCAATATAAGCATGTGCTCTTCAATTAGGTAATAGTCTTAAGATATTGTTGCCCTCAAAGTGTTTATGATATGGAGCAACTGTGTTCTCTGCCATTAAATCAATTAAGTTGGTATCTTGCAATTTCAATTGTTAATGTGTCTACAGGTAAAACGAGTGATACTGGCATGCTCCTAGAACTTTTTTGGCCTACTCCTGAGGTAGGCCCTTGTTAATGAATCATAATTGAGTTACTGAAGATTTTGCTATTCTCTATTTAGATAGTTAATTGGAAAGATATTCTCCACCAACTTGCCTTATTTTGGGCATTATCCCTGTCTTTTTTTTATTCCATCATTAATTGGCGGTATATGCCAAAATTTCTACTGATACAATTGTGATAGTTTTTATTATCATTATCCCATCTCAGTACTTCATCTATATCTATAACCAGAGGTTCATCGGACTTGAAAGTTAGGAAAGGCTCTAGGAGAGTACTTGGCTTCCCTTTAGGATTGTCCAGACCGCCACCGTCAGCGGCGGGCATTCTTCTGCGAGCATTCCAGGATCTTCAGTTGGGTTTTTTGTGGCAAGAAACGACAATGCTAGCTCTTAGTGCAGACATATGACGGCCTTGGTCTACCTTCATTTCTCCTAATTTGATCGTCATCAATTATATGCTTCATTAGAGTGTCCTTACCTTACAAAACTACGCCTATATATGGTTCATGATTTAACCGCCTATCCCCCCTTTTTTGTTTATGTTGTCCTAACTTGTTTTTCATAACTAATCTTTTACAACCGATCGTACTTTCTGGTTCCCATTGATCTACTTACGTTTTTAAGGATATTACCTTCGTTCCTTTCTTAATTCAAAATTTTAAAAAAGGAAGACATACCATTTTCAAATGGGAGATCCTTTCTAGCCAGCACGCCAGGTATGGCATAATGGACCTTCCCTAAGGATGTCTCGGAGCTGTGTAGGCTTTGACTAACAGAGATCAGAAGCAAATTGGCCTTAGCAATCAGCTTCAACTATTGCTCGTGCATTCATTCCGTATTGATAATAATTTTAAGACAGGGAAGGTCCACAAGGTACTATAATCTTTGAAAATATAAAACCAGACTTTACCGAGAAAGTCCATGAGTTCAATCGTTCATATATTAACATAATCCTCCTTTCCAATATTAACATAGTCGAATCATAGATCAGTGAGCATCCTTCTCCCCTCTGCATTGACATTGCTAAACGCAATTGCTCAAACTTCCCCCGTTTCTCTCAATAAATTGCCCGGCTTTTTTTTTTCCTTTCACATTAAAACCAAATCACCTTAAATATATCCCTTTCAGACCACAATTTACCACTGGAATCTCTCTCAGCCTCCTCTCTCCACAACTCCACTATTTGAGCCATTTCTTGTTTGGATGTGATTAGGGTTGTAAAAGCTAGGGTTCTCAAACTATTTCTCTCACAGAAGACGTAATTTCAGCATGCTAACTTCATCTTACAGCTCAGACTCCCAAGATAGTCTCCGAAGGCAGATGACCCTGATAAAGCAATCTCCCAATCTTTTATATTGTATTCTACTTACCGTTTTCGAGCCGTTTTGATTTTTTGGGGTTTACATAAATCGTATTTTAAACAAATGGAAAAGAAAAAATGCTCAGGGTGTTCTTGCGGGTATTTGTTAAACGTACAATTAAATTATTATTTTTTAAAGATGATTTAGAATATTTTTTTAACTTTTTACTCTTAAATATGAGTATAAATATCTTAATATTTTTATATGTCAGTTTTGAATTATTTTATTTATTTAACAGTTTTTAATTTTTATTATTCATTTTGTGGATAGATTGAATTTTTTTTTCTAATTAAAATTCACAAAGTCTAGACTTTGATTCATGAGTTTTTCAAGTTTTCATGGTATGTAGCTTTTCAAGTTTTCATGGATGTAGTCAACCAATTAGAAGAGATCATGGCTCATAGCCACATGACACTTATTTGCCTTTCAAATGAGGCAAGAATTATGTTGCCCACAGATGTTCTCAGTATTCTTGTCTACCATCGATCACTTCACATGGGTGTGGTGCTCTTCGTTGACCAAATCTTAGCAAATTTCTTTGCATACAACTAGGAGATGAAGGTCAAGATGAGGAGGGTGCTCTCACTAGATAGGAACCACTTATTAATATTTTCATCCTCACTGAAGTATGGAGTAAACTAGATAATCATGATCCCTCTAGTGGTGACCTTTTGCCATTTAAGGACTTTATTATTTCTTGTTGTTTGGACTTGAGCTCATTAGACTTTGTTTTGTTGTTTCATTTTGTTGTTTAGGCTTGGCTTTGTTGTTTCATTATGTTGTTTAGGCTTGGTCCCATATAGACTTTGAAGGTGTGTTTTCTACCATCCACCCCTTTATTTATGAACAATATATTATTCTCTTTTAATATTTAAAAAATAATGAAACCATTGTTCATTTTTTTAACTATAATAAAATAAAAATAACCACAACTATTTACTATGGTTAAATGAAAATAATCATGCAAATAAAATAAATTAATTTTATAGAGTTATTAAACTTTTCTATACATACATTTTATTTACTATTTTATATGTCATTTATTTAAGAGTTTCATTTATTTACTTGAAAGAGTTTTTTTTTTTCACTTAAGAGTTGTTTTGTTTTTTTGAAACATTTAAGAATTATCTTAGTTTATTTGCATTGTTTGGATTTTTATTTGAAAAACTATTTTATTTTTAATTTTTGCATAAGAGTTATTTTATAGTTTTAAGTTTTTTCTAAATGTATGTGGGGTTGTGTTTTAGTTTTTGTTATCACACTCATGTCATTACACTCCACCCATTTATACCATTATAGTTATACCTCTCAACTTAATAAAAAACTTACAAGAAAATTTGGGAGTCTTTTAAAAAGGGAATTTATAGGTTTTAATTTTCAATTTTTAATTTTAAGTAAGAATTAAAAAAATGAAACATTATAGAAATTATGTGTAAATAAATGGTTTTAAAAATTAGTAGAAAAAATTATATGTAAATGTAGATAATTTAAAAAATTAAGTTAAAATAAATAAAATATCCTTGGTTACCCTACAACCTCTTTTTGTAGATTCAATATTATAATTTAATAATTTCTAGGTTAACTCAATTTATCTCATATACCTCCCATCAAACTCTTCATATGGGTGTGGTGTTATTGGCTAACCAAATTGAGGCAAGTTTTCTTGCCTACAACTAGCAATTTTTGTGTGTTTGTGTCCAACAACATATAGTTGAATATCAAGAAGAGGAGAGTGCTCTCACTAGTTGGGCATTGATTATTAATGGTTTCATCCCCACTGATATATGGGGTATTTACCAAATAATCATGATCCCCTTGATGGTTTAGTTCCCACTATCTTTTACCACCCACTCTTTTTTATGAATAGTGTTTATTCATTTTAAAATATTGTATACTATTTTATTTACTAAAGTGTATAACTATTTATAATAATTAAATAAAAATAACCATGGTTATTTACTATAGTTAAATGGTAATAACCATGCACATAAATACATTAAGATTTATTGAATTTTTCTATATGTTATTTTATTTGTTAAATATTTTTTTATTATTTTGTACGTCAACTCAATAGTTTTTGTTAACATGTTCATATCATTACACTCTATACCATGTATTCATTGTAGTTATACCTCTAAACATAACAATGAAAATATAAAAAAAAAAGTGGGAGCCTTTCTAAAAGAGAGTTTATAAACTTTTATTTATCTTTTTTAAATTTAAGTAAGAATAAAAAAATTAGGTGATAAATTATAGAAATTATGTGTATATAGATGGTTTCAAAAATTATTAAGAAAATTTAAATTAAAAATATATGCAAATATAGATAATTTTAAAAATAAATTAAAATTGATGGAAAGCAATAAAATAAATAATTCAACATTAGTTTCCTTAGTAATAGTGGATCATATTCCTATGGTCATTGTGGCTCATATTCCTATCTCGCAAGACGTGATAGTGGATCATATTCTTATGGCAAGTGTGGCTCTGAGACTCTAGCTTCCAAGAATCTTGTTACTTGTGAAGGAGAGGATTAACCCTCCCAAATGCCCTCTACCTCTTCTCACGGGTGGGTAGGTGCTCCTAGTTGGCCTAACTTAGGCAAGTTTCCTCAACTAGAGTTGGCCATCTTTTTTACATATCCATTGTAGCATCTAAACAACCCTCTTGAATAAGGTGTTCTCACTAGTTGGGAATCAATTGATGATGGTGCCCCTATAAATGTTTGGGGTAATCCAAATGATAAAGATCCCCATCCATCTGGATTTACATTAGTTGCTTAGAATTTGTTAGGCTTGGCTCTTTTATTGTTCTTTCATCTTTATTTTGGACATGATCTAGTTAGAATTTGTGAGTGTGTCTCTCTAGTACTCTCCCTTTTTTATGAATATTTTATAATCCTTTAATTAATAATATTAAATAAGAAATATTCATAAAAAGGGTTATTTTCTAAAAAGGTTTGTCCAATATAAACGTTGTGTGTCTATAGTATAACCATTTGTGTGTATTTTTTTAATATGCAAGTTCATATTCTTTATGCATTTCTCTCCTCATAAATAAATCTAGGAAATATATATGTTATTAACTTCCTTTTAGTTGAGTAATGATATATAAATATTTTTAAGAAAGTGAGACTATTTTGCAATGATTTGTATAAGTATGAACTATGATCTATTTTGATTAGCACATTATTGTAGATAGTTTGGTGGATGAGTTTTCAAAGATGTTCCACAGTTCAAGCCAACTTATCAACACAAATAAATTTAAGCATTTCTAACTTAAAGCCAGAATTGATCAAACATATGGTCTAGTTGGATTTATTCTAGCTAAATTAGATTTGAGCCACAACTTTTCCAAGTGTAAATGTCCACTATTTACTAAAAAGATGAATCATTTGAAAAATTGATGTTCTCACAACTCCTACTTATGTAAATAACATTTTTCAAAAAAAGTTAAAATACTCTTTTGTAGATCTACAAGTTTTTTTTTTTTTTTAAACCATTTATTTTAATTATTGATTATATTTTCATTTATTTTATTTTTATAAAAGTAGGTCATTAACACCAAAATATAAGGTGAATTTCCTTGCTAAAGAAATGCTAAATTTTATTTTAAAATTTGAAGAAAAAAATGATGCATTAGAGAAGAGATTTTATGTTGAGATGATATTATTTTTCTCTACTTTGGATAAATAGTTAAGATAAAAAGTTACATCTCATTGAAAAAGTTGTGTTTTTAGTACACACAATTTTTATTTTTTTTAAATATTTTATTTTTCAAATAGAGAAAAAATAATCCATACACTAAAATTTCAAGTTATAAATATAAAATACAATAAAATAAAAAAGATGAAATTTATAATATAAAGAGAGACATCCCACTTAACTTTCTTTTTTAGAATTTTATTGACAGCTAAGTTATATTGTTGATTTTATAAAGAAATACATTAAATGATAGTTGATTATGAGAGTGTGAAAAATGATAAAGTTTGAGACATTTTATAGAGAGGGAACCTCTCTCCCTAGACCAAATGACAGCCATGAACATATATGACACCCTGATTTCTACTAAGTTTGTAAACTCGTGAAAAGCTAGAGCTATGTATTGTTAGTTTTTATGATCAGATATAAAACTCAAAATTTATGCACAAGAACACAACAAATACCCTAGGAAAACCCTCCACTTGAGGGAGAAAAACCGAGCAACAATATATCACTTATATATTGAATATCAACAAATGTCTCCTTTACAAAGAGGTCGATAATGAGGCCAAGTAATGACACCACAATCTGAAGTTAACATAGAAATAATATGATGCCTTTGTTGATGATAAACTTAGCCTTCTTCAAATATATCGACCTGCACTTGATGATCTTCTTCTCACACTTATTTGCCCTTATGAATATTGAACTATGAATGAATGAATGTGATGCAATGAATAAGCATTGAACATATATACAAGAGGGAAGGAGAGGACGTGACTCTTCAAGGTTTCAAGTCGGCCTTCACCAAAAATCATGCCTCCAAGATACATGAAGTTGGCCTCAAAGAATTGTGCCTCTTCAAGAATTCGTGTCTCCATGAAGTCGGCCTTAATAATTAAATATTAATTAATGTTTCAAATGAGGTGCCTCCTCATAATCAATGACATTATAAATTAAATAGTTGAAGGCTATAATTTAATTTATCTTCAAATGCCAAGGAGATCGGGCTGGAAGAGAGACCCGACGTTGTAATGTAACATCAACACTCCTTCTCAGCTAGGGAGGATACTTCCAGTTGTATAAGACATATCACCTCATCAATATGTCTATTGTATACTTCCCTTGACCTAGAATGATCCCATTGGGCCTCTTCCATACTTCTAAACCAAGGAAATAATGCATGTACTTAAGATCCTTCATTTCAAATTTAGAAGCCAACTCCTTCTTGCATTTGATAATGAGGTTTTCTTCTCCAGTAATAAATAGGTCATCAACATAGAGAACCAAAATCAATGCTTCACCATCAATTACCTTGAAGTAGAGATTTGAATCAACATCATTCTTGGAGAAACCCAAGCTCAGCAGGTATCGATCAATCCTCTCATACCAAGCACGAGGAGCCTGCTTAAGGCCATACAAAGCCTTCTTCAATCTAAAAACATGAGACTCTTTCCCATGAACCTCAAATCCATCAGGTTGCTCAATGTATACCTCTTTTTCAATTACACCATTTAGAAATGCAGTCTTCATGTCCATCAGGTGCAACTTCCATCCTTTAGCTGCTACAATGGAAATGATAGTCCTGATGGAGGTATAACGAGCAACTGGAGAAAATTTTTCCTCATAATCTATTCCCTCTTTTTTAGATAACCCCCTAGCCACGAATCTAGCCTTGTGCTTCTCAATGCTTCCATCAGTTGCATGCTTGATCTTGAAAAGCCACTTGGAAGATACAACAGATTTGCCTTCTCGTCTAGGTACAATGTCCCAAACATCGTTCTTGAGGATAGATTGATATTCTTTAGCCATAGCATCTCTCCATACTTGTTGACTTGAAGCTTCCTCGACACTGGAAGGCTCAGATTCAATCATTTGACTCATCAATGCAACATAGCTTAATGAAAACTTTTGAGGTCTTTTGCTTTCTCTAAATGTTCTTCTAGGGGTTGCAAACTTCTTTGCCTCTTGCATTGTTTTCCTAGCCCATAGAGGTCTCTTCCAACCCATAACAATGTCTGTAGGCCCATCAGTAGGTTCCAAAGGCTCAACTGGATCATCATCTTCTTTAGAATCAGTAGCCTCCCTCTAAATCTCAGGAGTATGGTCAACTTCCATGTCCTGAGGAGACTCTTGGTCTTCATTGTCTATCTTCGTGTGAGAGCCTTTAGATCTCCTGAATGTAATATCTTCTTCAAATGTAACATCCCTGCTGATCTCGATTGGTTTCTAACCTAGAATGTAAATCCTATAGGCTTTTGAAGACTCACTGTAGCCCACAAATATTCCCTTCTTGCTAGATGGTTCCAACTTTGTCCTTTTATCTTTAGGGACATGAACATACACAAGACAACCAAATATTCTCAAATGGTTGACTTCAGGCTTCACACCTATGAAGGCTTATTTAGGAGTCATGTTCTCCAAGATACGATGAGGGCTTCGATTCAGAACATACACTGTTGTCCTAGAAGCTTCAACGTAAAGGAAGATTTGCAGATCCTGATCATGAATCATGGCCTTAGCTGCTTCTACAATAGATTTGTTCTTCCTTTCTGCTACACCATTTTGTTGTGGATTGTAGGGAACACAAAAATCCCTCTTAATTCCTACTTCAACACAAAATTTATGAAAGCTTCCAGAGATGTATTATCCTCCGTTGTCATATCTCAAAACTTTGATCCTCTTCCCGGACAAGTTTTCTACTTGAGCTTTAAATTCCTTGAATCTCTCAAGTACTTCCTCAGATTCTTTAGTCTTTAAGAAATAAATCCAGGTCTTTCTAGAGTAGTCATCAATGAAAATTACATAATACAAGAAACCACTCAAAGAAGTAATAGACATTGGACCACACAAATCAGAATGAACCAGATCTAGAATACATTTGGATGTATTTTCACTACTATGAAAGGGTCTTTTAGTATTCTTACCCAATGCGCATCCTCAGCAAGTACCTTCATGCTCCTGGCTAAGTTTGGGAATGTCAGTGACCAACTTCTCCATAGTTGGAAGCACTCAAAAGTGAATGTGAGAAAGTCTTTTGTGCCAAAGCTCACACGAACTTGATGTATCATGCAACAAAGCCTGTAGTGGATGAGTGCAAAGTCTGTAGAGACATTCTTGTCAAACATAAATCACTTAGGTTGACTTGATGCTAGAGTTCGGTCATGCAAGAACTTTTCCTTCAGAGATTGCTACTCGATTCCCCTTATCTTCCAAGGCTAAAATAGAGACAAGGTTCCTTTTGATGCCTGGTACAAATAGTACATCACTCAACTGCAAGGAGATGTTGGAATCTAAGTGAATAGTGGTGGTCCCAACACCTTTCACATAATAATATGCATCATCTCCAATTATGACTTGAACACTTGTATCTCTCATCACCAAATCTGAAAGATGTTCTCAAAATCCAATAATGTGATGGGAGGCACCACTATCAATCAACCAAGTGTTTCTATTTGCTAGAACATTGCTTGACAAGGAAGAATAGAATAGGAATTCACTTGAGTCCTTTTGAGGAGAGATCACACCCACATTCGCAATTGAAGCATGCTATTTTGGTCTAGTTGGGAAATCCTTTGCATAGTGACCAAACTTGTCACATTTGAAGCACTGTAGGTGGGAAAGATCTTTCTTCTTCTTAAATGGAGGAGCACCATCAGATATTCTATCTTTGTTCCTCTTGAAGTAGCCTTTCTTTCCTTCTCTTCCTTTCTTCTTCAAAGATTGAGCGGTAAGTACATGAATCTCCTCATTGGTAGAACTTTTCCCATTGCCTCTTGTTGCTAATCTTGATTCCTCTTGAATGCAATCTACCCTTAAGTGGTCAAACTTAGGTAGCTTTGATCTTGCACTAATTCCTTGGATATATGGCTCCCAAGATTTAGGTAGACCATTAAGAGCCAACATTGCCAAATCCTTATCATCAACCATATGTCCAATGGTAGAGAGCTAATCTCTCAACTCGGTGATCTTCGTGAAGAATGAGATGACAGATTCTCCTTTCGCCATCGTGATATGATGAAGTTGTTGATTTAATGCAAGAGACCAACTTGTGTTGTTGACCTCATACATCTCCTCCAAGGTCTTGAACATATCTCTTGTTGTTTTCAACTTGGAGATGATTGGCACAATGTGATCTTGCATGGAATCAACCAACATCTTTTTTTCCTTAGTGCCATTTCTCTTCCATTGAGGCTTCTCATTCTCATCGGTTGGTTCGGGAAATTCACCCTCCAAAAACTTATCTAACTCATTTTCCTCCAAAGCGAGCATCACTCTAAACTTCCAAGATGTGAAGTTTGATGTGCCCTCAAGTCTATCTTTGATCTTGAGCCCATTCACCATCTTGACAATAAGATAGATGCAATCAAGGATGAGAATAAGAGTGGAGGGTAGCGTTGCTTGAATAAATATGATCATGATCTTTCTTATACCCGCTCTGATACCATGTTAGTTTTTATGATCAGATATAAAACTCATAATTTAATTCAAAATCATACACAAGAACACAACAAATACCCTGGGAAAACCCTCCACTTGAGGGAGAAAAACCCAGTAACAATATATCACTTATATATTGAATATCAACAAATGTCTCCTTTACAAAGAGGTCGATAATGAGGCCAAGTAATGACACCACAATCTGAAGTTAACACAAAAATAATATGATGCCTTTGCTGATGATAAACTCGGCCTTCTTCAAATATATCGACCTGCACTTGATGATCTTCTTCCCACACTTATTCACACTTATGAATATTGAACTATGAATGAATGAATGGGATGCAATGAATAAGCATCAAACATATATATAAGAGGGAAGGAGAGGATGTGACTCTTCAAGGTTTCATGTCGGCCTTCACCAAAAATTGTGCCTCCAAGATACATGAAGTCGGCCTCAAAGAATCGTGCCTCTTCAAGAATTTGTGTCTCCATGAATTCGACCTTAATAATTAAATATTAATTAATGTTTCAAATGAGGCGCCTCCTCATAATCGATGACATTATAAATTAAATAGCCGAAGGCTATAATTTAATTTATCTTCAAATTTCAAGGAGATCAGGCTAGAAGAGAGACTCGACGCTGTAATGGTTTCAACATGTATGTGAGAGACATTTCATTTCATGTTTCTATGGAGATGATTTTGATGGCTATAGGCATTCAGTTCGAGGGAATCTACATCCCAAAGAGGGTGAAAGGGAACTACCAAGATGTTATAAATCAGTTTCTTAACAAGGGTGAGACAATCAACATATTGTAGAATGGATTCAATAGAGAATACCTCCTTGGAATTTGGAAGCATGTTGTAGAAGTTTTGATGAGATACATTATGTTGGATGAACAATATAAGAGGTTCCATTCATACCTTTTTCTAATTCTTAGTCAAATTATGCACAATACCAAAACAAGTTTTATATTTTGGTTTCATCCCTCTTTAATTGATTCTATTCAGAAAGTTATATTAATTGAAAACGATCCCCCCCTACACTACAAGTTAATTTGTTGTTGTATCATTTGAACCTAGCTCTTACCTCAATCCTCCCCATTTGGCCTCACACTTATAACCCTTCCCTGGCTAGGTCAGATGAGGGCCTTGCTCCTAAAAATCTCAAATCTAGTAAACCCCACCCTTTTATGGCTCTCAATTCTCCTAGTGCTAGTTTTGTCCCTGCTCTCCTTGTGGACCCCCCTTTTTTCCAGTGGGCCTAAATATTCAAAGTTCTCCTTTAATAAACTCCTAACTAGTCTTGTTATTTCCTCTTTTAATGAAGAGACTACCTCACCTAACCCCCCTGTTCATGACCAGGACCTCCTTACCCCCTCTATCAATTCCAAAGATAAAGGTTTTTTCCCCCACTCCTCCCTTAGCCCTTCCCCAAATACTCACCTCATTTTAGAGGATCCCTATCCTAATTTTTCCCCTTTGAGTTTGACCCATCACTTCAAAGACATCAACCCATTGGATTTTGAGACCCATCCTAGCATTTTCCCTCAAAATTATTATCCCCTAAGTCACACAGAGGATCGCCCTATCTACAGATCTTCTACCATCATGGAGAAGAAAATCAACACTATGTTTAAAGTCATAAATATTCAAAATGATATCCTCAAATGGAAACTTTCCCAATGGCATGTTTCCAAGAGGAAAATTCATAAGTTGGAGGCCTTCTCCCATTTTGATTCCCAAGATTGGCTGAATGAGGAGGTCGATGAAGGGGTTTAGGACTATGTTAAGATACTTGTTGATAAAATTGATAAATGGGAGAACTTGGAAAAGGGGTGTAGTCTCTCAAGTTGAACCAAAAGAACATCATACAAAACACGAAGGAGATTATTGCTTTTAGTAAAGATTTGATTAAACCTACTGTCACTACTCTACAAGTGCTTTAGGAAGAATTAGAGAATAGAGAAAGCAAAAAAAGGATGAGGAGACTATTGCTTAGGCCAACTTGTTTGGTCTTGCCAGTAAAAATCACAACAAAAGGAAATTATCCAAAGGTAAGGCTATTTCTCAGCTTAAAGATTCTCCAACTGAAGAGGATGAAAGAGAGGTGAACCAAAAGAGGTCTCGTTCAAGGAAAAGATGGAGTTTTTGAATAGTGAATGGTAGGCCATTGGTGGCCTAAAAATTCTTACTAATATGTAGTTGTTTCATGTTGGTCTTATGTTGGTTTATATTTTTTTGTTGGTTCTTTTATGTCCTATTTTAGTTTCTAGTTATGTTTTAGTCTCTCTTGATGAAACTCGCTCCATTAACCTCTTTTTTATTTTGTAATGGGTGTGGGCCCTTTCCCATTATTATATTAATCAAAACTCATGTTATAATAAGTGTGGTACTATTTTTGATATTATGTTTTTTAAATATAGTTCTATTGATGACTATCATTGGAAAATGTGTGTACTATCTCTTATGCTTATCTAGACAAATTTACATGTTTCTATATAAAATTGTGGCATATTGGGGATTTTTTAATCATTCTTATTTTACATGTGTTTCTCTTTACTTGGAGCCTACTAAGAAAGGAAATAAAATTGATTCAGGCTCTTTGAAAAAGTATCTTTGTAAGATATCTAAAAGGGAAGAAAAAATATATAAGACATTTTTATCCCTAAAAAGGTATTTCGTATTAAATAAAAACATTTTTTTTCTTAATAAAATTTTATCATCCATCCAAACTAATTAAGTTGAAAATATTAAAGAATTTCCTATCTTAGATGAGCATAACCAAAGTTATATTGATGAATTTAAAGGAGAGGAATATTTTGATAAACCTTAAACTAAAAGACCTAAATAATCTTAGACCCTAATCCAAGAAACTAGCTTATAGAAACCTTCCCTATCTAAAAATGACTAGGATCCATCATATATATATATCATTCATTAATGGCTTCCTATGAAGTTGAACTTCAAACTTTTGAAAAAGTTTAGAAAGATAAGAAATTGAGAGATGAAAACCAATTATACTATAATGTTCTATTTAGGAACAAAAATTAGGATCTTTTTCCTCCATCTTGAAAAGGTTGTTAATCTTTATTATTTAAATAAAGTTACAAACAATTGTAACTATGAAATACATAAATTTAAGGGAAAATTATGTGGTGTACCGACACTCTACTGATTTGTTTTCTCTTAATTCGTAGGTCTGATTTTTCGTTTCAGTTTGTGTTTCTTCTTATGCTTTGATTTTGTTTTCCAAAATTACAAGAATAATACATAAAGAGCATACGCATACCATGAAAGCTTCAATAACTAAACTAATGGAATAACTTGAAAACATTACTCATTTCGATGTCTAAATATGGTTCCTTCATTACATAAAGGTCGCTTACAATATATAACTTACATTAGGTTCGATGTTGAGTATTACATAAATCATATTTTAACTTACAGCCAAAACACACTGTGAATAGTGCCCTGCTACAGTACCCGCACCCAATGAAATGCTGATTTCTCTTCGAGGATGAACTTCTCCCACCAAAAACCATAATGGGAAGCCTCCTAGGGTAAGGGCGCCCCCTTTAGGTGAAGTTGCAGCCTTGTAAAAGGGGTGTTTCTTTTGCTTTGGCTGAATCAAACCCTCACAAAATGCGGTTGGCTGTAGCACACCAAAAACAGCTCCAAAATACCATAAAATGCGAACAGCTCTTGAACAATCGAGATTGGAGACAACGGCAACTCAAACCACTCAAACCCAAGCTCGAACAACTTGCAACCAGCAACGTAGATCTCCAAAAGAGTAGCAAAATAATAGATCAACAACTTTAAGGTGGTGTTTCACACCCTCAAGCAACTCCAAATGAACAACCAAGCCCCACTAGGCTCACCCACTGCAAGAAATAAGGAAACCCTAGCCTCCTTCCTCCAAGCTTCACTCCCAAGTTTTTTTCAAGCCAAAATGATTATCTAATGAAGAAATTCGAATTTTCTCTCTTGCCTTTTATAAATTTACAAAGGAAACACTATTCATTAAAGTGAACACTATTCACTTCAGTTATAACATTTTTCACTTTAGTAATGAATAGTAACTTAAAAATAGAACGTGACCCCTTCATATTAAAACACATGGTCCCTAGGCCGAGGATGGTGAAATAAAAGGTGAATATCATTAAATTAAGCACCAGTATCATGCCAAACGCCACAATTCACCCTGCCACCATGTTTCGGAGATCAACACTGAAGTTTGACAACCAAGTGCCCGTCCTAGAACCCCTCTATCCAAAACTATTAGCCTATGAAGATCAGGAAAATAGGCTAATCCCCCAACTCTGATGCTCGTGAAAAAAGGGGACATTACAAATTATTTGCTAAAGGTTTTACTCAGCAAAATAGTTTAGATTATGATCTTAGACCTTTTCCCCTATAAAAAAAGTGAGCACCATTAGGATGCTTCTTTCTTGAGTAGCCCAAAATGGTTGGGGGTTACACCAAATTGATGTGTAAAATACATTTCTAAACAATGATTTTCAAGAGAAAATTTGTGACCCAACTAAAAGATTCTAAATAGAAGAAATTGTATATATAAACTCAAAAATTCTCTATATGGTCTTAAACAATCTCCCAGGCCTTGATGTTCAAAGATTAATAACTCTAATCAATCTATTAGATTATTTTTGTATTATTCTAACAAAAAAATATTATAATGATCAAATAAGTACTATAATTTTGTTATGTTTGGACATGAGTTACTTATTACAAGTAGTCATAACATTCTAATCCATAAATATAAAAGATGAAATCATTTGAGGTGACTAATCTAGGTTTTCTACCTTCTCTTTTATATTTACGTCCCTCAAAATAATATGCTACCAACAAGATGAAGGCAAAGGTGCATTGTCACTAACAATAATGGAACAAATAACTAACAAGGTGGGATCCAACACCACTGATAGGGTGGACAAAATTACCTTTAATCTAGAGAAAGAATAACATTTCCTAACAAATAAGAAATCGATTGCTTACCAATGAGAGAAATAGACACACCCATATAAGGTTTCCCACCAAGAAGATGTAGCCACTACCAAGATTGGAAATATCACTCACTCTTCCACATATTTAAACCATCACCCAAGGGGAATGGGAATAGTTACCCAAATATTGTCATAGCATGGAAATCACACCTAAGAAAGGAACTGGTTATGTGTATAAAAAAGAGAGAATTGTCTATCACCATGATAAGGTAATATTTGCAATCATTCATTGTCCAATGTATATATCTATCAGGATTGTCCCTTTGACTACCCTTTTGTCGCACATCCTCTCTACGTCCCTTTCATCTTCTACCACTTCTTCATTACCATGCTAATGATTTTTATATAGTTGAATGCTAACATGAATAATGGACATCGACACAATAAATATGTCTAGATTCATCCCATAACATTCTTAAGACCACCATGCCAAGTTTCAAACTCATTACTCCATCCTCTAGCACTTGCTAATATCTTCCTTAGTTGGTCACATAACCTGTAACATTGTGGCAACCAATATTATCACCCAATATATGTGATTCCAAGAGAAGAAAATTCTCTAGAACACTACAAAAACTACTATAAGTGTAATTTAAAATTTTCAAAATAAGTTTGTAATATTTTTGTACAATAATTTGAGTTGAATTGAGCACCTACAATAGTCGACACTTTGCAGTATTTTTGTAAGTGACACTCTAAGCTCTAACCTTATTGGTACAAATTAAACTAATCTAATCTCAAATTAGTTGTTGAAGAGTTATCTTTTACGGGTTCAATAAGATGAGAAAATTTGATCATGGAATTGTACTCCAATAATAATTTTAGGTTTAACAAAATATCTTTCCCGAGTTGGAATGTAAAATATTCCTAGAGGAGATGCAAAGCTTGTGTATGTCTTTTGATGATATATTTTTCACCTATTGTTTTAGAGGAGGAAATAAGGTAATAAATTTGTTGGCCAATGTGAGATTTGATCAATCTCTTTTCTCAACCTTAATTAGAGATCCAATGAAGGCTTGGGAAAATTTTGGCCCTCATCTATATTATAAGATAGACCTCCTTAATCTTCATAAATAAATGTGAAGAATTATATATGGTATTACATATTTTAAAAACTTGTACTACACAAAATATAGAAAATAGTGAGAATATAGAAGTGATAGAGTATACGAGGGATAAAAATACAATAAAGTATGATAACATGATAAAGATAATGTTGTTGAGTGAGAGAGAAATACATATTTTGTGTTTTATTAGATAATGAAGCCCATTCACTATTTTAAGCATTTGTGTACATGAGTGTCAATAATGTAATCTTAATATTCTATCTTTCATTAAATATTAAAAAAGTCAATGTCATAATTTAATGTAAATGCATCTAGTCGATGCCAATAGTTTATGTTCTTTTAATGCTCTCTCATTATTGATTTATCAACTCTCTTCTACTTTTTTTTGAGCGCCTAGGTTTACCTATTCATGTAGTATTTACGTCTCTCTTGATTGTTCTTATGAATTGCATTGACTTATATTGATCATTTATATTAAAAATATATTTCAATATTTATTGTCACAAAATGACATTTGTTTGTCAAAGGTTTACAAAATCATCTTTTTTATGAAACACAATTTAAAAAAAAATGAGAACGATTATATAAATAGTTATTAGAAATACGTACCAACCAGTCCAAGCCTCTGTCCACATCCTAGGCTTCTTACTTGAGTTGGGACCGATAAATGTATCCCCACAATACATACCATTGCAAGTATTTATCTAAATAGACAAAAAAACATTTATGAATTTAAATTATTTAATATTATTTTGAAAATGAAGTAATATTATTAATACACACTTACAAATAACAGTTAAAGATTCAAAAGAATGCACAAACATGTAAACTCATATCTACAATGTGTACTCTTTCTTAACTTGATGGGTTTTTTTAGAATGTACTTTCCATAATTTCTATTATATTTATTTGTAACATCTACTTAGTTTTTATAATGATCATAACATTTTAAAAAGCTTTTGGTTATATATATGAGTTTTGTCTAAAAATTTACCCTAACATTTTTGAGGGTCATTATCTAATGTTTTGTATGGAGTATTATTATTTAAACAATTCAAGATCAAACTATAGTAATATTGAAACTTTAGAATTTTATGTTGGAATTGATATGTAAAAGTAATTAATTTAGTCAAGATTTGTTTTCGTCAAAATAATCTTTTGCATAGGTATTTATATGTATACAATAGATAAATTTTGATACTTGAACAATAATAAATTTTAACATGATTTTTCTACTGGATACAACCGTTATTAATTTTTGTAGTGGTTAGTTTTTTTTTGTGGGGGATCCTTTAACTTAGATGTCATGATTGAGGGATATATCTTCCATCTTCACCCAAATATTTGTACCTAGACTTATTTGTTAGGGTACAAAATACCTAGACTTAGATGTGGTAATTAATTCAATCAATTTAATCAACAAACTTAATGTATACAACTTAGATGTCAACAAAGATAAAGTTTATTCAATTTAGATGTCACTTTGGAGATTTAAACATGGATCATCATAGTGAAATTCTAATAATTTAACCAATTGAACTCAATCCTTTTAACTACAACCCCCATGAAATTAAGTGCATGACCATAACTATTTATAGACAAGAGGGAATATAGGTGGATAAGGTATGTAAAGATGATTTTCTAGTGAATTAAGAATGAATCTTGTTTATTTAAGACTAGCAAAAAGTGATTTGAAGATAAAGATATTGATTTAATTATTCACATTTATATATTTATTTGCATAAATAACAAAAAGATTAACTTTTAAAGACCAACAATGAAACCCAAGTCTGATGTAAATGCTTGTCTATATACTAATATTTTTAAAATATCACAATACATTAAAATTGTGCTATGAAATTTCATAAATCATTGTTAGGAAATAGTGTTTGCATGGGTGTCATAATTAGCATGTTTAATAAAATAGAGTTATGTATGTTAATATCAAGTTGTTGAGAAACAACTTGATATTATATTGTAGTGAGTGTTTGTTTGTATTATGAGTTTGTTTATTTTTTAGTCACATAATTATCTATATAAGGGATTTGTTATATGACATTTCATCTTAATTAAATTTTAATTGATACATTTAATATCTTTGTAATCATCAAAACAATTTAAATTTAAATTATTATATATACTCAACAATAATTAAAATTTAATTTATGTTTCATGTCAAATAAACTTGAGAGGTCTTAAAATGATATCTTCAAAATCCTTAAGATGAGACAATGGTAAAGATAGTCATTTAAGAAAGCATTTTATTCCAAATATTATTAAAACCATAAGAATGTCAAAAATTTACAAGTTTTATCTTAAACAACTATTTTGATGTTAGGTGAGAAGAAGTTCCTAGAGATAGTTAAACTATAAATAATTTATACTAAATAGATTATTCATATTGGGTGGGATGAATGAATCAACACATAACTTCATAATATTTGATCTATTTATCTATTTTTTTATTATGATGCTCATTGACAAGAGTTAATAAATATTTGAGATTAAATATGGGTAATTTTTAGTAATTAAATAATCTATCAAGGTTGGGTGAAAAAAACCAATTTTTAAGTGCAAAATATTTAATATAAATCAGCAACCATATTTTTTACTAGTTTGTAGAAGGATAGGATGATGATTTTGAATGTGTTTTGATTGGTACTTGTTTATTTAAAGTTTAATGGAGTTAATATCTCATAAAATATATGATGTCAATAAATAAGATATATTATTCTTGATAAATGATAATATGGATAGATCATCTCGCATTCTCTCACACACATATCTACATTTCATTTAGTCTTTATAATATATTTCAAATTCATATGGATATATACTTTGAACCATGAATATAAGTTTTGATAACACTATAGTATATTAGTGTAAGAAAATCATAAATATTATGAACACACTCTTTATAAAAAATCTAAATATATTGTTGGTCAATTTTTCTAGTTAAGGTACTTTGGGAGATCTAGATTTCGTCTATTACATTCTCTATTTTATTTAACTAATCATAATCAAAGACATATAATATAAAATAGAAAATAATAAATTTAATGTATATTGTATCTTAACTATTTTACATAATTTTTTGTTTAATTTATTCTTAAAATTCTTGTATATGAATTATATAAATTAAAATTAAAATTCCATATTATTAGTTAGATTAATTTAATAATAGAAATGGTTTAAATAAGCTTTCAAAAACATAAAATTCTTACCACTGGATCTGGAGCATCAGGTTGTTTACACATGACTAATGGAACACCGGTGTTTAGGCCCATTACCATACTTGCTGCCCAAACTACATATGAATGACCCCCTGGAAAGGAACCTTCAACGTTCCCATATTCATTCTCTATCTATAAACACACATGACATCAAATTTACCATTAATTATACTCACAAGACAAAAATAAAAGTATATCATCTAATACTAAACATATAAATGTTATTTTTTATTATTTATTGCTTCAATTTCAAAAGATCTATTAGTTAAATGGTTAGTAATTATATTTTATAGAAGATAAATGAATACAATATAAAATAAACTATTTATAATACTGTATTTACAATGTAATATATTATATTCATATCATTTAAGACCTTTATATCAATATAATATTGCACTTTTTGCTTCTTAGTGACATTTTTAGGTTATTACTATAATTTTGTTATATTTATGTATTTTAAAGAAATTAATGAAGATTGTATCATAGGTTTTTAAAGTAAATGTACACTTTAGAACTTAGGTACAAGTTTTTTGATTAAGTTTCTTATGCCTTTAATTTTTTTTAAATAACAAGCTCATAAGGTCATGATGTGGATTGAGTTATGAAGGATTCCATTTCCTTTTTGACCTTTTTGTACTATCTCACTTTCTCTTTTAGAAGAGTTGTTTGTATGAAGATTAATAATTTTTATTTTGCTTTCTCTTAAAAATGTGTTTGTGTTGAGGTAGATTTGTCTAAATAAATTAGGGTGATCCCATAATAATGAGTCTCACTTCTAGGACATCTTGATTTTTGCTTGAAATCACATATTTTTTAGAAAATTTAATGATTTAAGCCTTGCGGGGTTCCATCTAAAGGGTTTTAATTGAAGACAAATAAGACCCCCTTAGATCAAATCCCCTTGGATATAATCCCTCTTTTCTTAAATCATACACACAATGGAGTATCCTTTAGACTTATCAAAATGCTAACAAGAAACCACTTTTTCTTTACCTTTTCAAGGATCAAATAAATTCATTTAGAAATTATGTTTTGTAAGTATGTAACCCTTATTATAAAATTTTCAAAAAGTATATTTTTGATTATTCTAAATTTTATTTATATCTATTTTTTTTATTTTTTGTGAATGCATATTTTCAACAAACATCAAGGTATTTGTTTCACACACATGGAAAAATAGAAAAATAGAGAAATTTGTTCTAAAAAATATTTGTGTCCTAAATATTGATGTCCCTGTTTTAGCAAAAAACAAAAAAAAATGATGCATATGAAACAAGTTATGCACTACAACATACACCTATGTCTAAATTATAATTACTCTAACTTAAAAAATTAATAAAAAAAACGTGCAACCAAAAATTATGAAAAATATTCATGCACTGGATATTGATGTTACAAATCTATATTTTTAAAATTATAGTTTTATCTTTTATAGTAAAAAATTTATGTATTATGACATAAATGCCACTTTCTAAAAATGTCATTTACTATAAAAAAAAATAGGTTATTAAAAGTGTGATCCTATTAAAATGCTACTTCCAAATGTGAGATGCTAAACAAAAACTAATAATGCAATAAGAGAAAATAACATGATAAAAGGGCACCTCAATGATAAGCCTAAGAAAATGGAGTTGCAAAGAGGTAAGATAACCAATTGATAAATGATTATACCTTTCTTGTGCTCCTTCCTTGGTTGGCCTTTTGATTCTTGAAGAGTTGTGTGCTCCTTGGATGACAAGCTATGTTGAATGTGCAAAATGATATGCAAGATGGATGAGGGTGTGACAATTATGAGATGAGAGCTCAAATGGAAAATTGACAAGAGTTTGGTAGCAAAAGACTTGATCTCAAAATGAGAGAAATGAGGGGGTATTTAAAGGATAATTAGAATTCTCTAGAGAATTCAATGGTTGAGATTGATCTAACAAGATCAAGATGAAGGGCTAAGGTGAGTTGAGGACTCACAAGCCCTCACATCTTGACATGTGGAATGTGAGATGTCTTAGGGTGGAGTGATGTGGAAATGAGGTGGAGGAGAAGGACAAGAGGTGGAAGAGAAGTACATGAGGTGGATGAAGGACAAGTACCTTTGAGGTACCTTGGGGGATGAGAAGATTTCTTCAAAAAAAAACTTCTTGTCCCCAAATGAGGATGAAAGAGACTTTTGAGGAATTTTAGAATTCCTCAAAAATCTCCATGGGAAAAGGGGAAGTGGTTGGAAGAATAAATGTAAATTGAAGAGTTTATTAGGTAAAAGAAGGTCTCCAAAAAGTTGGAGATTTCTCACATGTGGGTGATGTGACAAGTCCAAGGTTCTAGAAGTCTTTGGCACATGTAAAGTGATAAGTCAAGGCTTCTAAAATCTTGTATTGGGATGGGGAAGACCTTGGAAAGACAAAAGTGAATTAAAAATTCACATGGGGAAGAGAGGAGATTTGGGCAAATAAATGTGAATTAAAAATTCACATGGGAAAGAGAGTTTAGGCTAAAAAGGGTAAGTGGGAAGGTTGACTAGAAAAGGTAAGCCAAATGTGGCTAATGATTTTGATTAAGGTTGTGCAAACACAAGATTAGAATAATTAATGAGAGATTAGAGGCAAGTGGGAGATTATGGAGGATGTGACACTTAATCTTGATTAAGTGGTGCACATCCTAATCACAAATTAATTAATTTAATCTAGATTAAAAGGGGGTTATGGAGAATGTGACAAGGAGAGAGAAAAAGAGGAATTAAAAATTGGTTTTAATCCCAATAGGTTAAATGACTAAATTAAATAATTTATCATATTTATTTAATTTAGGGAAGAAAAGGTGTAAAGTAAATTATTTAATTTATTTAATTACATACTTTAGGAACCTTAGGCAGAAAATGAAATAATGATTAAATAAATTATTTAATCACTATTAATGAAATAGATGAATAGAGTAGATGATTTTGATCATGTGGAAGTGATCAAATTTAGATGTCTACAAAAAGTTACTGAAAAAAAATTACAATCTATTTCTATTTTTTTAAATATATTAAAAATCTACACATAAATCATCACAAATCACTAGTTCACATCATCTCTAAATTATTAATGGTTTAGTTTCTATAGGTTTCATAAAGTGAAAATTTGATGAAAAATGTTGATTTCAATGTTTTTATTTGGCCTAAAAGTGGGGACACAGTATTGTGGGTTGACTCATCAAGGAGTCAATTAATATTCAAATATGTGATATACATCATACTTAGAGATTATACACCCAATACTTGCATTATTTATTAGTCCTTTGATCACAAGATTAGAGATTTCCCTTTTGTCACTCCTTGAGCCAAACCATTTTCTAAGCTTGCAAGAGACTTGCCTCTATTGCAGACCTTTTTATCTCTTGCTCTAGCTCTTATTACTAGCCTTTTATATCTTACTTTTTATTGTTTTGAGGGGTTTATCTTTTAAATCACTTGTGGTTTTCTTTGGACTACTTGTTTTTCTAAGTTTATCCTACTTTATAAGACTTTGGGATGTAATCCTACCACCCATATTTTTTTGTGAAAAGTGTATATATTATTTTTACATAGTTTATAAAGTAAAAATTTATAAAATTATTTTTGTAAAAATTAAAATTAAAACTACTTTAAAATGCACATGGATTGGGAATTTTATATTTATATTCAAAACTTCTATTTGAAACTAAAATAACAAACAATAAAAATTAAAATTCTATGAAATAAATGAATTCTAAGAAGGAGGTCTCGTCACTTAATCATGTATGTAAACACAATATTCCCCTATCTAGCATAGAGTTGAATATGTTAGATGAGAATGGTATGGAATGAGCTCAAAACTCAAATCAATGAGCTATTTTCATTAATATTGACCTTGAGAAAGCATATTATAGGATTGAATAACCATTCATTCTTGCTATGCTTAAGGCTCTCAAGGTTTTGGTCCTAATTTTCTTTAGACTTTATAGACGAGTTTTACTAATGCTTCTACTTATATTTTAATAAATGACACCCAAACTAAGCAATTTAGGTTTTTTTAATCCATTCAATAGGGATGCCAATAAACCCCTATTTTATTTGTTCTTATAGTTGAAGGATTTGCATACTTATTGGCCAAAAACATTTCTTAAAATGTTAGTTCATGGTATCACCCTTCCTTTTGAAAAAGTAATAGCTAGTCATTGTACACTTTATTGACAATTCATTCCCCTCTTCAATTGAGGATGAGGAGAATATCAAATATTTCTAAGTGCCTTGAAACCTTTTGTGATCTAAATTAGTTTGGGAATTTAGAGGACAATGCTTAGTAAGGGACTGGTGATTAATGTAATTATGCAACAAACAATATGGAAATGTTAAATATAAAATACCCCAGATTCATAATAGAGAGTACATGCAAGTTTGTAAACTCTTTGGAAGAGGTGTACCTCCAACTATGTCTCATTAATTTAAAAATAACCAATGTATACATTTTTCAACTCAAATGAACCAAAAACTAAGACTTTTAAATTATGGTTTCCCTTGGAAACTAAAGAGTCACTACACATAAGTCATCATTGGAAGCTAAAATGGACAACATGACAAGGTCATACTAGCTACAAAATAAAATGCACAAAAAATATATTTTCTTGGTATCCCAACTTGGTCGGGGTCCTAACTTATAACTCGTTGGGAAAAAAACAAACTTCTTTGAAACATTAGAAATATCTCTAGAAGACCAATACCAAAAAATGAAAATAAAAGATTCTCAAAAACATAAGGGTCCTAGAAATGCTTTGAAGGTATCTAAAAATAAAATTTATGAAGATGTAGAAATTATAAAAAAAAAGATTTTAATTTTTTTCTCGATTTGGCAATGTAAATTCTACCCAAATACTCTAGGATCTATATGTCAGATCGTTCATCCTCATTGAGAGGAAATAGGCCCCATTGTACCAAGGATTTATAGTAGACAAGGAAACCTCTTTTCAATTTGGTCCCCGGTGAGCCACTTTCCTTGGTGATGAATTTGTCTTGCTTGTACCACATGGTAAAGACGGATTTTCTAATTCTTTAGTGTTTTAACAATAAAATCAATAAATTGATCTCTGTCAAGTGGAATAGTAGTGTCACAATTCAATTCTTACTTGTGAATATGTTTAGCAATTTTAGAAGTGTCCAATAATGGTGAAAAATTAGATGCAATCTTAGTAAAGGGGGCATATTGAACTCAAAATAATTCTCACCCATTTGTTTGAGGATGTTTTATGGGTCACATCGAAGGGGAAAATTCTTCTTGTGTGGCCCTTGAAGTCATTATTTTTTGAGATGAAGCCATTTACCTTGTCTCTAACATGAATTTGATTAGCTGTATGATGTTGATCATGCCTTTCCTTGTCTTTCAAGTTGGTGTGTTGTAGTGTCTCATGAACTTGTTTCTAGGTATGATGTATCTTCTCAATGAACCTAGATGCATTGTATACCTCCTTCTTAGCATGTAGTGTTGTTTAATTGAACATCATAGATAGGTCTACATCAATGATATCTAATGGTTAGTACCCAAGAAAAACTTCAAATGGACTATGCCTTGTGGAGACTTGTAATGCATAGCTGTAGGTATGTTATTCATTAGGTATAGTCTCATCCTATGTATGGATATGCTCTCAATGATACATCCACATAATGTGAATGATAATACAACTCACCACCTCATTTTTCCCATCTATCTATGGGTGGAATATAATACTTTATCAAGTTGGTGTCCATCATGGCCAATAGTGATGACCAAAATTTGCAAAGGAACCTACTATTCTTGTGAAGATGATGATCGATGGAAAACCAAAGTGGGTACAACCATTCTCAAAAAAACACTTACTAGTTTCTTTTATATAGAACACTTTCTTGCAAGTGTGCTATGATGGTCATTTTTGAGAATTTATACACACAATCATGACCATGTTTAGTTGTAAGAAGGCCTAACATGAAATCCTTGGAAATAAAGTGCTAGGGCTTATTAGGAATATGAAGAGGTGTATATAATCCTTGATTTTGTTTTTCAAGTTTTTTCATGACACAAGTTGTACAAAACTAAATGTATAAGATGAGATCATGACATAGTTTTCTATAGTGGAAATTATTTTGGAGTACAATTATGGTCATCTCCATTCCATTGTGTTGAACAACATGTAGTGTTCTTGTGATATCATATTTTATGTTCCTCTAATTGGAACACATATGTGTCCCATGTAACAAGGAATTCCATCCTACAGGTAAAGATTAGTCACTTGTTTACCTTCTACTAGCCTTTGGTAGATGTTAGAAAAAATAGGATTTATGCCATACACTTGAGGTTAATATGTTGTTTGTTGTCCACAAGAGTGTAACACTACTACTAGATCTATGATCAAAGGTCAACTCAATCAATCTACAACTTTTTTACCACTTCCCTTCTTGCGATGAATGTTGAAGTAAAATTCTTGTATGTAAGTGGAACACCTTTGATGCCTATCATTTTGTAACTTTCCTTGAGTTTGCATAAATTACAGAAGTTTGTGGTACATGTGTGAATGATTTTCTCCTTCCCTAATATCTAATATTTATATTGTTTACAAGCTTGAATAATGGCATACAATTCCTTGTCATATGTAGGATACCTGCACAAATTGTATTAGTTTTGTTACTGTTCTGGTAAGCAAATAAATGCCTATGTTGGATAAGAACTACTCCAAGTACATATTTAGAGGCATTTGTCTCAATTTTAAGAGATGGGTCATCCCACAATACTGGTTTACAATTTTTGGGCAAACTTGACACCAAACTAATTTTTTTTTACTAAATCTTCACTTTATAGCGACTAAACCATGAGGAATTTGAGGATGATGCAAACTAGTGATCTGTGACGTTTTGTCTATATCTATTCTAAATATATTTTTTTCAATTTTTTTGGAATTAGATTGCTCTTCTTTTTCCATCTCCTTTGAAAACTATCTTTTTTAAAAAAACAACATTTTTAAGGAGTGACACTCACCATATACAACATATTTTTTTTGTATGAAGGATAAAATTCTATTTTTTTTGAATTTAAATTTGTAACTATGATATCTAACCAGTTAATTTGGTTTCATAGTATTTTATTAAATACTTTCCCTTAATCAAGTTTTGAAGTCAAACCAATTACAATTTAGACATAGGCAAACCGTATACAACATAACTTTTTATGTATGTATCAAAATTCAATTTTTTTTAATGGATCAAGGACATCAATACCTAGCCTGAACATATTTTTCAATTTTGTTTTTCATAATCTGCTATTTTTCCACATGTGCAGAACATAGAGCTTGATTTTTGGTGAAAAACCTATGTTTAATAAAACTAAAAAATCAAATACATAATAAAACCAAAACATTTTAAAATTATATTTGTTAGATAGATTGTTCTGAGGACTACCATCTTCTAGTTGGGTATGTGAAATCTCCTCCATTTTCATCCTCAATCCGAACTTCGAAAGGAAAAAATCTAGAGTTTTTTTTATTTTTTTTTAATTTTTTTTACTGTCGGAGGGTGGGAAGGTGGGAAAAGGGGGGTTCGAGTGAACCCCCTTTCCACAATGGAAAAATGTAGGTTCCCACATTTAAGGGGTTCACTCAAACCTAGAGTTCGTTCGAACCCCCAAAAATGATTTTTTTTTTGAATGGGGTCATTTTTTGGAAGTTTTCCTTCCTCACTCCAATTGTAAACCACTTTTGTGGGTTCACCCAGATTGTTGTAGATTTGTAAGAATAAATATTGGTGTTGAACATAACCTCATTTTCATTTCTATGAGTTGTCATTTTCATGTTTTTGTTCAAGTGGATTTTTATTTTACTACTCTCTTGAGTGCTTGATTTATAGGCCATACCAAGTGTGAAAATCCAAGCACTAACTTATGATAAAAATTAGCCACTCCCAAAAACTATAAAATATGTTTAGCGTTGATATGAACACCCTTGCTAACCATGATGTATCCCTACTATTAAATATTACCATAGAGAATTTATGTTGTGGTAGATTTGAGAGTACCTATTGAAAATGATGTAAACGATCCTCTTTTGTTTTGCTAAAGATGAGTATATTGGATTCAAATGGACAACAAAAAAGGAATCAATGAATGACATAAGTACATCATTCATCATTCTCATGGAGGTGGTAGGTTTTAGAGTTAGATTAAAATACATGGATAGAAATTTAAACAAACCATATTTGGATTTGAAAGTAATCCTCTACATGTTTGATGGCTCAATTGGAACTTGGTGGCACCTAGATGTCAAGTTATTTTTGGTGAAAAAATTAGCCCCCTAAGTTGGACCAAGAAATCATCAATGTGAGGATTTGGATACTATAGTGATCTTGTTCAAATCTCAATAAACAATGAAGATTCATCACATTCCACCCTTCTTCTTGGCAAGAAAAAGTGAACTTCCACTTGGCGAGGCACTTGGTGAATGAGTCCTTTTTTAATTGATTATTGAATTTGGTGCTTGATTCCATCATTCTCCAATTAGGTACACCTACTATAATGGTGTCTCAATTAGGTCAATTATATGCTTTATTTGATTATGTAGTGGTACACCTACTAGTGAGTTGAATACATCTTTATACCTTGACAATATTTGACCTATTTTCTTCTATTGGTGAATTATAGTGGATTTTTTAGCATGATTGGTAGCTAAAACTGACCTTACCTCCTCAAGTAGAATAATTAGTAGTATAAATTGTCTAATTTGAGAAATCAAAATTTGGCACTATTTTGTACTAATCAGGGATACATATTTTGCAAAGCTTAACTTTGGTATTTGATATTTTTCAATTAAAGACATGTGATATTTGATATTTTTATTCACCCATAATCTTAATAATGACACTACATGATATGGAAAAATTAATGTTCCAATTCTCATAAATGTATGGTTTCCCTAAGAATACATCACACACAAGTCTAGGCGTGCTACATCATAAATTACCTCATCTTTGAATGGTTTAATGAAATAGGGTAAATGACATTCTCTATTTACCAAAATATATCACCCTTGGCTCACCCACCCAATGGAGTATGTGTATGGATGGGGTGTTTACTATAAGTTCAATCTCTTGACAATATCAACAAAAATAAAATTCTTGTGACTTACACTATCAATAATGAAATGTAGGGCCTTTTCATTTAGCCAAATTTGTGATTTAGATAGGAATTTCGCATCTTCATGGGGCAAGAATTTGGTAGAGGCAACTATTGCATATTGGTCAACCTTAATTATCTAATCACCATCCTTATTCTTCAAAGGATCCATACGCAAAAAAATTGGTTTGGTCTCCACTCCCTAAGTTTCAATCATCAAGGTCCTGGTGGCTTGACTCCTTAGTGTAACACATTGAGGAGTCTTATGAAATTCACACTACATACTTGTATATTTTTAGTGCCTTTCTTTTCTACTAATGCTTGTGAGGATAATTTATTGGATGATTTATTTCTTGTGAGATTGCTACTAGCTTCTTCATTTGGTTTTTAATTTGTAAAACATTCCTTCTTTACGTTTTGTTTGAATTTTTATTTATCTATATTACATATCTGAAGTTAATTCCCAAGATTTCAATATTCAAATATTCCATCTCAATTTGAATATATCCATAAATCCCACTATGGAATTTCACAACCAAATGTTTCTTCATATCTTGGATGTTGAGATTGTTAGAAAAGGTGACATTAACCTTGCATTCCTATGTCATTCATGTGCTTCCATATTTCTTGGAAAGTGTTCCAAGGGACATGAGAGGAAAAAAATTTAGTATTGGTTTCTATGAAAAATTGCAATTGCCTTTCAAAGAGGTGAACACATGTTGAGGATGGTTACATGGCAAGCTTGGATAAGATTCTTCTAGGTGTCCAATTTTGGGAATATGTATAGTCATGAGTTGGGTGCCTAAAATTGGAAGGTGAAATGTTGTCTTATTGTGTGATTGAAAGAGTCATAAGTGAGTTACAAAGCATTCAAAAAGGAAAATAATTGTTTGGCTATGAGCTAGATGCCCATGTTGGAGCCATGTGATTGTTATTATTTTATTATCATGTTTGTTAGCTATCCATTATCCCAGACATGGGTTTTTTCTAGTGGTTTCTTGCCTCTTGTTTCAGGTTACTATTGTGGTTTTGCCTCTCATGACTTTTTATAAGTTGGAGCCATGAGATGGTAGTTTTATGTTGAGTTGAAGGTATTCAAGTGTTTCTAGATTGATTAGATAATACAAGAGAAGAGTATTGTTGTATAAGTCTCTTTGCATATTAATAATATTCTCGCCATATTTCTCGTGTGGAGTTTCTTCTTAAAAGAGTTTCTCCACGTAAATCTAGTGTTATCTATGGTTTGTTGATTTCTACCTTAATTTTTTTATGTGCAATCACATATATCTCATGTGGTTAATCTGATTTTCAGATTTTCAATCATATTCATAATTTGTTAATGCACTCTATTTTCACCTTGTTATCAATAGAGATTTGTTGATAATGCATAAAAGGTGTTGGTGTATTCTTGAACCCATTGATCCTTTTTTTAATGAAGCAATTTCCATTGCATATATATTTTTTCACATTTATATTTAGGAAAATAACCCTCCTTTATATATATTACAAGGTCTCCCCATGGGGGATTCTCATCCATCACTATATTAAATTCTTGATTGTTAGTATTTTCCTTACAATTTTATTTGGATAAAAATTGGTCTCCCATGATTGTTGCACATGAGGCTTAGCTTTGAAGAAGGTAAATTTTATTTTATTAGAATCTAAGAAGTGATATAATAGAAGTTATTTTTCCAATTTTGGTATCCAATCATCAACAATATTTGTATCAATTTTCCTTCAAAAGTTGGAATTATAAAATTTACATATACTTGTAAAGGGGTGTGACCATCAAATGGTCTTCCCATGGTGTTTGGTTGCAAATTATCTAATTATGATAGAATAACCAATTAAACTAATTCATCACTCATCATGTTATCTTTCTCAAGCCTCTTAAACCAACATCCATAAGGGGTCTAATGAGTCACCCCATTCTTCAACCATTTGCAGCTGTGTGCACCTCAAATGAAGGTAATTTGATGGGTCTCTTATCTTCAATCCAATATTTTGATACCATGACCACATGTGATGTGACATTCAAGAGTGAAAAAGATCTAATACTATTATTTTGAATCAGTTTGGGAATTTAGAGGATAATACCCATTGAGGGATTGGTGGCATTATAATTATACAAAAAATAATACATGAAACATGAAATAGATCTTATTTAGAATTTAGAGAGTTCATAAAAGTTGGCAAGCTCTATGGAAGAGATGCATGCCTCCAACTCTATCTTACTAATTTAGAAACAACCAATATATACATTTTTTGAACTCAAATGAACAAAAAACTTAGTAAGACTTTGAAATTATGGCTACCTTGGGAAATAGAGGGTTACTACACCTAAGTCCTCTTTGAAAGAAATGGGGACATACTAGCTACAAAATAAAATATACAAAAAATATTTATTCTTGGTACCCTAATTTGGTGGAGTCTTCACTTATAGCTTGTTGGGAAAAATCATTTTTTTTGGTGTGTTGAAAAGATCTCCAACAAAAAAAATGTTGAAAAATAAAAATACAAAAAAACCTAGGGCCCCCAAAAATGCTCTAAAGGCCTTCAAAAATACAATTTACGAAGATGTCTAAAAAATATCAAAAAATGATATTTTTGATATTTTTTAGATTTGGCCATGTAGATGTCATCCAAACACTTTAGGATCTATGTGGGACAACTTTTATTGGCATGAAGATCTAGCATGAACAATTGTGTGAAACCAAGTGCTATAGATAGTCCTTGTTAATTCTTACCTGGTTGCAAACCTATGAATGGAAATGGATTAATCATGGTGATTTTTTATTTCTGGTTATTCCTTTTATATTCCAAGCTTCTCCTACTTCCTTGTGGCACATAATAGATAGAGTGAAGAAAAATTTAGCCTACTTAATCACAACGACACTCTCTTCAACCAATAAATTCTTGATTTCCTCTAAGGGATTTTCATCAACCTATATTTACTATTATCCCTATTGAATCCCTTCAAAATATTCCTGTAATTTGAAAAATAGCTTGGGTATTTTCTTTGGACTATTTCTAAGCAAGGAAAACAATTTCATTAAGTAGCTTAAGAGTTTTGTTGCCTTCCCAAAGATTTTAGTGGTTTAGGTTTAGTTGATGCATATCATCAATGCATAACATTGTACACCAAATGAGATATTTAATTAAAAGGAATGTGGTTTGGAAGAATTGTATCTCCTCAAGTCTCCTTTATATTTGTACAACCTAGAGAAATTTGGGCTTGCATTCCCTTTTGAATATTAGATCTCAAGTAAAAGGACATTAACATCTCCCATTTTTCAATGATATTGAGCTACCGAAATCAACATTTCCAATATTCAACACATTTTGTCAATTATATTGAACAAACTATCAATAATTTAAGAGCAATGTAAACTAGTAATTTGCGGAACCTTGTAGGTAAATTCAATTTCTAAATTTTTAAATTTGAAAAAAATATTATTTCTATAATATTTGATTAGTCTACAACATAAAATTATATTTCTACTATTTTTTACAATTGAAAATCATTTTATTGTAATACAAATATTTTCATGATTCTTGGACATAGATCATTAATTCCAATATTTAGTGCACATGTATAGTTTTTGATAAAAAAAATTGAATGCTTTATTTATTATTTAATTGGTAAAAATAGAAATTTCATACTATATTTTATCATTACAAATTTCTCTTTACATATATATAGAAAATGTTTTCTTTCCATTAAAACAAGGATATTAATACCTAATGTACTACACATTTTAAGAATTTTTTGATTAATTCTATTATTTTTTCTAGTATCTCAAATAGAGGTCATTTTTGTTCATAATTGACCTATATTGATTATAAAATTGAAAAAAACATAATACATATAATTTTAAAAAATCTAACACTGAGGATATGTACTTGTAAAATTACATATTCATATGACTTTGTTTGACCCCTAAAATATGAGGAAAATTATATTGTTGTTAGTATTTTGATAGGATCAAAGGAGACCATGTCGAGGGCTCCACAAAGGGGGGTTCAATCTAAGATTAAGGGGTTTCGATCTAAAGGAATTAGATCAAACCCATTAGATTTCTTAGATCAAAACCCCCACACTTTTTCAATCATGACATGGTTTTAGGAAAAAAATAGGTTTGGCTCACTAGTTGGACCCATTTTGCTTGGTCTATTCTTCACCAAGGCTTGTCTAAGGGGAACACCCAATCAACATAGAAGTGTCAAATCCTAAGTGTCATTAATCTAGATAAACACAAACCATTAAAAAATTATTGTGATTTTGTAATAGAGCTTAGTTTGCTTGGCCATGAATTTGCGACTTCTTCAAATCCTTTTAACCTAAGCCATTTTGATTAACCAATTCACAAAATATTATTTAACATTAATGTTGGAAAAAAAAAACATAGAAGCACAAAGAATTTGATTAAATTCTTTCCATTATCCTTCTTTCATTTTGCTCTACAACTGAAAATAAAACCCCTTAATCCGAAAGTTACCTTTTTTGATAGATTTTTACAAAATCACGAATTTTCCATTTTTGGTAATTTTTGCATGCTTATTCGCACAACTACAAAAATTACTAATTATTTAAAGATAACAAGAGTGACACTATTTTTCAAGTAAAAAATCTAATTAAAAGCAGGAATTAAAAATTAACTAAAAATACAAATTGGAAAAATCTTGAAAAAACACTAAAAGTTTAATTTGAGGCCTCATATGAAGGAATTTGGCTCTAGAAAAGTGTCTAGAAGTGGTTTGGCGTAGGATCATACTCTATGAGATGCTTCTCCATGTAAAATTTTAGACCAAACAGACTCCCAAGTCAAAAGTTATGACCTTTGAAAGTCCTGCATCACATTTTTTACATAATGTTCAAGTTTATGGGATTAGCCATGCTTCTTTCAAGATTCACATAGATTTGGTATAATTTTTGAGTGGAGATTTTTTTCTATTTGAAAATAAAGATTATGTTTTAACATGCTAGTTGATAATTAGTTCTTTCCTTATATCAAAGTTGTGGTTACCTTTAATGATTTTCTACAAAGTAAAATGTAAGACCACAAGGTAGTTTTAGAGGTAGCCTTTCTTGACATTATATTGGATCGCTAGGACAATGCACCTTGAAAAGTTACTTATGTTCTGCCTACATCACCACTACATGTTTGACCTTCCTCCCATAGGGGCCAAAGGTGAGGTCACAACATCTCTTATCAATGCTCTCATAATTATTCAAGATGGTCTCCTTTGTTTGATTGCTATCTTTCTTTATGTTTTATTAGTATGATTGTGCTTTGATGGATGTGTAAGATAATATAATCACCTTGGTTTGGCTATTTCACCAAATCCAGAGACGATCACTAACATGTGGAGCAAGAGGGGTGGAATGAAATAAACAATATCAATACATGTTGGGAATCAATTTGAGATGACAAGAATTTTCCAAATGTTGGGTGAGACTCCAAATTGAATGACCATGCTATTAATCTCTTAATTTTTACTACTTAATCTTTTCAAATAATTTAACATTTTGAACAATTAATCTGTCTTATTGAGCTAATTATATTCTCTACAATATCAATATTTTTATAAATTTATTTTATGATACTCTAAAACATAATCTTACACCGTCTATTTTACTAGCTTATCTATCTTATTACATAATCTATATAGGAAACACCGAGACATATCAACTTGTTTGAATCCATTTTAGAAATTTGATTAATGTGTGTTTGTTGTAATTGATTCTTTAGTTGCATAATAATATGATATCATTGGATTATCTTCTAGGAATGTACAACACTGTGACATGTGTATGATATTGAATATAACCGAGGAGAATAAATATTGTCTAAACATGAGGACATTATATTGAATGTATAAGTATATAATTTACATTGGTTGTATTATAAGGCTTGTAGCCTATGATTTATCTTAGAACCCTAACCCTAACATTAGTTTAACCTTAACTATAATTGAATATAATCCTAACCTTAGTTGAACCCTAAATCTAATTGAATATAATAACCCTATTTAATTCCTAATTGAATCTTAACTGTTACCATAATTGTAACTCTAACTCTAATCCTAATTGAATTCTAACCCCAACCCTAAGCCTAACCCCAAACTTTATCTTAGAACCCTTACCCTAATTGAACATCAACTAGACCCTAACCCACCCTAATTGAATTTTAACCCTAATTAAATCCTAACCCAAACACTAATTAATAATCTTAATTATATTGAATCCTAATACTAACCCCAATTGAACCCTAATCTTAGTTGAATCCTAACTTAAACCTAACCCTAACTATAATTGAATTCTAACTTTAACTCTAATTCTAACTCTAACTATAATTCTAACTCTAATACTAACCCTAATTCTAATATCAAGATTAATTATAACTATATTACTAATTGAAATCTAGTCCTAACCATAATTCAAACCTAACCCTATGTGAACCCTTACCCTTTAACCTAACATTAACCCTAACCCAAACCCTAATTGTGCCTAACTCTAACTCTAGTTGGGTCATAAACCTAATTCCAACCATAATCCTAACCCTAATCTTTACCGTAAGCTTTATCCTATAACCCTAACCATAATTGAACCCTATTGTAATCCTAACCCTAATTAAACACTACCCTAATGTTAACCCTAACCCTAGCCTAACCTCAACCATAATTGAACTCTAATTGAATCATAATTGAAGCTTAGTCCTAATTGATCACTAACCCTAATCCTATCCCTAATTCAACCTTAATCCTAATTCAACCCTAACCCTAATTTGATCCTAATCATAATCATAATCAAATTGTAAATAATAAAATAATAATAATAATGTTATATGAATTATTTTTAAATTATATGATAAAGTTAAGTGAAAATGTAATTCTTAATTACATTATTTTTTTAAAGATAGATAAGCTAGTTCTGAATATATTATTTTAAAAACTTATAATAACAAGAAAAAAATTTATTATATTTTCTTTATATTTAATTTTATAATGATTTTAGATGGGAACTTATAATGAAAGATTTTTATATTAGATGTATATTTAAGTTGTTATATTTTTGTACAGTTAAATCTTTAGTAAAACCTCAAGTTTATAATATTATTTTGAATAAAATAGAATATTAATGATTTTTCCTTTGAAACATTTTTAATTTTTTTTTAAAATATTATTTAAAAAAATATTTATATTGCTTTTTAAAATTTTAAAATATATTAATTTAGAAACCTATTTTATGTGTAATAATAAATTTAGAATATTTTTTTTTACTTAATTTTCAATTTTAAAATTTTAAATACATTTATTTTTTTTTTTTCATTTTTAAATTTTATTTCTATTCTAATATTAAAAAATATTTTACAATGAATCTAAATAATATTTTTTTTTAAAGATTTTTCTTTTTAATTTTAAGTATATTATTATAGAAACTTAGTTATATATAGTAATTTTAAGAAATTTCACTTTATCTTATAAATTTAAGATTTTTTTTTTTTTTAATGTGGAGTTTTTATAGATAATAATTATTTTTATTAAAAAAATTACTTAAATAAATCTCAAGAGATATGTTGTTTTAAAAAGTTTTTGTATATTACTAAATTTATAATATTTGTCTTCTTTTTATATTTAATAATTTAACATATGTTTTCTATAATTTATTTTTTGAGCATATTTGTTTTATACTTTATATTTATAATAATTGTTTTAAAGAAATTTTCTAAAAACCAAAAAATAGCAATTTCTTTTTATGTAGAGAGATTCTCCATGAATTGACTTTCATTGTAAACACCTATAGATGTAATAAATTTTAGAAACTTCTTTTTTATGTGTAATTTTTTTATAAATAATAATTATTTTTATTAGAAAAGATTACTTAAATAAATCTCAAGAGATATGTTTTTAAAAAAAATCTTGTATATTAATTTAGAAACTTACTTAAATGAAATAATAAATTTTTAAATTTTTAGAAACTTCTTTTTGTGTTTAATAATTTAACATATATTTTTTATAATTTATCTTTTTGAACATATTTGTTTTATACTTTATATTTATAATAATTATTTTAAAGAAATTTCTAAAAACAAAAAATAGCAATTTGTTTAAGTAAGTTTTTAAAACAACATATCTCATATCTTTTGAGATTTATTTAAGTAATCTTTTCTAGTAAAAATAATAATTATTTATAAAAATTACACATAAAAAAAAAGTTTTTATCTACACAGATTCTCATGAATCGACTTTCATTTTAAACACCTATGGATATAATAATTACCTATATTACTTTTTCAAATACTTCATACAAATATTTCATTTTAAAAATAACAATTTAAAATACTTTTGAACATTTATGAATCGAGCATGTTCTGTTTTCAAACTCAGGTTTGAAAATGGAAAAAGATAAAATAAAAAATTTGGAAACGTTATGTACAAGTAATGAGTCTGAAGATGGAGTTCTCTATCACTATCAAGACAGACAGTGTTCAGCAATCTAGCAGAGTTAAAAGTATGTTGGATGATAATGAACGTCTTTTAGCTATATGACAAAAGAGGTGGGAAGCCAAATTTCTCGTGAGTGAAAGAATCGTTGTAACCACACCAAAAGTGCCTTTTCCTTAACCAGAAACCTAACCAAATCAGATTCTGATACTTCCCCTCTTCATCATTTGAAATAACCTCTGTACATGATCTAGCTTTTATCTACCCAGAGATGGATTCCCCCCAGGGAAAAAAACAGAAAAAAGAGTTCTGTAAGTCAGGTAGTTACTGCCATTATGACTTACTGCTAGATGAATTTAAAAATGGTTAAGGAACATTTCTTAATCATTCTGCACAGACAGACAACTGTAGCCCTTATGCCATGGAATCTTTAAAAGGCAATGAAAGTGAAAACAAATTTGTGGGTAACAACTGTAGTAATTATCATGTTCCCATGTTCCACAGGGTATTTCTTATGTTACTTTGCATTTAAACGGTCCTTTTAAATTACTACTTTCTGCAGGTCTTAGAAAATCAATACAGAGTTGCAGAGAAAACCCACTTGGGTGATGATAATGGGAATTTTCTATTTACCATTGACTTCAAGCAGTATGAAAATTAATGGTGTTACAGAGTTTTCATTTAAACAGCCCTTTTAAATTAATATTGTCCACATAACATAAAGTTAAGAAGTTCTTAGAAAAAGAGAAAACACAGTTGGGTAATGATAATGGGAATTGACTTTAAGCAGTTCTTAAAAAATTAATGGACAGTTACAGAGAATACACACCTGGGTGATGATAATGGGTCCTCCTTGGGAAGCAAAAAGACTTTCTGCTTTCATCATGTTTACAATCATTGTTGTGAATCTTTCCATCTCTCTCTGCACTCACCAATACAGTAGCAATTCATGCATCATACAACAAGCTATTTGAAATTCTCATAAATTCATAGGCCTCTGTAAAAGAGGAAGAAAGGCAGTCTGTACCTTGAATGGCTCATTATCTGTTCTAAAAACTATGTCTGGTATATCATGAAGCCAGTAGGGAAATCCCCTGCAAACACAGGCAAAATGCACCATCAGAGAAACATATACTCATTGTGGTAGCAAAGTATCTATATTGTTATAGATTGAGAATGTGAGGCATACCCATAATTCCACTCTGACTCAATGTATGGCCCAATTCTCAGACTCACATACAGTCCTTTTGAGTGTATTAGCTTTACAAATGAAACCAAATCGAACCTCCCATCAAAATTAAACTGCAATCACAAACACTAACATAGCATTAGATTTATGAACATAATCTTATAATTATGATTTAAAACTCACAGAATTTCATTTGAAACGTTGATTCAAAATATTCTCATGCAATCTAATCCAAAAACGGCTGCAACATTAAACAATGTAGATTGTGAAAACTTGATATCATTAATTATGATTTAAATTAAAATTAATTACCTTTCCTTGCTCTGGTTCATGCATATTCCAGAATACATATGTCTGAATGCAATCCAATCCTCCTTCCTTTGCTGTGTCTATCAGCCCAGGCCACATCTGTAAAAACCATTGAACATACATCCTCAATTGACATACACAAAATACACAATGTATATACATATATATTTTTTCTGATGAAAAAATTTGATACCCACCTCAGGAGTGCTACGAGGGTAGTGAATTGATCCAGAAATGAGTAGTTTTCTTTGACCATTGATAATGAGAGAAGTACCATCATATGTAACTTCATCTCCATTCAGGCCCTGTACCATAAAAATGAATACCCACAAACAAAATCCTACAATGGCAGCTGCACTTGACATTGCTCTTGCACTCTGAATTCCAACTGCCTGAGGAATCTGTTTTTTTGGGTGGCCCAGGATCTTAACAGCACACGTCCTATTAATCTGAAAACTTCCTTTGTGTTCTCCTAAATATTTTCTCTGTGGGGGCCCCCAAACAGAAGAAGTCCATGAACAACTGCCTTTTTTTTGGTAAAGCACTGTACCCACCTCTTGAAATTTGAATGTGTATTTAAAAAGTTATACACTGTTACACTAGGTAGATACTTTATATCAAAACCTACTAGTAATGTGGATTAGGCGTAAGACACTTGAGTACTTCATATAGCTTTCAAACATGGTATATAAAGGGTCACATGAAGACAGGCCAAATGCTGTGACCAGAAATTCAATAAAGTGGCATATTTTAAATGATTTCTTTCTTGTACGGTACAACTTATGGTAATAATTTTAGCAAAATGATAATAATTTTTTCTTAAGCAAAGAATACTATGCATTTCTTAGTGGATGGTACAAGTAATGTTAACCAGGAGGAATTCAAGCTTAAGGATATGCTCGGTGGTTGAGTATGGAAGTGTGAGGATGAGTTTAGCTTAGGGCACAAAATATGGTGTAACAACTTTGCTTCCCATTAAGGATAACAATAACATTAGCTTTATTGATACTATATGTGATGTTTGGACATTTTTTTCATTCAAACATTAAAAAGTATCATTTCAATAGCAATAACATTTGTCCTTCAAGCTGCTTTCTTATTATAGAGGAATAGACTTCTGGTTGTATTGAGACCGGTTAAGCTCCTTAAGAGGTTCATTGACACACATATATATAAATATAATCAAAATTTTAAAGTATATTTATTGATTCAAGATTTATTTTATTATTTAATATAACAGTCACATTATTTTGTTTACAATTTATCTAATTTAATTTAAGATCGTAACTGTGATCTTGTTCCCTAGACATGGTAATTATTATGGTTGTATCCTCCTTTATCAAAATTTTAATTTCTACATTCAAGGGCCAACAATCTTGAGATTTGTCTATTATTTATTGGTGGTGCCAAGATTTTGAATTATATGTCTAGGGTTATGTATTTAAATGCAACATCCTAGGACATTTGCATGTCATTGTATCATGGCATAATGGAATAACAAATCATCAAAAAAAAATACAAATGTTTCCCCTTTTTTAGGTATTAGTCATTACTCATCATTTGTAAGCATCAAGCATCAATAATTTATTAATAATCAAACAAACAAAATCCATTTTCAAAGCATATTTCAAGTACTTTCTTTAGCACACTCACTTATTAGCTTAGATTGGGTTTCAATATAAATTAATAATCGACTCAACAAATTATAATGTCACTGCATATTGGGATCTATTGCCAACCTTATCACATTTTCTTTTACTATTGATTTAGTCTTGGGGCTTGACTAAGGTGAAAGGAAGTCTTGAACTTCAATCAATACATAGAAAGACTTGTGATACTCTTCAATACCACCATTATTTCCTTACATCATATATTATCAACTTCAAATAGGCATTGCAAGTACCATAGGTCAAATTTCGTTAGGGTGAGATTATAGAAATTTGGATGACACCATGCCCCTTGATATGATTTGTCTATTAGATAGTCAACTTCTCTAATTTTAATCATCTTAGTTTCTAATGTATAATCTAATTCCAAGATTTGGTTTATAGGTATTTTGACAAATTAACTTCGACCTAAGCTCATCATTCATCAATTTCAGTGTATGCAACTCTAACCATCTCGTTTCTATTTTTAACCTAAGCTCATACTTCATCAATTTCAATGTATGTAACTCTAACCATCTCATTTCTATTTTTAGCATATATTCATTTATGGTGTTATTGATTTAATTCAATTGATCTATCATGTTCAAATCCTATATCTAGAGAGTTATTTATGTTTAATTAATTTTTTTACTTATTTAACATTAGATAATTTGAAGGGTCATTTTATTTCCCTTCATTTTTGTGAACCCCTAACTTACATGCTTACCCATTAGGATCAAATCTTTGATTTTTATCAATTTTAGATCTACGAGCTTTAATTTTTACTATTCTTCTTCAGATTTATTTTCTCACTATGCTCTTAGTATATAACCTAGGGTTTGAACCTTAGTTGATTTTCACCTTTCAGACCCCCTTGTGTTCTTTCCATTATTAAACCTTAGTTATGGATTTTCATAGATCCTTATTTTTAGCCTCCACCCATGCATGTATAAAGGATTTTAATATTTTTTTAAAAATTAGTTACATATGATCCTTTGATCCTTGATGACATCATGTGAATTTTCATCATCATTTATGGAGCTTTCCATTATTTTCCTTCCCTTTTACATGTTTTCAGTTCACTTATAGTCCATGAATTTAATATTTATTTTATTTTTTTATGACTAGTAATAATGATTTTTGTGAGCCTAATGTTGATCATAATATTTCCATGATTATTAGTGATGCTTTACTTTTGAATATATTCTCTTCTTCTTGTGATATACCTAATGAGGAGGTAAATGATGTTTGGTTATGTTTTGTGTCTTCCTCTTTTCCCCTCACATGATGTTACTTTGCCTCATGTTGATCACATTTCAAACAACTTATGATGAATCCACTAATGTTATTGATGCCTCATTGTTTGACGATAGTATAGTTCGTGTACCTAATGCACATATTTTTGTGAAACACTATATATATTTAGTACCTTAGCCCTAAATTCTAATCTAGGGATCACAATTTATGTGATGAGGTTATTACACGATGTTGATGAAGTTTCTTCTTTATTTCTTGAAGGTTTATCTCATGGGTAAATTAGTGAGGCTTGCTTAATTGATGAAAAAACTTTATTATAGGTCTCTTAAACATGATGTTTTTTATTATGGGAAAAATAGGTTTTGATGGGGCCCCAAAACCCAGTACAAATGGTTTTGAAGGGATCTGAAACCCTATCCAAGGCAAGGAAGCCGCTAACAGTAAAAAAATCAACAAATTATCTATAGCCAAACAACAACAACCATCAAAGACCAGCAAGACAACTCGGGCTGCAAGCTACAAACAAGAAGTGAAGGGTCCTTAAACCCAAACAACTAATTTCTACCACTTGAAACGGTCAGGAAATAATGCAACCAAACTGCAAAAAACCATCTGCTCGATAACAACAACACTGAGCCCAATCCATGTCAGATCCTAGAAAACCAGAGAGCACTGCCTAAATTAGCCAGGTGTCAACAAACCAACTGCTTAGAACATCCATTTATGATCCTAGAAAATTAGAGAACATCGCTTGAATCAACCAGGCATTAGCAAACCAACTGCTTAGAACATCCATTTTTTATCCCAAAAAAATAGAGAACAAAATAGTGTAAAACACCAACAAGACCCTATTTCTCAACAAAACCAAAAAATCCCCACACCCCACCTTAATAGGGGCTTTGGAATACACAGTAGAAAAATGCAAGAAATCAACTTCCCTACAACACAATCTTACTCGATACCAAAAAACCAACTCATTCTCCACCTCTAAAGGAGAGAGCTCTCCTCTATTGGAGAGTATGTCGCCACCAGCTAGTCCACCGTAGACTGAGACCTCTAGCCCCTTCAACCTCCACCTCCATAGGAGAAGCATCCACATCAATAGGATAAGCAACTAAGGAAACCAAAAACCATCACCTCCCTTCTCCACCTCAAAGAGAGAGGAATCCACCTCCATAGGATTTGAGGAGAAAACCAACACAACAACCAAACAAGTGACTGTAGCATTCTTCGGTAAATGCAACACTAGGAACATACTCTAGGCCAAGAGAAGAAGATTGAATAACAACCACAAAGCCATCATAACAACTTTCAGGCTTAAACTCATCTGGGTTTTTAATAAAGGCTTGAAAAATAGCCCAACCAATAACCAATAATCAACAACAAGAGGAAACAACATCTAGGATCTAGAAAAGATGCTAGAAATATTCCTAGACAAATAAACAAACAAGCAACAACTCAAAATACCCGAGCCCAAAGAGAGAAGAAGCAAACAAGGCCCAAGAGGGAAAAGGGGACCCATACAAGAGGGAAACTGAGAGAAGGGAAAACCATAAAATACCCAAGCAACACCAAAACGCTGGTCAAAGCCAAAGATAGGCCAAAACTCTATAGAACCAACCAATGGGAAGCACCACCAATCTCCAAGAGGGAAACCAACAACAACCATAAAATACCCAGGGAAAAAGCTACCAAAAATGCACCACCAAATAGACAGTAGAGAGGGGCTAAGGGAAACCAAGGAGAAACTAGAAAGAAAGTAGGCTAGCAAAGAGAGAACCCAAGCCATCCCATTACACCCAATAGGACCAAAAAAAATCCCATCCTCCAGCCAGAACTCCTCAAAAAATCCAAAGCACACAATCACCAACTGTAGGAAAAACAAGCGCTCCCCACAAAGGCTACAACCAAAAACCTCAATAAGAATAATGAAGGGCAGGTCGAAAAGCAGCCAGAAACTAGAGAATCAGTGGCTACCACCACCCCATACCGATGAAGAATAAAAATTGTTGCCTCCAAACTAAACGACAACAACTTGCTTTGCACCACCTCCACCTGACTAGAAGATGAAAACAAACAATGTCATGAAGCTGCCACAACCCAACAACGCAATAACAACCTTTCCAGCCACAAGTCACCTCCCAACACTGAACCATTTGTTTCCTCTGAATCATCTCCTTCTCCGCCTACATCATCTCCAGAATTAAAATTTCCCCTCCTCTCCTCTTCCCGCTCCTCTCCATAGGTCTCTACCAGGATTTTTACATTATTTTCCTACTTAAACATGATGTTATTATATGGTTAAGGATGTTTATTCTTCACCAATAACTAATGATAACAATATAAATATTATAAATGATTCAATATATAATGTTAATTTGGACCCTACTCTTTATCTAGTGTATATATCATTAGGGATCCAATGATGATGGATTAAATGGAGACCGTATAAATGCATACACACATGTGTTAAATCTTTACTATTCTTATATATATTCACATGCATGATGATACTTTTATAACATGTATATGTATTTAGAGAAACTTTAATGAATGACACTTTACTGTGGTTTGATGTGTCTCATTTTTCATAAAGTATGCTTATCTAATGGCAAAATTTTCCACTTCAAGTGGTCATTCACCATGAAGTTTAAGGGTGCCTCTATTCTTTCAAGTTACACACTATATTTAGATTCACGAAATGAATCTCTTAGGAAATATAATGCATCATTTTTTGGGGACCATTCTAAGTGTGGTTATTATTGAGAAACAAGGTGAAACAACTATAATAAAATTTATTACAAGTGTATGAAATATAAAATATAATTATTTATCCAAGGATTATTGTATGATGATTATATGATTGCATAAAATTAGTAATAATTATAAAATCAAGAAACCATATGAACTCAAAGGATTTACTCAAAAAAAACCCTCTAGGAAAAAAATCCACACGAGAAAGAGGACACATATTTATAAATATTCAACAAAGAGATACATCCAACACACTAACACTCTCTTCACTCTAACAAAACTCTAATATCACATATGTACATTCTGAATAAATTATGAAACTATTATCACATGCTACTAATTTATAGAGAAATGAGATAGAAATACCACAAATGATTTCCCAAAATAATGTACCATCAAACAATGGTAAAATGAAAAATGTTTGATATTCAAAATGAAAAGGCTCTTCTATGAACAGTAAATGTAACTCCCAATGAGCCATGAATAGTGACAATAACCTCCACACATAATAGATGATATTTCTAACTTGTAACTCCTTTACAATGACCACTATCCAAAGGTAGGCATCTAAAATCATCACCCAACTCATATGGGATCTGCCAACAACATGCAAGATTTTCCACTACTCAATTCTCACACCCAAATTTAGAAATGTGTTAAATTAACTTCCTAGCTACCACTACCAACTCCACCTCCTTCATGAATGCATATAATAGCTAATGCTAAGATTTTGAAGAAATATTAATTATAAATTATTTTCCAATTACACGAGTTAGACACCTAAGGACATTTTCTAAGAGTGTTGTAGATAAATAAAATATAGATAGGATTGCAAGGTAAATGAAACTTTAATCCTCCATGGCCTTACTAAACCAAAATAACTTATTTGTGGTAAATTTGGGCTCATATATCTAGCCTCTTCATTTATTTACATGCACATAGCCTTATGTATGCTCTATACATTTACACACAAACACTTATCCATTCATCATATTCACCCACTTATCACACTTATCTACACACCTACCTCCATTTTACCATTTACCACCTAGATTTGATAGCTATCCCATTCTAGGACAAGTTTATTGTTGTAGGTGATCTTGTGATCATGGATGTGTCCCCTTCCATTTTAAAATTCACAATTCAAATTTGGCCAATTGGCCTCATCCACTCTTCTAATTTGAATTAAATAAACACACTTTTGACATGATTTGATGTTATATGCTAGTATTTAAAGATTTTTGATGTATTCATTCTACTCATATACTTAAGAATTCAAAATACACCATCCATGAGTATTGGAGTAATTAATAGTGACACATTTTGATTTGATAAATGATAAAAGAGTAAAGAATTTGTATACTTAGGTGTTGTTTGATAGGTGTATCATACACCTTGTAATTCTAATATTCAATTTATTTATTATTTATTAATTATTTGTGAGCTCTCTCATTGATAGGGGTGTTTCACTATAATGGAAGTTATTCCATGTTTGTATTGTAGTGTATGATGTGTGTAAGAAGTTGTAAGAGTGTCTAATGCCATAGAAAAATGCAAGAGAATCTTATGACATTTTAATATTCTTTTAAGCGATTGTATGATAATTCTATGACATGTGTAAGAGCATATAAGAGGGAAGTTACATTGTTGAATTGAATTGCTCACCAACTTGTGATGAATGTTATGGTGTGTCATAGAGCATATTGGGATGAAGATAATGGGGCAAAAATAGAGCACCCGACTTGGGGAGAAGGCTATGATGGAGATAGATCACAACTTATGATAAGTACAATAGAATATACTAAAAGTAGTCAATGGACTTCTTTGGAATAGGGATTGGAATTTGGACACCCTTTTTTAGATCATAATTTTGGCTCATGGCTTGTGGTTTACCACTCATGGTTTCATGGACCACTTCTCCTAGTTATTTGGTCTTTATGTGGAGGTTTCATAGTATATTTATAGGTATTATTATGCTACTAGAAACTATTTATACATATTGATGTATAAGCTCATGCATGTTCTTGGATTGTATTGTAATCACATTGTTACTAACAATACAAAAGGCATTGACACCTTTACTGATGGGTTTTTCCTTAAGGATTTTTTGGCATTTTTTTGTTTTTTGGGATTATAATATATTTGTGTCATTTTATTATGATTTGTTTAGATCATATTTTTTGCGTGTTCTCCTCTTATAGATTAGTGTAAGAATTGTTTCCACAATATTAACTTCCTTTTAGGTGCTTGCTTACTATTTTTATATTTGTTCAATTTCTAGGGTTTGATCTAGGTAAAAGTTCCTTATGAAATGATGAAAATAATTAAATTATTTTTAAATATCACCACTAAGTCCCCAAATATTCAAATGGAGCAAAGAAAAAGGTCACATATTGGACAAATTTATAGAGCAAAAAATCACTAATGACTATGATGAATATGGAGCTCAAGTGAGATCCATGACAATGAAATCATCCTAGACCTATGGACTTGTTCTTACCAAATGAAGATCTAGAACATAATTTTAGGCAACTCATTGATAAAGAAACATTATTTGTAGGTTCGACATTAGATAGATTTTAAAATATAATTTATTTAATATTAATTTATTAGTTATTGAACTAAGTATCATCCTCCATCTTATTATAATTTTGAAGCACATTGTTTAATTTAGTAGTCTCAATTAACATCTCTCTATATATTTTGTTAACTTAGGTTGATTGTGCTTATTTGATTGTATTTATTTAGTTATTCTAGGCTAATCTAAAAAGGAAACATTATTTTCCTTTTTAATTTTGGTTAAAATCCATTCAATCATACACATCCCAACCTTGTTATTAGGGTTTTTTAGATTTTTATTTTTATGATATTACATTCTATTTTTAAAGATCTACCTTTTTTTAACATATTATACTTCATTGATGTATTATATTTTAGGGTTAGTGTTTTTTATTATGATATTTTTTACACACCCTACCCCTTGGTTACCACGGGGTTCCATTTTTAGATAATTATATAAAAATATTCTTTGATTTTTTAATATGAAAGTAAGATTTTTAGCTTTATTTTCATACCTTTAGTTGATGTTCTTCCAAAGGAGTGCTTGCCAAAACTATAACATGACCCAAATCAATGAGAATGAACTCTATTTTTATGCTCATAATGATATCATCAATGAGTACATGATCACGATGCTCATGTAAATAACCAATATTTTTATAAATGAGGGGTATTTTTGTAAATGCAAAAATTCGTAAACAACTAGTAGATATGTTTCATGAAATATTTGCAAGTGGGGGGTAGGTGAAGGTGGGGACACATACTTTGCCATTAATGTTCTTATTTTTAGATGTGTAGATAGATATAGGAGTTGTTAGAGAGTTGTGTATGGAGGAGACATTTATAGAAGGTGAAAACATGATCATATCCAATGAAAAGCCCATTACTTTATATGGACTACACAACAATACATTTTGAGTGACTTAATATTTACTTTACATGCATGTTTTTGAATATTACATGCTTGAGATACATGATCATTTTAAGATTCACATGTACCTCAAAGTGGGGGAAAATATAATGGTGAAATTTTCATACCCATGCCCTTTCCCAATTAGTTTTGCATCTATTTTGAGGTAAGGTCTTGGTACATGTATACAGTGAAAAACACCATGATATTGTGTAAAGTTGGGATCATTTACCTAGCCTCTTTATCCATTTAAAACACATACCCACACTCTTACACATTCTCCTTGTTCACCCACTTATCACACTTATCTATGGACATACCTCCATTTAGTTATTTGGGATCTATAATTGATTGCTATCCCATTTTTGGAACAAGTTTTTAGTCTTGAACTTGTTCCCTTTCACTTAGATTTTAAATTCAAAATATGTTGATTTCGCCCTTCATCCTTCTAATTTAAGTTGAATAAACACACATTTGGTGTTATTTGATGTTATGTGCTAGTATTTAAAGACATTCAATGCAGTCATTCTAATCATACACTTAAACATTCAAGAGTACTTCATTCTAGAGCATTAAAGTAATCACTTGCAACACATTTTGATTTTGCGCAATAAAATGAGGAAATAATTTGTAAACTTCTAAGGTACTTGCCTACTGCTTATGATATATTTTCAATTTTCAAGGATTGATCTAGGTGACAGCTCCTCGTGACAATACCGATCCTTTGAGGTATTTTAAAATACTACCATGTTCCCAATCATTTATAAACAATCAAGCATAAGGTTTCATATTGGATAAATTTGTAGAGGAAAACATCACTAATTACAAAAGTGAAAATCGGAAATTCAAATATAGATCTACAACAGTAAATTAATCCTAGACCCACAAACTTATCCTCATGCAAAATCCAAATACAACATAAACTTTCAAATGACTCATTGATAAAGAAGCATTGTTTCTAAATCTAACATCAGACATAATCCAAAATTTCTTTCATTTTAATTCTCTTAAAAACCTTATTTTTATATTGAATTAATAATTAAAAAGTTCACATATTCATGCAGACAAACAGTTCAAACAAAAAGTTAGCATATTCATGGTGACAAACAATTAAAACAAAAACAGTCCATGTATTGGACAAGAATAACAAACAAGAGCAATTGAGAACAAGAGTCCATAACAAGACACCTTCACACTGCCGTCTGCAAATGGGCAGAGAATAGAATAGAATAGAATAGCAGCATCTTGTTTTTCCCTCCATCACCGAATACCATAATGGTTGAGAGCACACCTTTGCTATTTTTGTATCGCCATGATGAAACCAAGAACAAGGAGAAAGCCTTGTGAAATTATCCAGGCCAAACGAAGCGTTATTTTTTAGAAGCTCTATTTGGTGGAATCTAACTTTAACCATCGATAAAAACAAAATGAAAATGGTTCTTTCCTTTTGTCAGGAAAGTTGCAGAGCATTTTCTAGTAGTATTCAATGGACAATTTTCCATCGTTTGGAATAATAAAAGTACAAATTTAATTTTTCAATTAGTTCTTAACTACGTTCAAAGTAATGTTTTTGGTTTTTATATATTCTCTTTTGATAACTTGTAAAAGAAGGCACTAAGTTCTTGTACTTACACTTTGAAATAAGTTAATTCAATTAAAAAATATTTTTATATCATAGTATTTTTAGTAAATAAAATGTTGTAATTGTAATAGAGATTTGTGCAGTTGGTTTAAGGAAATTTATTTAGGTGATATATTTGTATAAAATATTGATTTCTTTTTAATATTTTTTGTATTTTTTATGTTGTTTGGAGTGAAATTTGGTGATATAATAGTTTGTTTCATCTAGATTGTGTTGTTCATAACTTAAGATTTCCACTATATATAAAAAAACTTTGAATATTGAGTAAAAGCTAAGAGTTATGAAATGCACAAATTAAGGTAACTTAAGACTAGGTAATTCCAACAAATACCTTTATATAAACTTTGAATATTGAGTAAAAGCTAAGAGTTATGACATGCACAAATTAAGGTAATTTAAGACGAGGTAATTCCAACAAATACCTTTAGTTTTCTAATAAGCTTATCTTTATTTGACTATCCAGTTGCCATGACCCTCTCCTTTTGACTTATTATTTGATCATTTTCTAGATTTGTTATAGTCGACTTGAATATTTATATATGTGAAGCAATTAAACTAGAAATCGACATTTCCTTGTAGTATTGTCATACATAGGAGAATGAATAGGATTGATTTGATAAAGTCTTGGTTAATATAATTATTAACCATATCATGCTTCAAAATTATTAGTGATGACCCTCCATGGATTTCGTTATATAAGTTGTGGCTAGAGTTGCAACATTAGAGTTTGATTACCATTTGTAGATAATCCTAGGAACATTGCATGTATAGGTGCCACTAAAGGTAATAAGGAAACATTCAAACTAGATGGTTGAAATTCCTTGTAAATGGTTATGTGACTATAACTATCTATGTGTACATTTGTACCAAGTTGCATTAGACTTGGTGAATGTGGTGAAAGTTGATCTATAAACTAAATATACTTGTAGAAGGGGAGTATGTTGTAAGACAATAAATTGAGTTTGTAAAGAGATAGGTATTACATCAAATATTTGTATTTCAAATAATATAATTGTGATAGTCCTTTAGTGGTGGATTGTTTTTTTCTGCAAGGGTTTACCACATAAATATGGTGTCTCTTTTATTTCTCATGGTTAGTGTTTTCACGTGAAATTGTACCCTACTGAACTAGGCTCAACATTCAAATGACATAATGGGAGTGATTTCAAGTGTGAGACTTTTTTTGTTATGATTAGACCTCTGGAGAAGGTTGTCTTCCTTTCGAACCTAGGTGTAATAGTGATGGTCCAACCCAACATTAAATTAACTCTAAACTATTCCTACTACTAGCAACATGCAGAGGAAAAGAGGTATGAAGAGAAATACAAAAAATAAAGGAGTGATGATGCACCTAGATTAATGGTGTTTCTTCCCATTTATTTTAGCACAAATAAATAATAAAGATGTTAAGAAATTCACACAATATTTAGTTCTACTAACTCTTATGAGCTTATGTGAAGGTTAGGATTTAAAAAATGCCAAAAGGGAAGAAGCATTCCACAACCAACTTTGTAAACATGTATTAACACAACATTCAAGCACAAAAAATTAGAAAACATACAATAAAAAATGAAGAAAAATATTTGCATGATAGAAATAGAGCTAAAGAGAGGTAAAAATAGATCAATTTTCATTGATCAAAGGCTTGAAGCCTTGTTTATAGTTACAAAGGTGCAAAAGGCTACATAGGTATATTAGAGAAACAAAAGAAGAATCATTATGCAAAAGATAAAATTTGATTTTACATTGAAGAATAGCACAAAATATCTTGTGAATGCCTAACCCTAACCACCTGAAGAGAAAACATGAGAAATCAAAGCCTATAAAATTAATTTCAAACTAAAGAGCATGAAGGGACATTCCTGATGGTGTAGGGATGGATTGGAATTTATGGCATAGTGAAAGAGTGTGAAATCCCCCATGAAATCTGTTGTATAAGCTCCCATAAATGTTTGAGATGATAGAAAGTGTTTATAGGATGTCACAAAAATATGATTCAACATCATGGATTTTAATCTGCAAGGTATGAGTAGCATTGAAGGGGTCATGCTTTTCCATGGGGAGCTGCGAGAGGGTTGTAGGCTCGAGAAAATGTAGGTGAGGAAGTCAACCTTCTTCAGAGGTTTGATCTCAACAGTAAAAGTCCCACACTTGAGATCATTCACATTATGTCCTTGGAATGTTGAGCCTAGTTCAATAGGGTGCAATTTCATGTGACAATAGTTTTTGGCACACATGATGGGACATGTTTGGATTATTACTGTGCATTACTCACTTAATTTTATTTTTGATATCGGTAATGTGTATTAGTAATTTCTACTTGTTAAGAATTTCTAATATACCTAGTGACTCTACAAGTATTTCAACATATTTGTTCTAGACTAGATATCGATATTTATGCCAAGGATCCATACCAGAGTATCTTCCAAAGATAACTTCTAGTACATTCAGTTATATTTTTCCACTACAACAAGGAAGAATTAGATAATGTTTATCTCCAAGTTAGGGAGAAGATATTTAAAGGTTTTTTAACCCCATATCCTATGGGCACAATAAACACCTCTAGATATTGATATTTATGCTAAGGATTCATACCAGAGCATCTTCCAAAGATAACTTCTAGTACATTCAATTATTTTTTTCCACTTTAAAAAGAAGAAGAATTAGACAATGTTTATCTCCACTAGGGAGAAGAAATAAAGGTTTTGTAACCCCTTCTCCCAGGGTACAATATACCAGAGCATCTTCCAGAGATAACTTCCAATACATTTAGTTATCTTTTTCCACTACAAGAAGAAGAAGAATTAGACAATGTTTATCTCCACTAGGGAGAAGAGATAAAGGTTTTGTAACCCCATCTCCCAGGACACAATATACACCTCCTCCAAATAGATTATCACAACCTAGGACATCTATTGTCCATATAAACAAAATAAATTTATTTTAAATGGTTGCACCTAGGAATCAAGATTTTGTCCCATTTAATGGGGGAAGCCCATTGAATCTATAATGAAGGATACTCCCCTTACGATATGAAACTCACAACAACAATAGAGAATCACACTTGAACAATATGCAAGAAGGAATCAAATATTTTCTACTATCACTAAAATGAAAATGAAATTACAACATTACAATGGCCATCACATTGGTGTTCAAAATTACATAAATTGCAAATCTATGAATTGCAGCCACAATCCACTCTACTATGTCTCTCTCAATAACCCCCACTCACATCCTTTATTTGGAAGGTGTAACCACCCTAGAATCTTTTAGAAAGTGTAACTTCCTCAAAAAGATATTTTGAAATTTTATTAATTTTGGTAGTACAACTTCGTGGGGTCATATCTTTTGATCCAACCATTGAATTTTCTTTTATAATGCCTTTTTGAAAAGCTCTCGAGAGATGTTTGGCTAGAAAGTAGGGCCTAAAGGCCTACTACTTTTGTTTTTTGCTAATTTTCAAGCCCATCCATAGCCTCTAAGTGCCTCAAAATTGACTTCAAAGATTTGAATAGGATTTTCGAAAATTGAAATTTTAATCGCTCAAATGACAAATGATATTGAAGTGATTTCTTCGCCATTGGAATCAATTTACCATTCTAGAGGTTTGTGTAAGATCTCATGCCCAACCGTGCATAAATGCAAACTTACTAAAAATAGTAACATTGCCAAATTTAGCCCTTATTGAAAAGAAAAAACATTTTTTTGGGTGATGCAACATTGCTCTTGCACCTTGGATGCTCCTACATCAATCTAGCCCAATATGATGAAATCCCCATATTTTCCCTCAAGGTTATCCCATTCTTCACTAGAGAAGATTAAACCAACCTTGAACATTGAGCACATCAAAGATATAGCTACTCTTTGTTCAATCCATAATATAACAAAATAAAATATTGAAATTAGGTTATTAGATTCCTCATTGAAGGGGAAACCTTTATATAATGGTTTAGAAGTTTGAGAGTCAACTCAATTACAACCCGGGGTCAGCTAGGAGAACAAATGTTCAGATAGTTTGAGGAAAAATCAGACCATTTGTCCTTTATAGAGAATTTGTCCACTATCAAAAGAACTCCACATGAACACATGGTGGAATTCAATTTCAAGCTCCAAATAACTTGGGACAAAATTCCTCAAATGGTAATACTATCTCCATAATCCACTTTTTAAATATTTTTCAAGGCATTAAATAATCCACTTTTTAGATTTAGTTTTAGTTGTACCAATAATAAAACTGAATATGAAGCTTTTGTTAGGGTTAGAAGGCATATACTTAACAAGTTAAGTGCAGATTTGATCAATAAAATAGAGAAATAAAACACACGGGAAATTATAGTAGAAACAAGACAACACAGAGAATTTAATGTGGTTCACCCAATCTGGGCTACATCCACAAAACCGCAGCCATCTAATTATTTTATTATCCAATGTAAAACATATTACAATATCACGAATAATGCCATGCTACAACTCTCCATCCCAACTGCTTATAACAAGCTTTTAGAAGCTTCCCAAAATTAGGGTTTACAAAGTTGGCTTTTTCTTTCTCAGTAACAAAGTGAAAAAAGGTGATTTTTTTTATCAAGGGGTGCTGCCCTTGAACCCCCGCCTGGGGCCCGACCCAACCCTAGACCTTGACGAGGATACATGAAGAGTGTACAATACTAAAAAATGTACAGTATAGCATGATCAGTTGCCACATACCGACAACTTTTATTCATTGATCACAATGGGAAAGAAAGAGGAAAGTTGGATGTTTTCAAGTGTTTGGTGATAGTGAGCTAATTATTAATCAGGTAAGAAATTTATAATTGATTGATAGATTTTTGTTTTATAACAAAAAAGGAGATATATAATGGAGCATGAAACCATTTTTTATAGTTCACTATCTAGTATGTGAGCATGTTTCATGGACATTTTTATGTTGTGTCATTATTTATATGAATAAGGTAATAAAATGTTACAAAATATAATTTTTTACCTTGATAATTTATTCAATCTATTAAAACAAGGATGGGGACTTACTAGAGACCACCGATTAATAAAATTACTATAAAATAAACTAAATGTATAAATTTACATTGTATTAAATGAGAAGAAACAAACTGAATAATGAACACAAAAATGCTTTCAAGACTCTATATAATTTAGTATTTTTGAGATACCTAAAAGTTCTAAAAAGAGGGAAAACTGTTGGGGCTATTTTGGGGCTTGCCTTCATTAAACCATTGTATTGGTATTTCTACCTCCACAGATATTCAAATAGATTTAAAATAGTAAAGAATTATATGTTCTCTTACCATCCATGCATCTATGTATTCAGATAAATAAAATAAAATGATATAAGTGATAATGGCGTCAACCTTGGTCTATGGGGAGGACCACTATTGTGAATGGATTTGGCAAGAAAGATGGTAATATACACTAGATAATTTTACTTGAATAATAAATAAATAGTATTAAAAAGAATAAATATTCCTAAAATAAAATGAGAACAATATTATGATGAATGATAAGCCCTTTAATGTATTTGGAATGTGCAAGCTAAGTATTTCTTTTGAGAATTCAATTACCCAAGAGCAAGAAATGCAATAACTATTTAGCCTTTAATGGATATTTGGAGAGAGTTTCCCCAAGAGACAGGAGGGAGATTAAGTGATTTGAAAATATGATATATATTTTCAATAGAGAATGAGGATTTTGGGCAAGTACAAAAACACGGAGCATTACTTTCTCAACCAGAGGTAACAATAGGTGTCATAGAATAGCTTAGTTGAACACCCATATTTTAAACTCAATTTTTTAAAATTCACCAACATGATGGGTGAAAATTTACACCTCATTCGCATGTCCCAATAAAATTCTTTAATTTTACATGTGTGTCCATAATAGAGGCTAGTGAGAATATAAGGTATAAAATTTGGGAAAATCTCAGTACAAGAAAAAGGGAAAGGCCTGGGCTTAAGTGGACCCAAAACATATGTAACAACCCCCATACTGGGTAATTAAATTTTTTCTAACATTTCACTTCAAACATATAAATGTGACAAGTAACAAAGACATTGTAATAAAATTCTTCCTTTCTTTATTGATAAATACATGCAAGTTACAATATATATTTCCACATGAATTCCATTTTCATTGTAAATATAAATCAGTGTAGAAAAGTAAAACAATTACATACATAGCTGGTAAGCTTTTGCACAAATAGTAGTAAGATGGTGTTGGTTCCCTTCCTTTCAAATCTTGGTGTATCTGTCGCCTGTTGTGGAGGAGAAACATCACTCAGGCGCTTTTCTGCCAACCACAGACTGTTAATGGGGTCCCCCGCACATCTATCCTTCGATAAATGGCCCTCCCTTTGAACGAAGAGATTGGTAAAGTAACCGGCTATGACAACCCAACTGAGCATAGTGTTGTGTCCTATACATCTAGAACTTGCTATTTCACAATCCCGAACTAGCATGATGGATCACAATGAACTGACAGTGTAGTCTTGACTATCTCACATCTAAGTGGATGTCGTACCTTCCACTACTTTGGCCAAAGTATTCACTTTCAGTACTTTGAATGAAGGTCATCTATCATATACACTACTTAGGGCCAATTTGACTTAAGGCTATCTTACACTACGCGTAGGCTAAGTCCTTCACTGGATTGTCTATCATCCCAGACTATCCTACTTCAATCTAATTCAAGACAACAAATATAGGTTCAAGTCCTTCACTGGATTATCAATCATCCCAGACCAACCTACGACATTCTAACTTACTAGAAATAATCCAGCTTGACAAGTAATTCATTCTTCCTCTCCTGTTATGGAAATCTTTATCCTAGGAGTTCCTTAGCCTATCTTAGTTAATCTAAACTCTAAGCTACTTGAATATACTTAACTACTGTCCTTATTTCGTTCCTAGAATATAGTAACTCGTTTATCCTTATTCTCCATATACGAAGATCATACACAACATGCAATATTCATTCAAAATGCATATAAATCCTTCCCTTTCCCTTTTATGAAAAATAAGTAAACTATTCCTTGAAGTTCTTTCATATAAAACCCCTTTTCACCCATTCCCTTTTTCATTGATTCCCTTACACAAATTTCCCTATTATGCATTGCTTGTAGATGTTCATCATAATAGTTCTATCCTATTAGAACTTATGGAAACATTAAACAGAAGATAAAAGAAACCAACACTCAAATAAAAGTTACAAACTAAAGAGGATTCATGCCTGATTTTAAGTTTCTCCTTGCAGAATTGTTCTTCCGGTCCCTCTTTCAAACAAGCTTCTAGAATTATAGAGACTTCACACTGAAAATGGCTTCTCAATGATAGTACTTCACTCTATAATGAACTTCCTAAGTCTCTTTTCTCAATTATGAATTCACCACTAATTTCTTACTCAACTATAACTCACAATGGGTTCACTCTCAGCTTAACTTGGGATTTCCACTGTTAAAGGCAATTGCTGGTAAAACTCACTGTATTTTTTTCTTCTCAGCAAAACAGAAAATACAAACAAAATAATGAAATGGATATGAGAGCTCAATGAAAAAAATGCTAAACTCGGATTGCTCAAGTGATCTCAAACAAAGAATGGTTGGCATCTATTTATAAACCCGAAATTGCAACAAACTCCACCTTTGAGGGTATATAAAATGACAGAACTATCCTTTGAATAATTCAAAATGAAATGTGGCAGCTATTTGATACTTACTTAGCAAATTTAGAGATGATTTGACTTGCAACCAGGGAGAACTTTTCAAACTTCACATGGAAAAATAAGAATGAAAGACACCTACATATGTTTTTAGCCAGGGCACCCAAAAATGGCAAATTGATTTCTTACTGCAGAAAACGTCCTTGCCTAATGCGCCGCACCTAGCCTAATCTCTAGGCTCCTTATGTATTTCTAGAATGGTGGATTTTTCCAACTGGGACCAAGTCTTCCTCCCGTGCATGTTCACAGCCGTGCCATTTCCGCCATTACACAGTCCGCGATTTTCAGCATAAGGAAATCCGCGATTTTTAGCCAAGGTTTTAAAAACGTTTTTGTTTTAAATCTTTTAAAAAGACTATAGTTTTTACCATTTAAATTCTCATGATATTTTTAACGTATTTCCTCAATGGACTATGAAAATCGAAAATACTTTCTTTTCCTATGGTAAATGCATTTTATTTACCAAAAGACTATTCAAGTCAATTTTAATTATTTTACTCATGGTAAATACATATTATTTGCCAAATAAACTTCATACGTTTTAAGCAAAAGACTATAAAGTCATTTATTTATTTTCAAAGACAATATTTATTTAAAATATAAATAAGACATTATATTTATATCTCCATAAATTCATTTTATAATATTAACTCTAATTAAAAGAATTAAATCTTTTAATTTTACACTAAGAGTTTTAAAATATTTATCTAGATATATTTACATATTTTAATATATTAATATTATTATAGTTCTTTTAAATATTAAAATACCCAAGTATTTAATATATTTATATATCTTAATATAACTATAATAATATTATATATAATTGCATATATTAATATATTTAATAAATATAAATATACATATACATATATAATTGTCGATTATGTATATATTCTGTGAGCCAGTCAACGTACTTTCAAAATATATATCTATGTGTATGTATATATAAATTCCAGGCAAATATTTAATATTCCACATTATATGACGTACACTTATAAACATATATATACTGTACATGTGTTTATATGCTTACTTCCGACGTTCACACCCAAACATGATACTACCGTGATGATCATAACCTCACAATCAAGCAAAAGGATAAACTTCATACACAGAAGCAGTCAAGACCTCTACTTGTAAGACATAAGCTATGGATGACTTACCCTAGACACATACAAAATTGACTTGGTTTACTCAATCTAAGGTGTGTGTGTGTATGCTCAATTGATTTACTTTACCGGTTACTCGACCAAGCCCCTCTCCCGAGTGGTGTCTCCCCTCCGCCTGGAGGAATAGTTCATGTTCCTGCAACCATAGACATACAATCTTGGTAGTTACTTGTTCACAACATCAACAATATAAAAAACATCTTAAGTTAGAATGTTCATAACTTAATTCTATGCATGCAACATAACATCAATAGAAGAATCAATCAAATGAGACAATGATTTAAATAGAGAACATTCATTTTGATAACAAAAATACATTTTATTCATATCAAAGATTCAAACATTACACTCAATTGCCCTATGCAATAGTAGCTATACAATCGGGGTGTAACATACTCCCCCCCTTATGATTCATCGTCCTCGATGACCTAAGGTTTTATTCAAAGCATAAAATCCTAACACTACATTTATTCTTCATTCTTGAAAATTTTAAGAATGTTTGATCGGTGTAATTTGGACATCAGCTTGTCCATTATTCATGGCAACATGTTTCCTCTGCTGAAACATGGCCTTTTGAGTAGGCAGTGAGTTATCATGTTGTTGGGTACCAGAAGTTTTGTTAGGGCATTCATTTGCATAATGATTACCTTTACAAATAAAGCATCCTGCTCTTGGCCCTCTTTTCTCCATGATTTCCCCAATTTTATTAACACCTTCACTAGCTCTGCTAGTGTCATCATACCTTGAATTGTCTCTCTTCCATTCTCTTCTGAATTCCTTTTCATTGAAGTGAGATCTCTTCCCCTTCTTTGCTGCATTATGCGCAAATTATTCCTTCTTGGGGACAATCTTACGAGGGACCTCAGTATCCTTCTTTTGTTTTTCTCCTTCACACTGGGTTGAGTCCGCCTTAAGCTTTTGTTCTTGCTTAATGGATTTTTCATACACAAGGTCCATTATGGTTGGACCATGCATATCGACTTCACCTCCAATATTTCTGTTAAGTCCCAAGATGAATTTCTTGATTCAGAATCATTCATCCTTATGATAGATGGGGACATATCGAAGAAGTCGAGTAAACTTCTCCCAGTACTCGTTGACTGACATGGTCCCTTGCCTCAATTCTTGAAAGTCAGAGAGTTTTTGGTCATAATAAGGTTGTGTCAACCACTGCTTGCGGAAAATCTCCACAAACTCTTCCCAAGTTAGCTTCCATGAACTTATATCAAGTTCCAACTTTTTGTTCATCCACCAATTAGAGGCTTCACTTGCTAATTGGTATGCTCCCCATGTTGCTTTAGTTACCTCATCATAGTTCCTTATTTCAAAGTACTTCTCCATTTGGACTAGCCAAACTTCAACTTCATCACCACCTGCACTGCCATCAAACTTTGACGGTATTATCTTCTTCATGTCACGCGATAGCTCTATGGACACTATCTTCCTGTTCCTTTCAGCAGAGTTGGTTGGTGACTTTTCCCTATCATTGTGGTTTTCACAATGTCCATGAGATGAACTTTCGCCTTCCGTGTTGTTGTTGGTTATTTCCTTCTCCAATCTTTCTTTCTCTCTTTCATTTTCCAGATTGGTTAACCTTGCCAAAATCAAGTCGAGTGTTGCTTCTACACTGGTGGTTCTCTGTTCCTCTTCACGACTTGTACCGGGATTATTCCTTATCCTTTCATACACTTTCACCATGTTTTAAAAGCTTGACTTAAACCTGAATGTTTAATACCAGTTAGCCTAGTTATACTTTTAACCATCTTTTGGTAAAACATATAAGCATACATTCACAAGATTTTCATTCAAGTTTTGGGTTTACCATTTTCACTTATTGACTAAAATAATATATTGCACATTCACTCAACTGAATGTTTCAAAGTATGATCATGGTTTACACAACCCTATATTTTATTTGCTAAACTGAAACACCCTTTCAGGATTACTAAGCAACTACTTGATCACAATATATTATTTAAGATCTAAATCTTGTAAGTGAAGTTTTCCAAAAACATTGTTTTCTTTGATGAGTTTTGTCCACTAGAACATTATGTTAGTTCTACTAACACAAACATATCGATCTGTCCTATGTTCTACCATTTTCCTTAAGAGAGTTTACATGTCCTACCTATGATGACATTCGGTCTTCATTTCCTAGTATACTAGACATTACCTTGCCACATTCCGTGCAGCCTCTTACTCTATCTTTTCCTAGGTTATAGTGGTTTCTCATCCGACATTTTTTGTTGTCGTTCCAATGTCCTAATCTTGACATTCTCCTTTTCCTTAGAATCATAAAACTATACTACAAGATAAGGTGTATATTGGTCATTCTTCCTAACCTTCCTACATAACCTAATTGCATAATCTTCCGCAATTCTAGGTAATATCACAAATTATTCTTCTTTCACTTTTTCCTAAGTTCTTTTCTCTTGCAATTGCAACACAAGAACTTTCCAACCTTTATCTTCTGATAAGGTTTATGCATTGTTGTGTAATGAGCTCATAGGTTTTAGTGCAGAACCTGGTAGCTCTGATACCACATGTAACAACCCCCAAACTGGGTAATTAAATTTTTTCTAACATTTCACTTCAAACATATAAATGTGACAAGTAACAAAGACATTGCAATAAAATTCTTCCTTTCTTTATTGATAAATACATGCAAGTTACAATATATATTTCCACATGAATTCCATTTTCATTGTAAATATAAATCAGAGTACAAAAGTAAAACAATTACATACATAGCTCGTAAGCTTTTGCACAAATAGTAGGAAGATGGTGTTGGTTCCCTTCCTTTCAAATCTTGGTGTATTTGTCGCTTGTTGTGGAGGAGAAACATCACTCAGGCGCTTTTCCGCCAACCACGGACTGTTAATGCGGTCCTCCGCACATCTATCCTTTGATAGATGGCCCTCCCTTTGAATGAAGAGATTGGTAAAGTAACCAGCCGCGACAACCCAACTGAGCATAGTGTTGTGTCCTATACATCTAGAACTTGCTATTTCACAATCCCGAACTAGCATGATGGATCACAATGAACTGACAGTGTAGTCTCGACTATCTCACATCTAAGTGGATGTCGTACCTTCCACTACTTTGGCCAAAGTATTCACATTTAGTACTTCGAATGAAGGTCATCTATCATATACACTACTCAGGGCCGATTTGACTTAAGGCTATCTTACACTACGCGTAGGCTAAGTCCTTCACTAGATTGTCTATCATCCCAGACTATCCTACTTCAATCTAATTCAAGACAACAAATATAGGTTCAAGTCCTTCACTGGATTATCAATCATCCCAGACCAACCTACGACATTCTAACTTACTAGAAATAATCCAACTTGACAAGTAATTCATTCTTCCTCTCCTGTTATGGAAATCTTTATCCTAAGAGTTCCTTAGCCTATCTTAGTTAATCTAAACTCTAAGCTGCTTGAATATACTTGACTACTGTCCTTATTTCATTCCTAGAATATAGTAACTTGTTTATCCTTATTCTCCATATACGGAGATCATACACAACATGCAATATTCATTCAAAATGCATATAAATCCTTCCCTTTCCCCTTTATGAAAAATAAGTAAACTATTCCTTGAAGTTCTTTCACATAAAACCCCTTTTCATCCATTCCCTTTTTCATTGATTCCCTTACACAAATTTCCCTATTATGCATTGCTTGTAGATGTTCATCATAATAGTTCTATCCTATTAGAACTTATGGAAACATTAAACACAAGATAAAAGAAACCAGCACTCAAATAAAATTTACAAACTAAAGAGGATTCATGCCTGATTTTAAGTTTCTCCTTCCATAATTGTTCTTCCAGTCCCTCTTTCAGACAAGCTTCCAGAATTACAGAGACTTCACACTGAAAATGGCTTCTCAATGATAGTACTTCATTCTATAATGAACTTCCTAAGTCTCCTTTCTCAATTATGAATTCACCACTAATTTCTTACTCAACTATAACTCACAATGGGTTCACTCTCAGCTTAACTTGGGATTTCCACTGTTAAAGGCAGTTGCTAGTAAAACTCACTGTATTTTTTTCTTCTCAGCAAAACAGAAAATACAAACAAAATAATGAAATGGATATGAGAGCTCAATGAAAAAAATGCTAAACTTGGATTGCTCAAGTGATCTCAAACAAAGAATGGTTAGCATCTATTTATAGACCCGAAATTGCAACAAACTCCACCTTTGAGGGTATGTAAAATGACAAAACTATCCTTTGAATAATTCAAAATGAAATGTGGCAGCTATTTGATACTTACTCAGCAAATTTAGAGATGATTCGACTTGCAACTAGGGAGAACTTTTCAAACTTCACATGGAAAAATAAGAATGAAAGACACCTACATATGTTTTTAGCCAGGGCGCCCAAAAATGGCGGATTGATTTCTTACTACAGAAAACGTCCTTGCCTAATGCGCCACACCTGGCCTAATCTCTAGGCTCCTTATGTATTTCTAGAATGGTGGATTTTTCCAACTGGGACCAAGTCTTCCTCCTGCGCATGTTCACAACCGCGCCATTTCTGCCATTACACAGTCCGCGATTTTCAGCATAAGGAAATCCGCAATTTTTAGCCAAGGTTTTAAAAATGCTTTTGTTTTAAATCTTTTAAAAAGACTATAGTTTTTACCATTTAAATTCTCATGATATTTTCAACGTATTTCCTCAATGGACTATGAAAGTCAAAAATACTTTCTTTTCCTATGGTAAATGCATTTTATTTACCAAAAGACTCTTCAAGTCAATTTTAATTATTTTACTCATAGTAAATACATATTATTTGCCAAATAAACTTCATACGTTTTAAGCAAAAGACTATAAAGTCATTTATTTATTTTCAAAGACAATATTTATTTAAAATATAAATAAGACATTATATTTATATCTCCATAAATACATTTTATAATATTAACTCTAATTAAAAGAATTAAATCTTTTAATTTTACACTAAGAGTTTTAAAATATTTATCTAGATATATTTACATATTTTAATATATTAATATTATTATAGTTCTTTTAAATATTAAACATATAAATATTAAAATACCCAAGTATTTAATATATTTATATATCTTAATATAACTATAATAATATTATATATAATTGCATATATAAATATATTTAATAAATATAAATATACATATATATATATATAATTGTCGATTATGTATATATATTTTGTGAGCCAGTCAACGTACTTTCAAAATATATATCTATGTGTATGTATATATAAATTCTAGGCAAATATTTAATATTCCACATTATATGACGTACGCTTATAAACATATATATACTGTACATGTGTTTATATGCTTACTTCCGACGTTCACACCCAAACATGATACTACCGTGATGATCATAACCTCACAATCAAGCAAAAGGATAAACTTCATACACAGAAGCAGTCAAGACCTCTACTTTTAAGACATAAGCTATGGATGACTTACTCTATACGCATACAAAACTGACTTGGTTTACTTAGTCTAAGGTGTGTGTGTGTATGCTCAATTGATTTACTTTACCAGTTACTCGACCAAGCCCCTCTCCCGAGTGATGTCTCCCCTCCACCTGGAGGAATAGTTCCTGTTCCTGCAACCATAGACATACAATCTCGACAATTACTTGTTCACAACATCAACAGTATACAAAACATCTTAAGTTAGAATGTTCATAACTTAATTCTATGCATGCAACATAACATCAATAGAAGAATCAATCAAATGAGTCAATCATTTAAATAGAGTACATTCATTTTGATAACAAAAATACGTTTTATTCATATCAAAGATTCAAACATTACACTCAATTGCCCTATGCAATAGTAGCTATATAGTCGGGGTGTAACAACATACTATAAAAGTGGACACTGAAGTAGGTTCAAAACACAACATGAAATATAATGATTACAAAATTTTCTATGTTACAAGAGGGTTTCACTAAAACCCCTTCTAGACTCCCCAAGTATCCAAGTGACAAGCTAATGCTCTTGGAGATAACTAGATCATTGTGTAAAACTCACATGGATTTGAGAGAGAAACATAGGGTAAGGGTAAAATTACCCATCATGATAGGAAGATAATAATTTTCTACATTGTAGAATTCTAAGGAATTAATATTTTGAGATCCAAAGTTCTAATATCCACTTTTATACCACCAAAACATTTTTTATCTAAAAGGGAAGATGGAGAAGACTGAGGGTGCACACATGAAACATGTGCCTCACTTGGAGAATTTCTATGAAATCTATCTTGATGACCATGAGATCAAAAGTAGAAGTTATTATAGAATAAAAACCTTCTAGAAGAAATATCTTTGGATAACACATGTATCTAACCATCTCTCAAATGATGTATAGGTATTGCAATAATATTATCATTATAATGGCATCTTCCAACATTTTTTTCCCATTGAATTAGGAAAATGAGGAAGTCACTTTCTTGGATGAGAATTCAAAAAAATATTGTGATACATCAAGAAATTGTTAAATAAGAAGATTCAACAACAATAATTTGTAGGATTAGCATTAACATATGGAGAGAAGAATTCTAAGAAGACAAGGAAAAATAAAAAAGATGAAGTGCCTCCCAAAAAAAATGAAGTAGTAATGGAATCTTAAGGTCCACAATAAGAGGAGGCCACCAAAGACAAGAAGGAAAATATGAGCCAAGCGACAAGGAGGCTCTATAAAAGGAATGATTCTAAATAAGTGTAATAAGAGACCGATCCATTGATAAGGAAGAATAAGAAGTGTTCCTCCTCACAATAGACTTCCTTTCTAGAGAGTACATACTCCTTCACTCTCTAGAAGGAACTTTCATTGAAGAAAGATCATCCTAAAGTTATTCCTATTTCAACTAAAGTAAGGATTCCTAGAGGAAAAGTCCCTACTCATTCCAAGTTACTACAATCACTCTTCGCCAACTAGTTTATTATTATTTTGGAACCATTATTTTTCCACCCATTGTTTCACCCACACTGATTCTCTTAATTCCTTCAACATCCTCTCATAAAAAGAGGTTTTTGTAGTTCATGTCACTCCTCTTGCTGGTTCTTTTTCTTGCAACCCTTAAATCTAAGAGAAAATATAATGTCTAAACTCGAAGATCAAAGGATTAAGATAGAGAACTAGTCTATAATATAACCAAGGATAATAAAAATCCAATTAACAAGGCTGGACCCAATCTTCTACACTTTGAGCCCCACATGACTCAAGGGGGTAATCCTATCACTGGTATGAAATAATGATAAAATCTTCATCAAACAATATAACATAATGGAAATAATTTCATGAATTAATCATTGCGCTAGTTTTATGCCACACTACAACTACAGACCCCTTAAAAGTGGATAATAAAAATATTCACAAGCATATGAATACAAGATTTTATGGATTTCAACAAACTCAAGTATGATCCCATATATTCTGGACAACATTGTAAATTGATAATCTATATAACTCGTCTTCATCTCAAATACATAGAGGAGTGATAAATTAATATATCTTAGGAATATCCCCTACATTCTTTAAGCTCCATGAAGACTAAGAAACCCTTATAAATTAAACTTAAAATATAAATATTCATTAAGATTTATAAAAAATTCTAAACCATTTCGGGAATAGAAACCACACAATACTAGTTGGTTCCTGAGCATGGGCTATGGAGTCACGTGTCTTGAATCTTATATCACAATGTAAAAAATATCTTGATGATCTTTTATTGTGTTACCCCTTGATGATAATAAGATCTCTAAAGCATGCAATGCAGTCATTGTTAATAATCCATCTAATAACATAACATTTCCACTATTTCCATGAGAGAATTTAATATTTCCCTTGGACATGAGGTAATAATGAAAATGATTCTCTGTAGCAAGTATGGAAGAAGAAAGAAATAATCCTTAATTATTCCCATTCAAAGAACATTACATTTCAGCTTGAAGACAAAATAAAAAAATAAAATGTTATTCATATAGTCGAAATACAAGATACAACAACACTATGATGTGGTGACCTATAAACACACACCTTCACCTAACATAAACATCCTTCACCTTCTTGTACAAAACCTTCCTTCTTTTTTAGAAATTTTAGAACAAAAGACCCTCGAATGAAAGATAAATTATATTTTAAAGAAGATAAGAAAACTTAGATTAAATCTCATAGTGAGACATGGTACATTAAATTTCCTTTGATTTGTAACTTACTAGCATAAAGGAATATGACATTTACCCCTTCAAAATTCCCTTTCAAGGCCCTTGCCTTAACCGAAATTTGATTTCCAATTTCACTAGCATTTAATTCCAATGCATAATAATTACCTGTAAGTAAAAAAACATTTTTATTGCTACAACTTCACTTGGAAAGTGAACAAATTTCCGCTCCATGCCATTATCATTTTGATTAGTAGTAAAAATTGCATTCAACTAGTCAATTTAACCCTTGAAGCATTAATTTTTCCATTAAAAATATCTTGGAATTTCATAACACTTTTGAAAAAGATTAACTATTCTCAAAATTATCCAAATTATCTTCTACATCCATTTGATAGATTTGTTAAGCAACTAATCTACAATCATTTTCTTTGTAGTTAGGGAAATATATAATTCATCTTATTTTACACTCACTACCCTAGCATTATCTTGAAAAAAGTTGATGCTTGAATTTCATTTTAAAGCTTTCTTAAAGTCCCTCAGTACATAATAATGATAATTCCCCTAATATTTTCTCTGACATTTCATCACACATATATTCTTGATAATCAACTCCTTAATCATTCTGCCTACAACCATTTTTCCTTCAATTAAAATTGTAATTTCTATATCACCATTCTCACTTGAAACAAATTTAACATCCTCTTTTTCTCAAGAAACCTAAATGAAGTTGGGTTTGATTAAGAAATGCCTCTAATCTCCAAATTCAAAGCACCACTGTGAAAGATATTTCAGTCATGTTTGACGGATGCTAAGGGTTTTCAGCTTGTGTGACACTTGAAAAATACTCAAAAATCCCTTAAAAATAGTCCCAAGTCATGGGAAAACCCTTCTAGCAACATTTTGGACATTTTTCTAGCTTGCAAATGGCCTCAAAATCTGCCCCAAACCTTTGCACGTGAGTAGACACCATTCCATCCCTCATTTTAGTCTGTTGTAGGTTGAAATGAAGAACCACCCCGATAATGGCGCCATATTTCTAGGAGAAGATAAGTTTCCAATGCATTTCTTGGTGCACGTGAAAAAAGACTCCAATTTAGTGCCAAAACATGTCCCAACCATTCAGATATCCCTTGCTAGGCTTTGGTTGAGCACAAAATTTGATTTGATTTGATTTTTAGTCATAAAATTATGAAACAACACTAATATGCCACGTGGACTATGGCACCCAATATACACTGCAGCTAATAAAATTTATGTGAAGAGTGGCATTCCTTTGGCGCCTATTCAGCATGAGAATAGATTATAATGGCCTTACCTTCATTAAAATGACTTTTAAAATAATTGTTTGAAATGAAAAATTTGCATTCGTTTTGGAAGAATAAGTAAAAAATATTGTATGAATTATTAGATGGAAAAAAACAAGAATTATTGTAATTAACCAATAAAAATATAATTTTGTCATATTGTCCACATTTTATAAAAGATCATGTGCACTTTTTGTTTTTGATAAAAGGCTAGTGTTTATATTTATATATTAATATTAAAATATTGGAAAATACACTGAGGCCAAAATTATAGTACTGGCATTGATATAACTATTATATCAAAAGCAAAGTTTGCCTCCAACATTATAACATTATGAGGCAATCACAGTAATTTTGTAAAATGAGCCATATACTACTTACGATTCAAAGTAGATATTTTTACTCAACAGAGACATATAACCAAAAACCAGGCTATTACAACATTTTATGTATATTATAGAAGTAATTGGGAACTTCCTTCTCATTCCTCCATTGGCTTTGTGTTAATTGATGAGTCCACCCTACTAACATTTAGATCAAATCCCTTATCTCCTTCTCCGCCCATTTCTGCACCGTTTTGAGAACTTGAAATGTCCCTTGCCAATGCCATTGCCTTTGAGGAGTTGTTTGAAAATGCATGATGCAAAATTTTCCCAAGAACTGCTGCTTCATAGCACTAAAATCCTTCATTAACTGCTTACCCACTACAACTTGCATACCAAAAAGATGCTTAAGAACATCAAAAAAGTCTTCCAACACCACTGTTATAACCATGGCTAATGACTTCTACTTTTTCCAAACCAGAAAAGCATTGCTACTGTCATCTACTTATTCTTCCATCTGCATTATCTCCATTGAATTCTCCCCTTGCACTTCATTACCCTCTTCCATGTTTTGAGAGTTGGTGGTGACATTCATATCCGAAAGAACACAAGGCTGATTGAAATTTGCTACTTGTGTGGGAGGCACCAAAGTATACTGAAGCACATTTCATGGTATCCCCTAGGCTGTTGGAGAAACACTTACTAGATGGTGGTAATTAACAATGGTTGTTGCATGGACAATTGTGATGAAGTAGGAAAGACACATAATGATATTTCTCCCTATAACACTCAAACATCTCCCTTCCCATATGATGAGTATACCTTGACAAAGCCCTATTTAGATGAGATAGTCACTTTGTTCAGGATAATTTTTTAAATCATCAAACAAATCGATGAATGCTTTGTTGTGAGGTAAGAAATGTGGTGAAAATTTTCCACCAACATAGCCATCACCCATTCCAAACACATATTTTGGACACAGATCAAGAGGGCATCATTTTGAAGGAATACCTCATTAACCATCTTTTCTAATATTATACTCACAGATTCTAGACATTGTAACATATCCATGAGGTTGGAAATGAAAATAGACAAAACATTTGAAGGAAAAATTAATCTTCTTGACTTCGGGTGAAGGATTTCAATGCCTATGACACACTTGAGGCATTTGTAATCACAAGGGCATCAAAGCTTGAATAATGTCTGCAATTGTTGTTCATCCAAGCTACCCGAGAAAGGCAACTCCCAACACTGAACTAAGAACCAAACACAAAAATTCTTTGGCTGATAATCCATCCTCGCCGTAGAACCTTTGACCAATGCACCACCTCGCAGTGGAAACTTGTAATCCTTAATTGAAATTACTCATAAATTCTCAAAAGAAAACACTTAGCATATACTATGTTTGCATAACCCTATAGACAATTTGCACTAAGCCACCATTTGCTTGTTCAAGGCGAATTAAATAGAAGAGATTTTATCCAACTCACACATCCTTCAATGATGACTCAGTATTCGTGACTAATAAATCTTTGCCAAACCAATAGGAAATCACCATGTAACTCATGATGCAAATGCTCCACACACATCTAGGATAAATGTAGTTATATGGTATAGTAATCCACATGAGTATTTACACCAACTTCACTGGGAGCTTACAAAGGCTTGATTAATTTTACGCATCTACAATCATGAAACAAACGTTAACACATTTGAAATAAATAGATATGAAACCCAAGCTTGCCATACCATGAATTGATTGCTTATGACATCACCAGATTGTTGAGTATCATCCCGATGAAAACGAATTCCAAAATTCACACATATTGTTTCTTTCATTAGCTTAAAATAACAAAGGGCTGCTTACATCACATTGGACTTAGAATGTGCTCATATTAGATTCCTATCAATGTAGTCATGACAACTCTTGATTTATCGTACTCTCAAATATGTGTGTAAACAATTACCACAAATGCTTGGATTACACACATGGACTGCCAAGTCATCTACTTACCACCTAGAACTATTGCCACAAAAGCCTAGATTACTCCACACGAGAACCTAGCTTGTTCACTTACAATGCTAAGATAACCACATACATTCCCTATTACTGAGCATGGAAGTTTCACAAAATCATGATGAATATTTGAGTTATAGAAACCTTACAAGCAAATCTTTTCATTTCCCTTAAGAGAGTGAAGATTAAAATGTTTATACTTGAAGAGAAGCACCCTCCCTTTGCATAATTTCTTCAAATTTAGGAAGCATTTCCCCCAACACAACAACATGTGTCACTTCATCAGATGTTTGATCACAACCTATATTAGCTAGATAGTTCAGACCAAACGATTTCCTTCTCTATAAGCATGGAGAATTTGATAGTGTCCTATCATGTCTATCAAGAACCAAATCTATTTTACTATATATCAGCGCTTCCAATTGATAATATTTCGTTCCCTACATGCATTTATCCGAATTAGGGAATCTCCCTATATTCGTAACTTGAGTAACTTAAGAGCAATTGCTAACTTTAAGCTTTGAAGCAAAGCTCGTGCCTCAGCTGCATTGTTAGTCCCTATTTTTAGTTTAAATGATTTAGCACATAATACCATTCCTTTATAATCCCTGATTGCAACTCCAGCTCCAGAAGGACCTGGGTTCCCCCTAGCTACCCCATCAAAGTTTAGTTTAAATAGTCCTGCTGGGGGGGGGGGGGCGCTTCCAAGAAATGTTAACCTTGTTTACTTTTAGGATAGGTTGATGTAGGTTCCCTTTGAATGACAATTTAAGAAGAGGCCATTTAATCATTAACTTTGAATCCCAGTCAGAAAAGATTGAACCAACATTTTTTAATTTTTTGCACATATGCATTTGTTGTTTCAGATATAGATTGCTCCAACAAGAGTAATATATGATCCATGTTGAATTTTTATTTCTTGAAGGTGCATCTATTTCTTTCCCACCAGATGGCCCAAGTTACTGAGAATGGAATAATGCATGAAATACATGAAAAGAAAGAGATTTTGTAAGCCTATGGCCAACTTGAAAATAATTTCCAAAGAGTGTCAGGAAAATCCGATTTCTAATTCAATTTAGATACTATAAACAACCAACAAGCTTGAGCTATTGGACATAGTAAAAATAAATGGTTGACATTTCCAGGCTCTTGAGAACATAGGACACATTGAAATGGCTCTGCTATACCAAGTTTTGTAAGCTTGTCACTTGTCAAAATTCCGTGTTTTATAGCTAACCATGAGAAACAACCTGCTCTGGGTAATACCTTTGAATTCCAACAAAAAATGAATTCTCTTTGTATCCCCTCTTGTGAAGCAACTTGAGAAACTGAGTTGTATCCCTCTTTAACTGTGTAACATCCCAAATTTTCTTTTGTCCATATCAATCTGTCAGCCCCTATAGAAATGAACATAATCCTTTCACAAAGAACAGATTGGAGAAGTGTTTTATGCGCAACATCAATAGTCACATTTGAAAAGTCCTTCCAAATGAATTTCCCCATCAATATATCAACATGATGAACATATTCTTTGACCCTTGGTCCTCGACATTCAGATAAATAAGTTTCAGAACTTTGAAAATTGTGCAAAGCACTTAAGACTAGGTAACCATTCCACGAGTCTTTCTAGAAAAGGGCATGATTCCCATTATTTACCTCCCAAGTTAAATGTGGAAGAATGAATTTTCTACAAGAGACAAGAAAATTCCACATGGTTGAACCAATGGGAGGATTAGAAACTCGTAGAATTCTTAAAGGATTTAAATTATCCAGACACTTTTTCTACATGACCCACCACCATTTTAAATGAGGCTTTGCATACATATGCCAAACCATTTTAGCCCCTAATGCTAAATTTCTTTCCGCCACACTGTGTAAGCCTGCACCTCCTTTTAATTTCTCTAAACACATGGCTTCCAGGGAGATTAAAGGAATTTTTTTTCTTAGTGTCTATATTACCTATTGGCACCTTCAAATGTTGCAAATTTGAAGTGCCCATATTGGAAATTTTGGCTTTACACACTCAAAAGTGCACTTGAAAAATCTTCCCAAGTGACCTACTTTGGAGGTTCATAATTTAGAGCCAATTGATTTTCAAGCCAAACCCCTTGGTGGACTTGTTTACTTGACATATTTGAACGTGTATGTCAATTTTCAGCTTCCCATGACGAGTTTTGATAGTTTTTTGAAAAGAGAAGCTGCAGGGTTCTGGTGATGTTTTGCTATTTGAGAACTTTCGGTTCTATGAAGTGACCTCCTGTTCGAACTGATATTTCACAACTGGGTGATCTTCATGACAAATGGAATTGTTCCTTGCATCCCCCCACATCCCCTAACATATTTTAGAGCCTCAAGACCTGATTTGCTATTTTTTCGAGATCAAAAGCAAATGCAGTTTGTTTAGTTTTTACATCTGCATTTTTGACAGTGTTTCAAGGTGGTCAACTTTGACCCCTAATATCTCAGGAAGAAAGCCCTCTTGCACACGTACTCAGTGGACCTAAATGAGCTTGTGTTTCCAATGATAGCTCCCTAGGATTTGATTTGGTATTTTGTCGGAATGGTGATTTGGTGAGCCTTGATTGGTTCTGAACAAGTGCAGTTGCAGAAATGTTTGATTGAGCAACTTTTTTGATCAATACCTTGCACCTAGGGATCTCTTTTTATGAGCCATTTGTTGCATTGCATTTTGGGGCCAAATTTCTACATGCCTATGGATTTTCATGGCTTTAGGAGGTCGTTTGACTGGTTTTCCAAGGCAATTCCTGAGCCCAGTGGACCAATTTTGACTATTGTGCAAATGTGCTAGAAAGTAAATTTTAATGACAACCTAATTCATTTTTCCACTTCATGAGCATTTAGAAGCAGCCTCAGGTGAATTGAAGATAAAAACTTGTTCCAAAACGATTTTTTTTTAGTCAAGCCCACAAGGGAACCCGACTTGTGGCACACAATTTGAGGACAACTTGTGAAGAGGGAAACAATTCATGAATTTTAAAGTGCCTACATGAATATACACAAGGCTAATAAGGAATAAATGATATTTGGAAAGCATATGAGGGGATTGGTACTATGCCTGTAGGACACTTGATGTTGGCTTGATGTCATTGAACATTTCAATCATATGATTATCTAATTGTTGGCTGAGTTGGGGGTGTCATTTGAGGCATCTTGGTTTCCTATGTTGATGAGTGAACACATTGATTGTCTGAATCAAAATTATGAACTTATTATGGGGAAAACCATATCATATTTATGTTGATACTTAACTCAGGAATTGGAGTTAGCTTGCAATCTTCAGCAAAGAGCAGAGGAACCTGACTAATGTAAATAAATTATGATTTCTAGAACAAATGATTGTTCAGATGCTACTATAACTATGAAATCGGGCTTAGATGAGGATAGTTACAAATAATATATATTTTGAAATCATCTGTCAAGGATTCCATTCCTTTTGAAAGCAAAGAAATATATCTCAACAACGCAATGGTTGCAAGCATGAAAGATGTAGAAGTATGCACAAGAGGTGAAGTCTTTTATAAAGTGCCTTAAATGAAATGTCATCTCATGAAATATGAGTTAGTAAATGTTTGATCAAATCATATGCATTAACTCATATTGAATTCAAATAGGGAACAAAGGACGGTGCGCATATTTTGTCCTTTATCATATGTTACCAGAAGGGCATCCTGAGAGTGTGACTAGTGATTATTTGGATTATTCTCTATGACGGAGGAGTCAAGGTGTTGGCAGTCAAATGGGCTATGCATTTTTTAACTCAGGAATCACTTTATGCTATAGGATTGGGAAAAGGTGCTATTTAAAAAATTGCATTAGTGAATTGGGTCCTGGAAAATAACATTGGTCACTTGAGTAAAATCCTGCTATCTAAGTGTGGGCGTCATTTAATGTTCATCCATAGGGTTGGAAATTTTTCTAGATATTTTAGAAAAACACTTCTTGTGGGTTTGATGCACAATGTAATCTTATAGAAATTTGGGCATGTATGCAGGAAACACTATGATAGATGCTTGTCCAAAGCATCAAACTACAGAAGGATAAACAGTTTTGTTGGAAAGACTTCAAGGGTTTTCAAGAAAACGTAGTTAGAAGGAGGTTTTTCACTTTAGTTATCGTGAGATAAAGTCACAACACTATTTAATCTTGCTTGCGTTTTAACAACTACATGACACTGAAAAGGCTCGATGATATGAGGCGTTTGCTGCCGCAAATGAAGCGCCATTACATTAGCTAGAAAAGGGGTCTGTGTGATATTGTAAAGGAAATTTTGCACCTAGTTTTGAATGGAGTGCCATATTTTCAGCATACGCACAAAGTGGATCTATTGAAAAGCCTTATAAACTTTTAAGCAAATGCATTTGGCAGTTGGAAAGGCCGAATTTCACAACCTTTTACCATTGCCTTTGCTGAAGGAGCCTCTGAATGAGGTTACACATCTAAGGAGATTTGAAGATGTGTTGAAATGAAGGGACAAAATTTCATGAATACGTGACCACAGATTTTGAAGAAGCTCGAGAATCACATTATGGAGCTACAAAACGTTGAACAAAGGAGGCTGGGGTTCAAATGAGTGCTTAGCAACATGTCTGGAGGAGGCTCCAGGCTTATATTTCTGCAAGGTAAAGTGTTTTGCTGCAGGTGTAAATGTGCCGCCATGATTTATCGATGACCAAGGGTTGTAGAAATGCAAGACACAAGAATTAGGGCAAGACCAAAATGAGATTGATGGCCAACAAAAAAGAGGGGCCATGTGGCAGAATCTCACGCATCGCGCGGGGCTAAGGGTGATGTCACGTGAAGACTTGCGCGGTGTGCATGATCTTGACACATGGAGTGTGGGCCCAAGGCATTTCAAATGCATGGGTAATGAATTTAAAAAAAATAACAAGCCCGATGGTAAATATTCCAGGCCTTCATTTCTTATAAAAGAAAAAAATTAAAAAGGCTAAAGCATCGCCCAAATAAAACCAAAAAACATATGGGCCTGATGGAATTTTGTTTTAAATGATGTTTAAAATTCCATGTAAAAAGTGAAAAGGGGTAGGGGTAAAATATTTTAATGGCCTAGTTGAATGAAGGTGAAATTTTTTTCATGAATTTTTTTTCAGAGGTGAAACAATTGTTTTCACAGTATAAGGCAAAACTGGGGAACAAAGAAGTGGTTTTTTCTATTGCAAGTTGGTTTTCAGAACATAGTGGTTTTATTGCAAGGGATGAGAGAAGATATTTTTAGTTTCTTTTTGCTAATTAAAGGAGATGAAGCTACCAGGTGTCTTTAATGGATCAATTCTTGGGATCTTCTTTCTTCTGTATCTTCTCTTCTTTTCTCATTGTAAATGGTTTTGAACTTCTATATGGGATGGGTAGATAGAGAAATGCCGAGTTCGAGTCATGAATTGAGTATGTAATTGTAATGTTTCAATTTAATGAGTAAATATTAGCCAATTTGTGTAAGAAAAGCATAACTGTTATCAAAATTGTCTCTAGTTTGTATACTTTCAGTCATATGAATTTAATAATACAAATTATGTTGAATTTGTCATCTCAATTTCCTTGAGATTATATTATTTGTTCATGGTTCTATTTCAAAGAAATGATTAAATTACTTTGAGCAGGTAATTATGATTTGAAGTGTACAGGGTGGATTTGTAAGAAGAATTTTGGTGACAATAAGAGTGGATCTATTAGTGTAAGGCATTAACAACTTTGAATCCACTGGTTGAAGTTTTTTTGCTAATGAGATTGTCTTTATGATTCTATATTCAACTCCGTGGCCTAGAGTTAGGCACTAATTTATCATTCAACTAATGCATTTCAAAAACAATTATCAAATTCAAAAATCATTTTAATTTATGTTGTTTGATTTAATTATAGTGTCAAATTCTGCTTCCCAATTGCTGAGTGACTGTTGAGATACCAAGAATATAGCCATATTTGAAGTTGTCAATACTTTTCTTAGTATATTTTTATTGGGAATTATGTACTATAAAATGCAATGTTTGTGCATAGTTGAATTAAGTCTTTTAGGAATTGTGAAGGGAGACCCACCTTGGTCCTGTAGAGCCAAAAGTGCAGGAGATTTCAATCTTTGACTGAATTTTGTCAGTTGGCCAAATCCACCTTTAAGTTTGAGCATTAGAAAGTGGCTATTCTGTAGGACTCATTAGATCTGTTGATTTAACACCAACATTACCAGTCCATAAAAAACTTCTTATCAACTTTTAAATTTGATGTACAATGGATTTTGGGGCTTTTAGAACCGACATTAAGTAATTTGGAATCGATGAAAGGACAAATTTCACCAACAAATGTATACCTGACAAAGACAACCACCTTCCTTTTCATGATGAAATTCTTGATTTTATACTGAGAATTATTTTTTGCCAATGAGAGATCTTATCATGACTTGCAAAAAAGGGAATACCAAGATATATGCAGGGGATTTGTGCTTGCTGGAACCCAAACAACTTAACTATCCATTTTTCTACTGATGGTTTTATGTTAAAAACATATAATTTTGACTTACTCTTATTAATCCTTTGCCTAGAAGCAAAATTATATCTGTCCAACAGTGATTTAATATGTTCAACTTCTGCAACAACCTTTCCAAAAATGAGTGTATCATCAACAAATAAAGAATGAGGAGTTGATATGGAAGTGTTGTGGATATAAATTCCATGTATGATTCCTCGTTCCTGTGCTTTACCAAGATCTACTCAAAGCCTTTGCTAGGATGATAAAGAGAAAGTGCGAAAGAGGATCACCTTGACACACTCCTTGAGTAGATCCAAAATAACCTACTGGAGGCCATTTAATAATATTGAAAACTTGGAACTTGACAAATAAGACATGATCCATTTGCACCATTTTTTAGAAAACCAAACCTTTGTAGCACTTGCTGCAAAAAAGACCAATCCACCCTATCATATGCTTTTTGCATATCCAATTTTATAATTATACAAGACAACTTGCTTACAGCTATAGAATGAAGGACTTCATATGCAACAATAACACTTTCTGCCATTTCCCTTCTAGGCACAAAATCCCCTGCTCTTCATATATGATTTTAGACACCAAAGGATGTAAGTAGAGATAAATAGCCTTTGTGAATTTTTTTAAAATCACATTACAAAGTGTAATTGGTCTAAAATATGAAAAAGTACTTGGAGAGTCTTACTTTGGGATGATAGCTATATGAGTTAAATTGAATTTCTCTAACATTCCACCTAACTTTCTTGACTCCTTTAAAGAATTTAAGATATCAATTCCAATAAAATCCCAACATTTCTAAAAAAATATTGCTATAAATCCATCAAGACTTGGAGCTTTGTTAGGAGGAAAAGAAAAGACAACTTCCTTAAGTTCTTGAAGTGAAAAAGGTGCCAACAACTTCTCATTATCTTCAAGAGATATTAGATTTGGAATCACTTGAATAAGTTCCTCTCTCTCCCTTGACAACTGGGCATTCACATCCTTATTGGCAAACAACAAAGATGAAAAAAAATTGATACCTTCATTTTGTATCTCCTCCTCCTTTGTTAATAGAATTCCTAAATCACTGTCATGAATAAAGAATAAGGAATTTTTTGATCTCTTTACTTGTATTGACATGTGAAAAAACTTTGTATTCCTATCCCCATCCTTTAACCATAACTCTCTTGATTTTTTCCTCCTATACACATCTTCTATTAATAACAACTCCTTCCATTCTGCTTGCAATTGTCTTTTCACTTCAAAACTTGCATTATCTAAACCTTTAGCAATTATGAGCTCATTTTCTCAGAAAGTCTCTTGTACACCAAATCTTTCTGAGCAAAAATATTCTTAAACACTTGAAGATTCAAAGTTTTAATATGCTATTTCATGTGATCCAACTTCTTGCTCAATTGAAACATATGAGAACCACAACAAAAAGGGGCACATAACCACCACTGTCTTAACATATCCATAAACTGAGGGTGTCGAAACCACATTGCCTCAAATTTGAAAGAAGATTTCCAAGTTGACTTAATTTTATTTTGAGATAAAAATAAAGAAATTGCAAAATGATCTGAAGCTGAAAATGATAAAATTTCCAATGTCAAAGCATAATAAGATGTTACCCAATTTGAAGAAGATAGAAACCTGTCTAATCTCTTTGTTATTTGAAGAAATTTTTTTCTCCTATTTGTCCATGTAAACTTACCATTTAGTGGGATGATATCTAATGGCACTGCCAAATTTTGTAAATTTGAGATGCCCATTTCAAAAATTTTGCCTCTCCACTTTTAGAAGTGCACCTGATGAATTTTCCTAAGTGCCCCACTTTGGAGGCTTGTAATTTAAAGCCTATTGATTTTCATGAAAAACCCATTTGCAGACATATTCAATTGACATATGTGAACATGCATCTCAATTCTTAGCTTCCCACGATGAGTTTTGTGAGGGTTTTGAAAATCGAAGCTGGAGGGTTTTGACACTTTTCTGTTGTTTGCAAACGTTCAATTTTGCAAAGTTGCATCCCATTTGAGCTTGCATTTTGCAACCAGTTGACTGTCATGATAGAACCAATGCTGTTATGTATTCTCCATACCTAAATGAGGTTGTATGTCAGTTTTCAGAGTTTCATGACCTCATTTGCTATTTTTAACAGGCCAAAACCAAATGCAATTTCTTCAATTTTGCATTTGCACTTTCAGAAACCTTTTTGAGAGGCCAAATTTGAGCATCAATATTTTTTGATGGGAGATGGTTTAAGAAAATTCCTTTTGCACATGTGCTCAAGGTACCTAAATGATCCACTATGTCCAGTAGCACCCTCCCAGGAGTTGATTTTTTTTTTTTTTCAAAATGGCAATTAGGTGAGTTTTAATTGGTTTAGAACAGGCTGTTGTTGCAGAAAGCCTGACTAAGCAACTTTGCTGATTAATATATTTCACCTTGTGAAATGTTTTTCCAAGCCATTTGTTGCACTATGTTCTTGGGTCAAATGGCTACATGTCTACAAATTTTTATGTCTCCTGGAGGTCATTTGATTGGTTTTCAAAGGTGATTCCAGAGTCAACTTGGCCCATTTTTTACCATTTTGAAAAGGTTCCTAAAAGCAGATTTTAATGGAAACCCATTTCAATTTTTAACTCCAAAAGCATTCAGAAGCTGCCTAAAGTCAATTTGAGCATGAAATTTGTATGAAAATGAAATGTTTTTTGGCCGGGCCCACATGGGACCCGACATGCTTTGGAGTCATAAGGTTGTAATTTTTTCAAGGATGGTAAACAAGATAATTTTGATCTTGCTAGGTTGCTTGAACAACTGCATAATACTGAAAGAAAATCATTTATACAGGTCAGTATTGTTAAGATCCTGACTATGTGGATGCACACACTTGCAACCTTAACTCAGGTTGTGAAAGAGATCCAAATAATCCTATATTTAATTAAAGTGCACATAAACTCATCAAATGTATTTTATGCTTAGCACTATGGAACATGGGATAGATGAATGATTCAAAACAATGGAAACAAAATAAGGCTGCATGAAAAGAATCAGATAAAAGATTTTTGCGTGTATCAGGTGCAATACTATTATGGGATGATAAAATGTTCAACAACGATATCATTTGAGATCTTGCATTGAATCAGAGAATTGGAGCAAGGAACCAGTGAGCTATCTCTTGGTAGCCTCCATACCAAATGAATGGAGCAACATCAGATATTGGAAAGAATGCGTTACAAATGTGACAAAGGGCGGGGCTAGCAATGAATGTATCAAAATTGAATATGTTGAAAAAGCCTCTAAGGCTTTCAAATGATGAATGGCTCCAACCAGAGAAGGGGCAACACCATGGAGTGCCCACTGCAGAGCATATGTATAAAATAGATTGTTAAAAATGCATTAGAAACTGGTAAGCACATGTAACTCGCAATTGTGTGGTGACTTCCACAATTCTCCACCAACATCTTCCCAACATGCCCTATGCTTATGCCCATACATGGAAACTTTGGAATAGGTTATAGAAATTTATCAAAGCATGTAAACAGAGAAACTTGGAGGGCTCGATGACCAAACTTGTGAAATATTGGTCGATGCTGAAATGATATATGGGTTTCAGTTAAATACTGGTGAGCATGTACGTGTTGGGGATGACTCTCTTAATTGCTATGAGGAATGAATGAGTTGGGGGTGTTCAGTATTGAAGACTTTTGAGACTCTCAGGCAAAAAAAACCAGTGAATTGGGACAACGCATTTGAAAGCATAGGAAATCAACATAGCATGATGAAGGGGCCTTAGATACCATTAGATTGGGTGCCCATAAAGAGGTAAGGGGGCACAACTTTGACAAAGCATGCAGAGTTCAAAAAGGATCAAACAAATGTGATCTCGTGGAATACCACTGTTGCTGTGCCCAACAACAAAGGCACACAAATAAACACAAATATACATGTTGAAATGCCTTAGGAGTGTTCAGGTAATTGTAATGTGAAAGAAAGGGGTCACATCCCAGGTGAATGGAGACTCCACAGGTGTTTGGTTGTGAGCTATGGTGTGGGCATGATAAAAAAATGTATTTGTTAATTTTCTTTTAGAGATTTTCAAGTAAATGTAATTTGCAAAGGCCATAGAAACTTTCAAGCCAATGCTATTAATGAATGAAGAGTAAGGGTGCGGGTTTGGATACAATGTGATCTCATGGAATACCATGTTGCAGGATATGTTAAAATGGTTTTGTTGAAAATACCTTAGAGACTTCCTTGCAAGTGCAATTGGTAGAGAGGGGCATGGCCTGGAGCAGAAAATGGGCATCCACCAAAGCATTAAAAAAACAAATGTAGTCTCATGGAACACCAATATTGCAAGTGGAGGGGTGCCATCAATAAAGAATGATGCACATAGCCTGAGAGAGGGGTCTGTGAGGGAAGCCCGTGATAGGAGATGAAGGGAGGAGCAATGGCAACAAGGCTATCAAAGTAGGGAAGCCACCATTGAAGTTGTGAAGAAAGGTAAAAACCAAAAAGAAGATGAAGACTAGGGCACAAAAAATCAAATCAATGGTAGAGGAGAAATTAGGCCCACGTGGAAAAATCTCGCGGACCTTGCAAGGAAAAGGTGACGTGAGAAAAAATCTCGCGAGGTGTGCAAGGTTGTGAGAAGAATAAGGGTGCCCGATAAATGTGAGGGAAATTTGCATTTTAAAGTTGCTTATAAAGGTGGGTCCAAGATTTTCTTCATTTTTTAATGCAAGGGCAACTATTAAATAAAATAAAAGATGTTTTGACTATGGGGCAAGTATGTGGAGATAAAATGGCTGATGGGTATTTTAAATGATCCGATTATAAAATTGAAAAAGCATCCACATTTAAATTTTTCTAGCAGTGAGATCAATTTTGGCCCGATGTGGTGATATTTTTAAAGTCCTTACCATTTTAAATGGTGATTGATGGCATAGGGGTGGCAATTTTATTTTACCAATAGAGTGAATTAGATATTCACTTTATAAAGTTTTCTTTGTTGGGAAGGACATTTTTTCACAGGGAATTTATTTAAAAGTGAAGGTGCACATGAAATGGTGAAAGTGAGTTGCAAAACAAAATGGCACAGGGGAATCTTAGAAAGTGAATAAAATATTCAGTCATTTTTTTATTTTTTGGGTAAAACACACGTGAAAGTGCAGGGAGTAATGTGAATTAAATATTCATTTTCTAAAGGCTTTATTGTAAAAAAATTATTAATATTTGGTGGAGGTAAAGTGAATATGCAAATATTTGCAACTACAACAAAGAACAAAGAACATAAATATGAGAAGTTTTCATGGGTAAGAGGCATTTTTATACAAGGTAAAATGGCATTGGTCTTCATGGTGGAGTAAATGTTCTGTTACAGACTGGTGAATGAAGCAGATTAGAAGGGAAACATTTGTTGGATGAGAGAGGAGAGATGTTTTACATTCTGTTGATCAACGGGAAATGAGTTGCCATGTATCTGCAACAAATCATTTTTAGGGTTGCTTCTCTTTTTCTATATCTTCTCTTTTTCTCTCCTTGTAGAGTAATCTAAGTTTTGGTATTGGGCTTGGTAGATAGAGGATTAAAAATTATGAGTCATTTCTTGATACTGTAAGCTGTAATTTTTGATTTCATGAGCAAATACAACCAGTTTATGCAAATAAAATCATGAAGGTGTTTTCACATTCATGAATATCTTCAGATTGTCTCCATAATTGTGAAGTTAAATCATATGAATTCAATAATACCAAGTGTTTTTGGGTTTGTCATCTCAAATTTCATGAGATTGTGTTATTTGTTTGTGGGTCTATTTCAAAGAATGGTTAAATAATTTGAGCAGATAATAGTGATTTCAAGTATGCAGGTTGAATTTGATAAGGAGAATTTGATTGATAATAAGAAAGGGATTGTCAGTGCAAGACACTTAACAATTGATGCAAAGCATTAACAATTTAAATCCACTGGTTGAAGTCTGCTTGCTAATGAATTCATTTTATGTGTTTGACACTGTACACATCTAAAAATGATCAACGGTTGAAATTCAAACTTGTCAAGATGAACGGTGAGAGATGAAGAAGTTGAGAGAAAAGTGGAAGGTTGAGAGGAAGCGTTCAATACATCTAAGGAGGGTACCATCTAGACCATGCTGGTATAAGACGTCAACAATTAAGGTGTAACGAGAGGATTGACGAATGAAATTTATTTTCTAATTTCTAGATAAATCTAAAGGTAAAATAGTATCCTTTAGGTAAGCGTAAATTTGGCTATATAAAGGAGAATCAGAACTGGTTAAATGGAAAATGATTTGAGTTTCTGGATTTTCATAAGCGGGAGAAAACAATTGTTCCACCAGGAAATCATATTGTGCTTGATTCTTTGACAACTGGAGTAGAGATGCAATTGTAGCCATTGCATCTTCTGCTTTATTATCAATACGTGGAATTTGTATGAACTTGATATCAACAAAGTATTTCTTAAAATCGTCCACCATTTTTTTTTGTAAGGTATCAACTTGTCATCCTTAGTGTGATATTCATCATTAATTTGATTTATAAAAAGTTGTGAATCACCAAAAACTTGAAGTTTTGTGATTTTTTAGTTTACTACAATTCTCATGCCAATTAATAGTGCCTCATACTCAGCTATGTTGTTTGTGCAAGGGAACATTAGCCGATAATATTTTGGAATTGTATGTCCTTGAGGTGTAATAAAAATAATCCTTGCTCCTGAACCATGTTGAGTGTAGGAACCATTAAAGTAGAGCACCCATGACTGTTTAATAGTTGCTGTGAATACATCAGCATCAAGAAAATCAATGTGTATCATAAGCATATAGAAATAAAATGCATAAACCATACATAACATATGCATAATCGAATCACCACTGCATCTCATAAATCTCATCAAAACAAATGTCAAGAGTTACAAGGATATCAAATGTTTCAACAAGATATATCAAATACAATGAATAAATGTGTCAAAATGCTCATCACCGAGGGGCATCTAGCCATGGCACATGGCTACTACTGTCCTCTGAGGTGGTAGGTCTCAGTGGGTCTCTACTCCTAGAAGCTCTGAGATCTTGTCTGATTGGCCGAATCACACTCCTGGTAGCACTCCTGGTATGACTACGTGAATAGGTCTGAGACCGAGTACCTAATTGTGTAAAGGAAATCCTCCTCTTGGGTGGCACTACCTCAAAGTATCTCATCTTGTAATACTCAGCCTCCTGAGCGGTCTCCAATCCCTCTGCTACAACCTCTCCAATAGAGGTGCTCTCAACTGATCTCAGGAGTCTCTCAGCTACCCCCTCGGCTTGTATGCATCTCTCTCAGAAGCTATCTCACTCTACCATAAGCTGAGCTATCTGTGGGTCAGGAGGTGGTGGTTGTGCAACCTGTGCCTGTAGTAGGCTAATTGTCACCTGTTCTTGTGCCAACTGACTCCGAAGAGTATGCATCTTTGCTTGCAAGGCATCCATCTTTCCCTATGTAGGATCCCTAATAGTAATCCGTGGAGCCTAAGTAATCGACTGATCCACTACTCTCAATGTCCGTGGCCTTGTACTGAAGGGTATATCAAAGAAAAATCTCTGGCCTCCACTCCCACCACCTCCATCATCCCCATCATCTCTACTATACTTTGAGCCATCTGACTCCTCCTCCTCCATCTCCTCATCCTCCTCACCCTCCTTGTCCACATCCATGGCTACTCCACCTATATCCTCGACCTGCCCAACCTGTGCCCCTACCTCTGCTGATACCTATGCCTGACCCTGTGGCTGCCTTGCTGCTGCTTGTGCCTATGGCTGCCGTCGTGCCCGTTGTATCACTAGTCGTCCCAATAATGGAACATGATCCTCTGGAATAGTTAATCTCGGAAAGGGATGAGTATAAAAGTATGCAACATACTCATTAGTCATCCTTGCATCTGTAACCTCTAGATGTATAGCCCAATAATCTGGCTGCAACTCTAGGTACTATGCTTTGGCAGCCTCGATTGTCACAAATGACCACCACTCTGGCACATCCTCTCGGTGCTTGAAATAGTGTGCCACACCCTGTGGCATCATCTGGACTAATCCGTACTGTCTCAGAACCCTCATCCCGAGGAATCGCTCAATGATAAAGGGGGTACACCCAATCAAGTATCTGGATCTCGTGCAATAAGGTAGCTCTATATCATCCACCTTCCAGGGATCATAATATAAATACGGTCTCCAGATGACTATATCCAAATCATCCAGCATGCGTCACCAGTACTCTAACTTTCCCAACATCGGCTGGACAAGGGGACCTTGTGTAGGCGTAAAAATATGGGAACCCGAGTGGGCGATCTCTCCGAACAATGGGGCGAGTGATGGGAAAATGCTCCCATGAAAAAAATTGTAATAGAGTAGCTCCACAGGAGAGACTCTTCCGATCTAAATACATGACCTAATGAAGATCATGATATAGATGGGCAAGCATGCATGATCCCCATGCATATCTAGTGCGATGGAGAAGCATGTCCTCCAAAATCCTACCCCAACCAACTGATAGTCCCTTTGACCTGTGACCAGGACAAAGGAAACCATCGATGGATCCTACTAATACCGAAGGTAGTGGGGCATATCTCTCCACCATATCCTTCCAAGCAATCTCATACCTGCTGGCATGAGGATCCTGGAAGACTCATCTCAGTGCATCAGTCCCTCCAATCTCCTTGTGATCATAGATCACAAGCTCACCAACTACAGGAATACCCAGAATCTTGTATACATCCTTTGGAGTCACGGTAATCTCTCCTATGGATAGATGAAAGGTGTTATGATCATTATGCCACCTCTCGGCTAGCATAGTCAAGAGTGCCCTATTGATCCTATATTGCGGGATCCTCAAGAGTGGACTCAACCCACACTCGTATATAACCTCTAAATCTGCCTAGGAAAATCAAGGAATCATCTCCCACGTATGGGGAAATCTCTCTCTAATCTGGAGGAGGTTAAATTCCTCCTTTATAAGATTACAAGAAATCATACAAATCAATCAACAGGGAATATCTAATCAAATCAGTACATCAAGAAATTTCATCAATTGTATCAAATAGACAATCGTCTTAATCAAATCAAATCTTATTTTTTTTTCAATCACGAAAGAAAATTTATCAATCATTTCTACTACTTTTTTTTCATATCGCATGGAAAAAAATTTAACAGTCAATTAACTCAACATCTATTATTTGTCTTTCAATCGAGAAAGCAAATCTATCATCTACTATTTGTCTTTCAAGTAGGAAAGCAAATTTATCTTTACTATTTGTTCTTCAAGCACGAAGACAAATTTATCAAATCAAGCTAATCTATTCTTGATGTTATTCAACAACATATAATCAGTTGTCTAATCTAGCAACACTCATCAAGTACATATCAATTTTTCTTCAAAAATTGAAATTCGGCAAAAATTCATGGATGCGCTAAAACAATCAATCTATGTGGTAAAACATGTATGCGCGAATTTAATCCATGGATGCGCTAAAATAGTCTACCAATGCATGACTCTATCTATGTGCTAAAATAAAATATGTATGCGCTAAAACACCTATGCGTGATTCTATCATGTAGATGCGCTATTCTATCTCATCAATGCGCTAAACTAGCCTATGCGCAAAACTAGCATTTTATGCGGGGCAACTATCCTGGATGCGCTACTTAATCTATCCTATGCGCTACTTAATCTATGCATGATTTTTCTACACCTATGTGCAAATTTGGATGTGGGACTCTATCTAACGGATGCACCGAACTATGGCTCGCATGTGCTAAATCAAAACGTTTTTTTTTTTAAATTAAAAAAAAAATGCATAAAAATCAATCAATTTTTTTTTTTACGAAAGATTAAGTCGACTTATCGGAGGTCCAGATGCAGCTGGTCTCTGATATCGACAGGCTCACTCGAATCTATGGCACTCATAAGGGATCGACATCTCATTTTTATCTCAGAGCTCTGAAAATTACTGCAAGTTACTATTCAAATGACAATGAATTTTCACATTTTCCACCTTTTAAGGGGGTAAAAGTGGGAAATTATTCAATATTTTACTATGCATAGTGCTATTTCGAGAGTTAAATCGCTAATTTTTCTCTGTAAATTAAAACAATTATTTTAAATCATCCTCATCATCGCACGATTTATCTCTCGAGGGGGCATATAAGCATCGGTAATTTCCAAATTCTAGGGCAAAATTCTTTGAAGCAATGCGTAAAACACATCACTTCAAAGAGGGGCAAAATGTACACATCTAAAAATTGTCACGGTTATTCAAACCTGTTAGTTAATTAAATATGAATTATTTAATTAATATTCTAAAGTCATCTACATATAAATAAATTTAATTATTTATTTATATTGTTCATTTTTCCAATTCTTCTAGTTTAATTAAATAAATAAGTTTATTTAATTATTGCTATTTTCCTCTTAATTTCATTTAAATAAATTTCATAATTTATTTGTTTGATTATCACTTTATTTCTAAGTTCGAACATTTAAATTCAAAAAATGGAATATTCATCTTTCATTTCACATTTAAATATTATATATTTAATATCTTTTTCACCCCACTTAATTAAATATTGTAAACATATTTAATTACATTTCTTTTTCACTTCTTACACATAATTAAATATTAATTATTTAATTATGGAAGCTTCTAAATTCATTGTCACAAGAAACTAAATAAATTTATTTATTTAATTAGCAATTATCCTCAACTTTCAACCAATTTTCATAAATGAAAAGATAAATGCCATGTTTGTCTCCATTTTTGAATGAGGATGGTTTTGTGGGTTGAAAATATTCTTCCAGTTTCCTCTCAACCTTCCACCTTTCTCTCAATTTCTTGATCTCTCACCGTTCATCTTGACAAAGTTTGAATTTCAACTATTGATCTCTGCCAACTAGATTCTTGCCTTCGAAAAATCTATAAATACAACCTTCTTGCAAGTAGATCTCATCCTAGATTTCATACGCAGTTACTATAGTTGCTTTGAATCGACATATCAACATTTTAGCAATATCATAGCATTTCAAGTTCATAGCTTAAATCATTAGCAATGCATATGCATTTTCAATCAATCTCATTCTCCTAAGTTGTCATTTCAACAAGTTGCTACTTACACAACTGAGAGCCAGTAAATTTAATCAAATCTTTGGGAATAGAGGACAATGGGACGAATTTGAAGAATTTGGTGTTATATAGAGTTTGTTTTGTCTTTTTAATTAGCTTATTTCAATCTAATGTCTCATTGGTGTGTTAGTTTATCATTTCAATTAGTCCACTTATTCTAACAACACAGACTCCATGGCCCAGAATTGGCACTGATCTATTATTTAGTTTTGTGCATCTTAGAAATAAATTTAAATGCAAAATCATTTTAGATCCTTGTTGTTCAGTTGAGGTTTAATATTGTGTTATGGCTCTCAATTGCTGAGTGAGTGTTGATTTACTGAGAACTTAGCCAGATTTGAGGTTGCCAATGCTTTCCTAAGTTTCTTGAATTGGGAATTATATGCTATAAAAGCAATGTCAGTGTGTATGGTTGAATTAAGTCTTAGACATTGTGTAGGTTGACCCACCTTGGTCCTGTAGAGCCAAAAGTGTAGGAGATGTCAATCTTTGACTGAATCTTGTCAGTTGGCCACTAACTTTTAGAATTCTTAAACATAGAGGTTGGCTACCTCTTAGAGAGTTTTAAAGCCTAGTTGTTAAAAACACCAACAATACCAATAAGTGTATTGTCCTATATAAAGGAAGAAAAATATTCCATATCCTTGTTTGAGGGGCATATACCACCCTTTTTTTCTACCAAGGATGTTATTGCGTTGAAATTCCCTGCAAGAATAATTTTATCTTGCCCCAATAATACCATAGATTATTTCAACCTATCCCACATTAATTTCTTACCCACTGAAGAATTTCGTCCATACACATTTATTACCCAAAAAGATAGCTCAAAGTGAGTCACCTTAATTAATTGCCAATTGGACTCACATGTAAGATTACTAATACATACTGATTTGGCATTACATAATGTTATAAAACCTCTTGAAGCACCTTGCAAAGGTGAATAAAAATAATTTCACTTGGTCTATCTCTTTGAGAGATTACCAAAAGACCCAGTTGATATTTTTGTTTCTTGAAGAAGTACCACATCAGCCCCACAAGCATCCAACTGTTGCTTGACTTGGGCTCTCTTGTTAGAGGAATTAATGCCTCTGACATTCAATGATAATATTCTCATAACCTCCTAGGAGAGCAACAAGCTCTCCTTGGTCTTTTTTGTTTCTCACCACCTCCCATTTGAACATACAATGTATCTTGAATCCCCACTTCAATTTCTTCTAGCAATTTAGTTGCTAGGAATTTCCTTCCTCTCTTTGCAGGTGAATTTTTGTTGGGGGAGGAAGATAACAGAGATTGAAAGATAGGTAATGGAATAAGGCCATCTTGCACTCCCACTTCCCCCATTATTTCATAAGAAATTTATTCTAATAACTGTTCTCCAATAGAAGTTAAGGCTTAATCTACAAAAATTTCAAGCTCATTATCCAGAGCCATGTTAAAAGACTGGGCCAAATTTTAGGTTTTTGTGTTTAATACAAAATTCACATTAATAATATCAACATTTTCTTGATTATCAAACAACTTAAACACTTCAACCGATTGATTTTTCACACCAAGGGTCAACATTGAAGCACATTGGTTTAGATGACAAATACTGGAAAACTTAAATCATGAGATGCAATAGTTTAGAGTTTGAAGAAATACATTAACCAATGATAAAAAATGTTTAGCACAACTTTGAGCAATAGAAACAGATATAATTCTGCTACTTACAAATGGAACCAAAGACTTGTAACCAACAATAGAAGAAACCATGTCCATATTAACCATTTGAACTAAAAAATGACCTTTGTTTCCTCCTACATACTATAATGATGAATCAGACCGAGAATCACAAAGAGGATGCCCTAACTAATGAAAAACTAGAGCATTTGAAGACACTTCATTACAAAATTGCCCCTACTGATAACAAACAAGAGCCTCTGTAAACACCAATTGCTAGCTAGTATTGCTTGATGACATAAAATTCAATTTTAACCCACTAAAAGGTTGTCCACAACCTCGAGGACCAACCATTTCCTTAGCAGAACTAGAAAATTGAACTGATTGATCTCGATTAGTTGCAAAATAAGACAATTCATGAGAGGAAAAAGGTGTAATATGCAGGATGAATGAATCAGTAGGAGAAAATTCCTTACCTTTTTCCATTACTTTAGAAGACTCCATTTGACAAATGGTCAAAGGATGAGTGGGAAAATGACAAAGGTAACAAATTTTGGATGGATCTTAAAATACAACCTTTTTCTTCCACAAGCTATATGCAGATTTAATGTTCAACATAAAAGGTAATTTATTAGAGACATAAATGAGAAGACAAAGCTAACAGGCAAAGAAGGATTATCAAAAAATTGCAAATCCTGATGGAGATAAATGCCAAGCTGATTCCCCAAAATTTCAATCATCCGTGTCTCTCTATATTTGAGAGGCAAACTCTATGATTAAATCAAGAAAGGGATGAACTTAACCACAGACTGAGAGGGTAAACAATTTGGAGTCCATGGCAGTGTAAAAAGTCCATAACCTTCACAAATCCAATATTTTTTCCTATAGAAAACATTTTAGAAGTCTTTGGTAGAAACAATAACTACAAAGAAACCCTCCCCCTTGTCTAAATATAAAACTTGATTAGATCCCTCCCAATTTTGAAAAACCCAACTTTGTAAAAATTTTAGATCTGGGATAAATTTCCAAAACTTACATATTAGAGCAACCCCCTGAAGATCCTTGAATTGTGAATGAAGTACATCATCTTTAAGAATAATGTTAACTTCATCTCCAAAATCATTGCGTTGATGCTGCTTTGGTACCCAATCCTTCTTGTGATGAATGGATCAACTCGGATGATTGCTCAAACCCTTGGAACAAGAATCAGAACCTTTCTAACCCCAAGAGGATTTGAAAGATACCTTAAAATCCCCACTGAATGGAGATTGTGATTTCCTATCATTACTAGATTTTGTATTTCCATTACCCATGAAGTATTCATGATTCTTGTAACCATGACGCAAAGAATCCACAAAGCTTTGAAACTTTTGGTCCAAAAAAAGCTTATTATTAACATAGATAGAATTTGGGAAAGTCAGAGGTGAATGATCTAATGGATTGAAACCAATAGAATTCAGTTGAGAAATAGCTATATTATTAGGAAAAGTGGTCAGATGAGGGATCAACGCCTTTGGATTGAAGGGAGCGGATGAGCCCAGTTTTTGGCATATTTTAGACTATGTTTTTAGTATCTTTATATCTTTATTATGCCGAGACAAACATTAAGTAGTAATTATGGAAGTAATACATAGATTTTATGCTTAATATAAAAAATTTATTATGATAAGTCTTTCCATGGTTATTGCTTGATGTTTTGTCATTTTAATGAATGATGTGTGCCTTGTGACTCTATGTGATTAAATGCCTTTCCTGCAACCACTACTATTCACCTTCCTGCAACCATATGCGAAATGTTGTTTGATGGAAGTCAATACCTAATGAATGTATGAATGAGATAATGGATCATTTAATGAGTTGGATGTGTTGAGCTGACCCTTTGCCATAGGAATAGTTGTTAGTTATTGCAGGTACCAGGTCTCAAGGAGAAGATTTAGCCTCCACTAAATCATTGTAGGACTCATTCAAAGCAGACTGATTCAGTAGCAAGAAATGATGAGACAACTAAGAAGTTATCCGACATGCAAGGGGAGCATTCTAGGAATCTAGAAGAAGGAATCTTGATGACACACAAATCTAGGATAGTGGTGCATTAATTCTTTCAAACTGATTTCACTTAGTTCTCTCTGTTGTGTCCACTTCTTCAATGTAAAGATCAAGATGTAATAAAGGTTTCCTATTTGTGTGGGAAAGGTTAGTTAGTTGTTAGTTTTTAGTTTTAAATAAATAGCTATGTTCTCCTTCAGAGAAAGAGATGGGATTTTAATATTGTAATAGCTTTAGTTTCAAGTAATATAGTTGCAAGTTGCAAGTTGTGAGCAATGTACTTATCAATTTTAATTCAATAAAAGAATTTCACGGAGTTTGCAGTTTAATCTGTTGTGTAATTGAGGCACTACCTAAGGGGGCCCACTTAGGGACGCTGTCTATCTTTTCCATTTTTGCAATTAAAGTAACTATATTTCATTTTTATAGAACTTCAACGTGACTATTCCTGTAGCTGGCAAAATTACAGAGCTATCAACTGTTCTTGCAGCCACTAGGGACAAAGTAGTTCCTTTTTTCAAAACTAGGTTTAGTTTTCATTTTGAAAAGAATTAGTTAGATAAAGTTTATTTCCAGCAATTTCAATTCCATCATGGTATTTTTAAGGAAGAACAAATGTCTGAAATAGGTTGTTAGTGCATATAATGTGCAGGCCCATTTCAAGTCTAACATCCTTGGGTTGAAAATTAAATGATGTCCTTTAGTAGATTATAAATGCCAATAGTGATGTTGAATCCTTGAGTAGAGAAATATATGTTCCTAGTTATCAACCTAATTAAGGACACTACGTTTTTGGTGCCATTGCCAGGGATGGTGTTAAACTAAGAACTTGTTGCAGGCATGGTAGTAGGAGTTTGAATTTCATTCCTAGCATTTAGCTTAGAATTCAACATTGCAGCATTTTACATAGTTTAGACTTATTTTTTTTTGTATGCTTAGAAGAAGAGATCAATTTTGATGATTCCTTCTTGGAAGATTAGACACCCAAGAAATTGAACCAGAGCTTTTCCAAGAAGAACCATATTTGGATGCTGGCCAGGATTAATTACCTCATCTTCTTCCTCTAAGTTAAGTTTGAACCTGTTTGATGAGCCAGATGACCTTAATCAACTCATTCAATATCTGAATAATCTGAAAACTTTCAACAACTAGGACCCATATAATAATTCGCTTGCCCTTGTAGTTTATCAGCTAGGAGCTAACCCAGGAGGACCACCAAGGATGGCAAGGCCTACTTTTCCATTTCCAATTCCTGACCTACATGACAATACTAACCTCAAGAACATCCCTGCCTCATTACTCCCAAATTTATATGGCATTATTACAGAAGACCCTCATACCTTCTTGTTTGAGTTTGAGATCCTTTTTAGGAGTTATTTCTACACCACTGATGCACACAAGTTGAAGTTGTTTTCGTCTACCCTAAATGAGTCAGCCTTGAGGTGGTTCATGGGATTAGGTGGCAATGAAAAGACCACTTGGGATGAAATGAAGGAGCTATTATTGGGAAAGTATAAAGAATATTTTAGGGGGAATGATTTGAGAGGAGGTGACATCTTCAAGATGTCAAAAAAAGAGGATGAAACCTTGGAAGACTATGTGTCAAGGTTTTTGTGTAGTGTGCAAAAAGAACTCAACACCAGCTGAATGAGGAGTCTAAAAAAAATCTCTTTCTAAGAGGAGTTAATTATGCTTGCATGGAGGCACTAGACCTCATGGCCGAAGGAGATATCACCCAAAGCAATTGGGATGATATCAAGAAGATCTATCTCAACTACTCCAGAGCAACTGTGAAGAAAGACAGAGGGTTTAGACCCTCTATTGCAAAAGGAAATGGCTCATGAGTGTCTAAGGGGGAGATTTATAATCTCTTGTTCAACTTCAAGTAGGATATCATCAATGATGTCGCTACTCAACTAGACACTATGCAAGCTAGGAGGAATCAAGATGAAGCAGAGGGAATGCTAGCTGAATATTGCCCTCGTTGTAGACAAAAGAAGGATTGCAGATGCAAGGCAGTGGCTAATTTGGAGGTGCAACATATTACCACTGAGTTCAAAAAAATAGAAGGAGATGAATAAGTGTTATTTGTTGCTCAACGCAGGCCTTGGGACCCAAGACAAGGTATGCCTCAAGATCCATTAGAAAATTTTGGTTCATATAATAGTCAATGGCAAAACCAATACCCTCCAAATTATGGCCCATATTCCCAACCTAATTGGAATAATCCTTGGCCAAATGCTAAAAAAAAATGGTGGCAACCACCTCAGTAAAATCAATGGCATCCACCTCAGCAAAATTAGTGGCAGCCTCCACAAAGAAATTGGTAGCAATCTAACCAATGGAGGGGAGGCCAACACTGGTCAAATAAACCTACTGGTTTCCTTCAACAACCCCAACAACAGTAAATCATGCCACCTCCTACAACAAACCAAAGCCAAAATCCTAAACCAACCCAACTACCTGCTCAGGCAACACCTAACCCAAATAACCAGCCTCAACAAAAATAAGTTTATTTCACCGATCCTAATCAACAGCCTGATTATGCTCTCAACTTGAGTAATATTAACATACGATCAGGGACAATGTTACCTACACCTTCTCCTCCCATAATCATAGAGTTTCCATCTAAAGAGAATGAGAACGAAGATATTAGTGACCTAGTTCCATCCAAAGAGCCCATGCAAAATCCATCTTTGCCTAAAGTGTCCAATAAAACTTCACCTCCTTTTCCACAAAGGTTGGAAGGTGAAGTTGTTCAAAAGCATGAAGAGCCTACCTTTGAAATTCTTGAATAACTAAAGCATATATGTGTAAAAATACCCTTGTTTTAAGGAATAAAGGAGGTGCCTATCTATAGCAAAGCTATTAAGGAAGCATGCTTGAAGAAACCAGGTAGGAAAAAGAAGGACCCTCAAGCTGTTCATGTATTAGGTCAACTCTCTAACTTGATGCTAGGGATTCTTACCATCCCAAAATATTCAGACCCTGGCAGTCCTATTGTGGAAATAATTATTAATGGATTTTAAATTAAAAATGCTTTAGTAGACCTTAGAGCAGCTATTAATGTCATGACTAAAGACCTTGTGGTAAAACTAAGTATTTCAACCTAAGATCTACATCTATAGTCCCGCAGTTCGCTTAGAGTTCAACTATCAAACCTGATGGAGTAGTTGAAGACCTAGTAGTCACCCTAAATTCGTGGGAATATCATGCTGATTTTATGGTCTTGTCTCCAAAGGAAACATTGGGAGGATATCCTGTAATTATAGGAAGGCCTTGGTTAGCCACCACAGATGGTTACATAGCATGTAGGTCTGGTAACATGACTATCTCTGATGGATCTAACACCAAGAAGCTCACCCATTATGCTCCAACCCAACCTCAACTTGAGTCTGGACAAGCAGTCTGGCCAAATTTAGGAGAAGTAGAAGAAATGAATTATGTGGAAAATTTGATGATAATTAAAAGAGAGCCTTTTATTGAAAAACAAGAAGAGGAAGAAATACTGTCTAATGTCCTTAAAAAAAACTATGGCATCGAGTACCCCCTTTGTCAAGAAGTTCCATGTTCCTTGCAGACAATTCTTCCCCCATCTACTTCAGTTCATTATCCTGCAACAACTGACTGTTTGCACACCTTATTGCCCCATGAAGTAGAAATTCCTTTTATGTCAGAAGTATCTATGCTTGAATTGACTTCACAAGTGGAAGTAGTTGCAGGAAAAACCTTGAATATCAATAGTAAACTTACCATTGAGCCGCAGAAGTGAATTGTCCAAATGCTTACTACCCACAAGACAAATTTTGCTTGGGATTACAGTGATATGAAGGGGCTAGATCCAAAGCTATGTACGCACTGAATTTTCATCAACAACGAGTTTAAACCTATTAGAAAAACCCAAAGGAGAATTAATCTAGCCCTAATAGAAATAGTTAAGGAGGAATTGCAGAAAATGTTGAATGCTGGCTTTATCTACCCAATCTTAGATAGCTAGTGGGTTTCTCCACTAGTTATTATCCCTAAGAAAAGAGGAAAATGGAGAGTGTGTGTGGATTATAGGGAGATCAACTCAGCAACTAAGAAATATTATTTTCCTCTACCCTTTATTGATCAAGTCCTAGATAACTTATCAGGGAAAAAGTATTTCTCTTTCCTTGATAATTCCAGTGGATATAATCAGATAAAGATTGCTCTAGAGGATCACGAAAAGACTACCTTCACATGCCCTTGGGTAAAATTTTCCTATTCAGTCTTTGTAATGCTCCTTCAACTTTCCAAAGAGCCGTGATTAGTATTTTCTCAGATATTTCATATGATTGCATGAAAAAATATATGGATGATTTTACTGTTTATGGTGCAACATTTGAAGAAGCCCGAGATAATCTAAAGAAGGTACTACAAAGGTGTGAGAATCATAATTTGTCACTCAATAGTTAGAAATGCTTCATGATGATGCAAGAAATAGTAGTGTTGGGTCACTACATTTCTGCTGCAGGAATACAGGTAGACCCTTCCAAAATTGAAGTAATTTCTAGTCTACCCTTTCCTACCAAGCATAAAGAACTCAAAATGTTTATTGGACATGCTGGGTACTATAGGAGATTCATTAAAGATTTTAGTCAAATAGTAGGACCTCTATACAATTTTCTTAAAAAGGATGCAGAGTTTTCTTGGACAACTAAATGTGAGAAAGCCTTTCTTGATCTTAAAACCGCCCTCACACAAACACCTATTTTGAAGGACCAAATTGGTCACTTCCATTCCAAATTCACATGGATGCATCAGATTATGATATTGATGTTGTCCTAGGACAAAATAATGGTTCAATAGATCATGCACTTTATTATATCAACAAGAACTTATAAGGGGTTAAACTCAACTACACAGTTATAGAAAATGAGATGTTAGAAATCATCTATGCACTCAACAAGTTCAGGCATTATATCACATTCTATCAAATATTTTTCCATACTGATCATGCAACAATCAAGTATCTCATGAATAAGAGTTCAATTACAGGGAAACTAGCTAGGTGGTTGTTGCTAATGCAAAAAATTGATGTCACAATTGTGGACAAACCAGGTAAAGCCAATGTGGTTGTTGATTTTCTGTCTAGAATCCAGAGGCAAGATGATCCTGCACTCATATAAGATTCCTTCCTTGATGAAAATTCATTTTCCATCAAAGTCATTCATCCATGGTATGCAGACATAGCAAATTATTTAGCTACAGGAAGAAATCCTCCTCACCTCTCACCTAAGGAGAAGAGATTTTTAGTAGAGAAAAGCTTTAACTTCTCTTGGATTGCAGATTGCATGTTTTACATAGGGCCAAATCAAGTAATGAGGAGATGTGTGAGATAAGAGGACACTCATGACATACTACATCCAAGCCATGATGAGCCTTGTGGTGGATATTTTGCTGCTAAGAGGAAAACCATGAAGATCTTAAATACTAGATACTATTGGCCAACACTACATAAAGATGCAACCAAGTACACTATGAGGTGTGATAGATGTCAAAGGATGGGGAGGCCAACAAGATCAAATGAAATGCCTTTGTTTGTACAAGTTATTGTTACACCCTTTGATAAATGGGGATTGGAATTTGTAGGCCCAATTGATCCATATTCAAATGGTAAGTCTTCCTTCCTAGTGTGCATGGATTATGTGACAAAGTGGGTTGAAGCTAGGCCTATGAAGCATGATAGAGATAATAAGGTACCAGATTTCCTCTATGAAGGAATCTTTACTAGATTTTGGGTTCCTAGAGAAGTAGTGACATACCAAGGGGCACAATTTACTTCTACTCTTATCACAACCTTGGTAAATGAGTACAACATAAGGCATAGGAAGTCAACTCCTTATCATCCTCAGGCTAATGGACAAGTAGAAATCACTAATAGGGATATTGAGGCCATTTTGACAAAAAAAATGGACCTACATAGGAAAGGATTGGGCTATGAGGTTACTTGAAGCTATATGGGCCTATAGAACCACTTGGAGGACTACAACAAGTTTTACACCTTTCGAAATGGTGTATGGGAAGAAAGCTATGATGTCTATAGAGTTTGAACTCAAAACTCTCAAAATAGCTTTGAAATTAGATATGGATTTAACAATTGCACAGAGAGATAGAATCATGTTGCTCAATGCATTAGATGAGCTAAGGAAGAGTGCCCTACAACATACAAAAATAGTACAAAATCAGAGAATTAGATGGCATGATAAGTTTATAAAGGAAAATAAATTCAAATCAGGAGACTGGGCTCTACTATATGATTCAAGATATAAGGACAATCAAGGGAAGCTACAAAATAGATGGTTGGGGCCATCCGAAATTGCATAAGTTTTTGATAATGGTGCAGTTTAGCTGAGCACAATTGATAACGTCAGATTCAAATTATTGGTCAATGGGCATTGACTGAAGCCTTACCTAAAGCCCATTGACAAGGAAGAGTTCCTAAAGCAGTTTTAAGTTGAGTAGGAGTTCACAGATCCTACAACTAAAGGAGTTGAGTCTAGGCTCGATTCCCTAAGTAATGCATGAAAAGTAAATTAAATACCATCATAAAGGGGTCATCCTTGTGGATATCCATTCCATACCATCATTTCATCTTCCATTCGTACCATTTCCTCTTCTTCCACCTCATCCATCATTCATTCATCACCATTTCCACTTTTCCAAAAATCAACTTTTGCAATAAAAGAAGTGGAGTCACATCAGTCAGTTGCAGTGTTGTGGCGCATCGTGGCAGGTAAGCTCCACTTCACTCAAGAAGTGATTAATTATTTCATTTATTATGTTTAAGTAGGTATTAAACTAGACGTCAAATTTCCTATATGGTTGCAATCTCATTCAGTCTTTTCCGGACGTTTGAACCATTTTCCTTAACTCCTAACTGATGGCCACGTCATTACCTTTTGCTGCTAAGAGAATTCCATCACCTCCTACAATAATGCCTTGATGTATCTTTAGTTCCTATCTATAAATCTCTTAATGTTCAAAATAATTCCTTCTTTGTCTAAATCTTTTGAAAGAAGTCCAAAAGTTTAGGTTGAGGGGAGAATAGAGAGTTAGTTTGAATTGCAGGAAGTTGGAATTAAGAAAGGAAGAGATTGAAATAATTAGGTTAATTCTTGGTAGTGAGCTAAGTTACAAGGAAAGCATTAAAAATGGGAGGCCAACCCATTGAGCATGAGCCAATAGACCACAGTGCTTTGTTGCAAGATGCACGACATTTTCCACTAGCCATGCAGTATGGGTGGCTCGATTATTTTTCTCAAACTTGTCACATTTGATGAAGATATTGTTGAAGAATTTACCAAGATGCTTCACAATGGGAAGGCCAAGGTCAGGGGAGGGAAAATTGATGCCATAGTGGAAATAATTGCAGAGGTGATGGGGTTACCTCAAACTGGTGAGTTATTTCCTCGAACAAAAAATGCACAGAGTGCTAGGGAAGAATTTACTCGGCCTGGAGATCCTCCTCTACACGTGGATAAGCAAGGACTCAACGAAAGAGTCTACTGTAGGATTGGATTCCATGGGCAGGCTATGTCATCAAATACCTGACATGTGAATGTTGGTTCTTTATTATGCATTCTCACCATTTCAAACTGTTGTCTCATTTGCATCATGGTTTATTGATGAATATACCAGATTTCCTATACAATTTACTTTCCAATAGTGTTGCAGAGTATAAGAAAGGTAGAATCGATTTTGTATCCCATCATTGCCTCATTAAATCTCTTGTAGAGAATTTTTAGGGATGTGTCACCCACGCCCTGGGAAGAATTTGTTGTTTTTGAACCAAAGGTTCAAAATTTAGGACCTAGGGGCCAACCTCTTACTTTTAAGTGACAAACCTCACAGTCAAAGGTTGAAGCCTCTACGACCGCATCCCTTATGCATGAAACCTCAGACTCACAAGACAATATCCCTCTATCTGAAAGAATTTCCAAAGTGCCAATACAAACCCCTATTGCTGAAATTGGGACTTCCTCTAAAAAGAAAAAGGAGAAGTCACCAATGGTGTCACCTCAATTGAAGACCCCTAAATCTACTCCTAACTCCGTCAAGAGAAAAAAAAAAGGAGAATATTCTAGTCCTACAACCAAATGCCAAAAGAAACCCAAGGCAACCCATAATCCCATATGAAGAAGCTCCAGGATTCAGAGCCAAACAACAACGCATTCACTTAGTACCTCTCAATTTGCTCCATCACCCTTAGATCCTTCTAGTCCAACACTTGAGGAAAAGGAGCAATCTATTGGTGAGATTGAGAATATTTCAGAAGGGGCTGGCCTTGAGGAGTTGGTACCTGTTGCAGACAAGATGCAAGAAGGGTTATCAGAACAACTGTAGGAAGAGACAATGTTTATTGGGGAAGAAGGAATAATAATAGTAGCTCAATCAAATGAGGGAGGTAAAAATGATGAAGTGATCGATGAGTCTCCTACTGTTCCAAAAAATACACTAGAATATTAGATGCCGCGGAACCACTTGCAAAAAATCAACAACCAAAAGTTAAAATTGAACAAAATGAGCTTTAGGATGAAGGTCTACAAAAGGCAAATGAAACACAAAAAGATAGTGCATCAATTATTTCATCTTTTGCAGAGGTACCAGAATGGAATAACCATAAGTCTCCTCTTAATTTCACAAGTTTTTCTGCAGGAGTGTCATGTTATAAAGAACTTCAATATCAGAAGACTGCTTATGAATTGGAAATAGAGAAATTGAAAAGGGTAATCTAGAACAAATATGTGGAAATTGCTAACCTTACAAACACCCTAAATCAGGTAGTCAATTTTGTTCCATGGATAGTATAGTGTAGATCTCCCTCTCCAGTTTATGCAATGTATTTAAGGGAGTTGTATTTGAACTTTCAATTAATAAGAATTTGATAAGGTCAAAACCCTTCTTTGAGTACTCCCCAGGAATTCTATGATGCATACCGGGAGTCACCACAACATATCATAAACCTCTTGTGTGAATTCTATTTACACAATTTGGTTGTGCCTTGTGATACAAAATGGGATCCTCTGTGTTATATAGGAGATATACACATTAGTGATTTGATATCTTGGATCAAGAAGGAGATAAGTAGAGGAGAGTAGTTTGATAGTTATAAACATGATGAAGCTAACATGCCATTGATAGTAAGGAACGAATCCAAGAAGGGGATGAGAATTTATTTTGACTGGAAGAAGCTGTGGGCAGATGAGAGGGCTAGACCAGTAATAGAACCCTTGAGGCAAGAGATGTTTGCCCAGTACTCTCAAATTATGAATGATGACCTTGATGCTGCTACACAACAAAATAGGACAAGATGGGATCAATTTCCATTATAGTTAAAGAGGGTAAATCCACATACTCCACACAACTTGTATGCACCCACTAGACAAGATGAAATGTACATGAGGAATGCAAGAAGAAAGAAAGAGAATTGGCTACCATTGGTCATGCAACCACCCATTCTCTTATGGCCACTTTTCGCCATGCAGGGAGAAAACAATACCTATAATAGAGAATCAGAGGACAACAGGTGGCAATGGTTGGAGTCTATGAGGGCTCACTTCTGGAGCTTCCAAAATGGAGAATGTGGACAAAAACTAAATGTAGACTTAAGAGAATTTGTATGCAGGAAGAATGTCCGACTTGCTGAAGGGACCAGCAAGTAGTAGGTTGAGGGGAATGATGAGCCCAATTTTTGGCATATTTTAGACTATGTTTTTTGTATCTTTATATCTTTATTATGCTGAGATAGACATTAAGTAGTAATTATGGAAGTAATACATAGAATTTATGCTTAATATAAATTTTTTATTATGATAAGTATTTCCATGGTTATTGCTTGATGTTTTGTCAATTTAATGAAGGATGTGTGCCTTATGACTCTATGTGATAAAATGCCTTTCCTGCAGCCACTACTATTCACCTTCCTGCAACCATATGCAAAATGTTGTTTGATGGAAGTCAATACCTAATGAATGTATGAATGAGATAATGTATCATTTAATGAGTTGGATGTGTTGAGCTGACCCTTTGCCTCATGAATAAGTGTTAGTTATTGTAGGTACTAGGTCTCAAGGAGAAGATTCAGCCTCCACTAAAACATTGCAAGACTGATTGAAAGTAGATTGATTCAACAACAAGAAATGAGGAGACAACTGAGAAGTTATCTGCCATGCAAGGGAGCGTTCCATGAATCCAAAAAAAGGTGTCTTGATGACACAAAAATCTAGGATAGTGGTGCATTAATTATTTCAAACTGATTTGACTCAATTCTCTCTCTCTCTTGTGTCCACTTCTTCAATATAAAGGTCGATATGTAATAAAGGTTTCCCATTTGTGTGGGAAAGGTTAGTTAGTTGTTAGGTTTCAGTTTTAAATAAATAGCTACGTTCTCCTTCATAGAAAGAGCTGAAAGTTTACTATTGTAATAGACTTAGTTTCAAGTAATATAGTTGTAAGTTGCAAGTTGTGAGCAATGTACTTATCAGTTTCAATTCAATAAAATAATTTCATGGAGTTTGCAGTTTAATATGTTGTGTACTTGAGGCACTACCTAAGGGGGCCCACTTAGGGATGTTGTCTATCTTTTCCATTTCTATAATTAGAGTAACTATATTTCATTTTTCTAGAACTTCAGTGTGACTGTTCCAGCAGCTGGCATAATTACAGAGCTATCAACTCTTCCTACAACCACTAGGGACAGAGTAGTTCCTGTTTTCAAAACTAGGTTTAGTTTTCATTTTGAAAAGACTTAGTTAGATAAAGTTTGTTTCCAAAAATTTTAATTCTAGCATGGTATTTTTAAGGAAGAACACATGTCTGAAATAGGTTTTTAGTTCATATACTGTGCAGGTCCATTTCAAGTCTAACATCCCTAGGTTGACAATTAAATGATGTCCTTTAGTAGATTATAACTACCAGTAGTGATGTCTAATCCTTGAGTAGAGGAATATATGTTCCTAGTTATCAACCTAATTAAGGACACTACAAGAGCCCCAAATTTGATGGGAATAGAATTAGGGAAAGATTTCAGAGGAAAAACATCAAAAATTACCGTAGACCAATGCCTATAGCAAGAAGATGCAGTAGATTTCTTACTAAATGACAAATCTGATTCACAGATATCAAAAGCCGATTGATTTCCATGAAGTAAAGACTTCCCAAGATGAGGATGAACAAAATAAGCTTGATGAACCACATAGACATGCTTCTGAACACCATTGGCCCATATATGGGACACAAGATGAGGCTGAGGAACACCATTGAAACCCTTGGAAGCCACATAATGGTTCAATTTTTTAAAAATTATCGTTGGCCATTGAAGGTGCATTCCAAAGATTGAGAACCATTTTTTTTCACCTCTATGTTTTCAACATAATTTTTCATGTGTCATCATGTGCACTTTTTAAATAATTGAAAAACTGAATAAAAGATAATTGCACATGAAAATAGAAAGTGGATTTTTGTTTTTTTTTTCATGGATTTTTGACCATCTATATATAGTGTTGTCATTGTAGAGTTACACCTATCAACATAATTATTCCCCCCCTTAACATGTTTCAAAATATTAAAAATGTTTAAAATATTTTAAATTTAAAATATAGTGAAACTATTAGTTGAATTTGTTTGTAGGCCATATGGCATTATCGACGCCATAGGTGCATACAACCTCTAGGAGCCATAAAAATTACGTAGGGTCTTTATTAATTATGTAGATCCTTTTTCTTCATTTGGACATGCTCAACAAATCAAAATTTGGGACCTCCTTTATAAATGAGGCCTTTCAATATTTTGCTTTAAATTTTTTTTGACCTCAAAACTTCTTTGACAACCATAAAAAATGAATCTACAAACTATAGATGGCAAACAAACAATTGGGTTGTCACCAAAATTAAAAAAATCTAATTTTTTATAGGACCTTACAAACCTACTAAAAAATGTTGACACATGAAAATTACCGTCAAAACTCACCTTGGAGCCATGAAATTAGGCGTGCACACTCTTGGAAAATTACATACTATTTCTACTATTTGGATTTAGAAGAGGAGCTTTAGATTTTGAAATTTTAATATCAGAAATTTTAGGCCAATTAACTATCATGTGACTTAAAAATGAGTTTCTACCACCACTTCAAAGGCCATCATGCACTAGAACATAGAAAAAATGTTGGATATGTGTGTTGTCATTGATGTAAATAGGGATAGTGATGCACTATGTTGTCCTTAGTGTTGTCATTGATGTTAGCCTATGTCAACCTCTAGTGTGGTGTTGAGCAAGTGTTGAAGATGGAGAGACCATTGGTGTTGCAGGGAGATTGTTAAAATCTATAGTGTGGATGTGAGGAGAAGGTGTTTGTGATGTTGTTGATGTAGCTGGTTCACTTGGTTTCCAAGTGTTTTTGAGAAAAAATTGAATAAGAGATTCTACAAGGTGACAAAGTTGTGTTCTATTTTATGCTCCACATTTCTTCATGGTTGAAGATGTTCTTGTGCAGTTTGTATGTGATGATCAAAGGTGTTTAGAGGTGTTATATCTAGATTTTTAAGGTTCTAGATCATGCAACAGTAGAAGATGTTTTTGATAATCTATTGGAATATGAAGTAGGTTGTCTGAGAGAAATGGAATTGCTCCACATTTATCCACATTGAAGTTTCTTGTCTTGCAGATTTGGGAATGTGCTAATATTATTTGTACCTACCTTCCTTTGGAGTTTTGTGTGTTCATGTGTTCTGCAAGGTTGGTTAGTGAGTTAGATGTTTATGGCAACGTGTCTGACTACATATGATGGTGGTATTCTTAGTTATAGGTGATTGTGGCAGTTGCTGAACGAACAAGACAATTGAGAGGGGAGTGAATTAGTTGTATCAAATTAAAACATCAAAAATCCTCAATAGTAATTAGATCCACAAGCATTCATTAAATCCTTAATTTTTTATAGTGATTAATCATGAAATGCAGATAACATAAATGAAACAACACCATACACAAAAGAACACTAGATTCACTTGGAAAAGACAATAAGGGAAAAACCACGGTGAGGATTAGCTCACAATATAAGTAATTATAAAATTGGTACAAGGGATCATTGCCAAAATATGACACACTGTCCAATAGGGCTCACAACCAAAGCTCACTTCTTAGAATATAAAAAGAAGATATAAGAGAAATATCACATAGATAATACTATCTCAATGCAATAATGAATCCACCATAATTAATCCAAAAAAATTGCAACCTTGTTTGAAAGATTGTGGAATCCTTCAACTCACTTCCTTCAGAATTTTGCACTACTCTGCTCAAATTTGCATCTATACTTTTGTAATTCACACTACATTCATCACTCACATTTATCTTGCATCTACCTTGAGATATTCCAACAACACCACTCATATTTATATCATCCTCAACCTTGAAAACCTTCTCCAAGGTCAAAAAACACATCCTTTAAATTTTCAATTTCAAATTAGGTCAACACCCAAACATCCCTGCAGTGGATAGTTTTGAGGGAAACCCATATAAATCCTTAGTTAGGACCCAAATTTTTCCTAACACACCTCAACACACTTCCATATAATTTTAAATGACTTCGAAAGTAGTGTTAACACTAATGGAGTGAATAGGACATTGAGAGGGGGGGTGAATTAGTGTCATGAACCAATTTAAAATTTTCAGAAAATGAAACAAAACTGAATTAGCTCTCACTATTTCAATGATTAAATCATCCATAAATTGAATGCAACCATTTAGAACTGAAATGAGAATTATGACAATAAAATAATGCATAATAAAGAATTCTCATAATAAAGCAGTGAAACCACAAATGAACAATGAGACACAAGATTTGCCAAGTGGAAAACCCTCCTAGGGTAGAAAAACCACTCCTAAATTTCTGCCATATTGGCTTGTATTTTCAAATCATTGTATACAATGCCTTACAAGCTAATTTCTGAGCACCAAATCAAGGAGCACCAACCTCTCATTTAGAGACACCAATCTCAAGGAGCACCAACCCCTTTCTAGTTTACAAAATTACAATAACACAAAGGATCTCTTTGTTTTTTAGATAAGCTCATAGAAACCCACACCCTTAATCTATCTAATAGTCCAAAGATTCAAAAACAAATGAATCCCTAAAATATTGAATAAACTAAGTAAAAAAAAATTTTCTGCATCATTTTATCTATTTGTATTACAGAGCTTTTTCAACTTTTTCTTTTTGATACAGCAACAAGTTATAGCCTCATCAATGAACTCCAAAACTTATAGTAATGAAAGAATGTATTTATATGTCAATAAAATATACACAAATTCTGTTATGTATCTTCACCGAAGGTTTCAGTTACAACAAAGTGCAATGTCATGACTTTTTTGACCTTAGAACCCTGAATTCAACAAAATCTGCACCAATCAAATCACCCATTCCAAGAATACCGGAATACAGTAACGTATCCACCAAAAATATCACTTTTCTTTTTTCAAAGTTTTTTTTAAAGAACAATAATACCCTTATGAATCTGATTATAAGAGAACCTCCAACTTTAATGACAGGTGGAGAAGGAACAAAGAAGCAACTATATCTTTCACATAACGTTTTTTTCATAATGATAAAAACAAGATTGTCATTGCTAAAACCCGTCATGACTTTGTAACCAATTTCCCACATCATAAACCCAATACCAAACATAATCAACTCTTTCAAAATACCCATGATGAATCTGTTTTCAAAAAACCTTATGCAGATAACCATCATTTTTGTAACATAGAAATATGTCCATTTTGAATCCATAATGATAATGACAGATTTCACATAATGCATGATTACCCACCAACCGAAAAACACAACCCCTCATAGTAGAACCAAATAGATATGATATTCTATCAGGGTATCAATTTCAAATTAGGTAACCAAAAACTTGTCATGCTTTGCATGAAACCAATCAAGCATTTTAATTTCAAAACTTAAAATAGTAACTGCCTTACGTTTTTAAACTGAAGGTTTTCTGTAAATAGGGAATGATAATACCTGATTGAGAAACAAGAGAATTAAGTAAATGCTAGTGAGATTTTCTATATGCCTAGGTCAACCTTCCTTATTCCATCCTTGACAGTGCCCACCTGATAGCAGCTTTCCATCACAGTGAAATGACAATCATGATATCAAAATAGCAATGAACATATTCACAACAGAGAGGAGACATTTAGCAATAGTTACAAATCCTTTCATGGTGGAAGCATGGCTAGGGTTTACACCCTTAGCAAAATGAAAAAATCAATAAGGAAAGCCCTACTATTTCTTCAAGACATTCGATGCCCCAAGCCAAAACATAATCATGTTTGAAGTCCGAAAGGACTAAAGACATAAGTAAAGACATCATAATGCATTCTAAAATCCGTAGTCGAGAAAATGCCAAGTATGCTGACAATATCATTACCTCTGTAATGCATAAAAACCGTCGATCAACTTCATCATAGCATAACTTTAATCAATGACCAATAATCAAACAAAGAAAATGCCGACACCATTATACCTTTAATAATTTGTCATGACCTCTTAAAACAAGTGTCGACCACATTATCAGCCAAGGAATTATTACTAAAGGTTGATGCCAGTCACTTTCCAAGTGACTTAACAATTATTTCCTCATACCTGCTGTCGGCCTTAAGGCCTAATGAAATATCAATTATAAGACTTGATTCATATATGACTTTTATTCAAAGCCTTTTTCTAAGTGATAAAGCCCGATTCCATGCTAAGAGAGGTTCAATTTATTGACCTTTCCATGATAACCATACTAATAAATTTTCCTAAAAAAGATGCCAATTGATATCAACTTATCATATTCCCATACAAATATCAAATGTTTAAGGAAATTGGATAGGGTTTTCTTAATATTAAATTCCAACCCCTTTACGCCTTTGAGCCACAAAGTGACATATACCAAGTCACATGAATTTAAACATACGATATGACAATGATGCCAAAACAACGACTTATGAAATTTTTAGAACTGTGTGAGTCAATAACCATAAAACCTGATACCTTTGACAAGGTAATTTCTAGCAATGCACATTATAATCAATTAGCCAAAATTCATGAAAAAACATACCAAGTGCCAATGGTGAAGTCACAAGAGCAACACAACTTCTCATAGGAATTGATAGGCAAATATGTCATGTTGAAACACATTTTCTGTTTGAACCAAACTGTAAGAATGAATAACCTTTATCTGGTGTAGCAATAATAAAGAACTATCCTGAAATTGAAACCATCTGCAAGTGAATATCATGCATAACCAAAAACAAAATCATCAAGAACATAATAAACCAATTAGAGATACCATCAACCTGAACCGACACCTACAAATACCATAGCATCATTTGTGACTTTTTCATCAAGGACAAACAATCTGAGGGGTGAGATCAACAAAAACGAGGATAGCCATTACCTGTGCTACACACCATAAAATATTAAGTACACGCTTCCCACTTGATCAAGATGACACACAAACCACACAAATAAATTTTACATGATCTAGAGCAATCCATGAACCACCTGAGATCCAACAAAGAATTCATCCAAACTCACATCGTAGAAATACTTCAACGTAGAACATCCAATTAACCTTGAATTTTGAACCACGCGGCTTGATGCATGAAACACACAATGTACTACACCAAATCAAGAGCAACCTTGAATTCTGAAAGATATAAACATAAGAAACTTCCTAGATCCACACAACCTGAAACCAAACTGTGGAGAAATGCAGAGCAAATACATTTCTCCTAGACCATAGCAAACAACATTGAACACCTAATTCAGGATGACACCTTCAAATTTTGCAAATTTGAAGTTCCTATGCCCTTTCAGTTTAACGACAAAGGTAGGTCTACTTCTTGTCAAATCTACCTTGAAGCCCATCTTCACCGATTAAAAATTTTCAACTTGAAGGTTATATTGAAAATCAATATGGTAGAAAGTTTCTTAGCACATATGGTAGTGCACCTATTTAGTTTCACGCTTCCAGGATGAGTTCTGATGGGTTATTTAATGCTTTTTTGACTACGACTAGGGTAAATTTGGTGTTGTGAAAAGTTGCAAATTTCAAAAGTCTAAAGGTAATCCATTTCTCATTTTTGCCTAAAATGTGTCCAATTTCAATTTCATAAAGATCCAAGGTCAAATGATACATTATTTTAATGTGTTTTGGTTGCGGCGAACACCTCCAACAGGCTTGTTTACAAAGGAGGTATCAAAATTTGAATTGTTGGGAAAGATCTGGTATAAAACCCATGTTTTATTTAATTAATTAGGCCCACTTGCAAAAAATATCAGCTCTAGGGGTTCCATTTGCGCACAGTGAATTTTTGCCATTTGGACGATAAGAGAAATTAAAATTTCACCTATTTCCTAATGTTTAAAATGCAATTATTTTAACTACTTTTCAAATAAAAAGCACATGAATTGGTATTATTTAAGGGAAAATTTTAATATATTTCAAACTTTATAAAGTTTTTACTTTATAAACATGCTCTCCCCACTCTCCCACTACATAGAATGTTGTTGGCAAAGAAACTCGTGGGAAGTGGGGAGATGAGTGGGGAGCTTGTAGGAGGAGAATAATGCATTCAAAAATACTTCATTAAACTTTGCAAAAATTTAACAAACACTTTATAAATATTTTCGTGGCTTTCTTTGTGCTTTCCCGCGACAACAAATACTGCTAGAAATCTCTTGGGGGGTGCAGGCAAGTAAGGAGGTGAATTTTCCTGGGCATGCAAAGTCATTGTGGAGGCTTTGGGGAGGTGTATAAGCTTGAAAAATATTGTTTGAACTTGTAAAAGAATTCCTGAAGCATTTCCCATGCATGGACAATGATTTTAATAATGTTTAATGCATTTTTTGGCTGCCTGCAAGCTAAAAAATGCTCAGAAATGTTTTCTCACGCCATGACAATTATTTTATTTCTATTTTGAGAGGTTTTATTGCCTAATATCTCAAAAATGACCTAAAAAATCATGATGTTGCATTTTTGGTAGTTTATCTTTCTAATCTGAATGAACTTCTCTTGAAGCTGAAAATAGTTTGTTCATGTTTTTGGGTTTTGAGCAAAATCTTACACATTTGCAAGCTAAAAAATATTGTTGTAGCTTCTAGAAAGATTCCCAAAGAATTTATAATGTGTTGGGTGCATTTTTAACAAGGTTTGAGATATTTTTAAGTGTCTGGTAATATCAAAAATGCCCAAGATTCATTAAAACCGACCTGCACATAGTTCTTTTGTAGTGGCTGCAATAAGAGTTCTTTCTCCTTGTTGCAAAATATGTGGAAGGTTATCCTTTTTCAATCATTGATTTGATCAATGTGTGAATATTTCCTCAGTACCGACATGATTAATCTACAAAGAGGTAGAAGTTGTGAGAACCAAAGTATTATAGGTAAAATGTTCAAAGTATGGTTGCCAGACAAGTGTTTGTTAAAATGTCAAATTTATTGCACATGGAAATTGAAGAGTTAAGAAGGTTGGAGTGTTTGGTAAAGTGATATTCTTCTTTCCAGTGAAATGGGTTTTTACCTAGAAGTGAAATTTTTTCACTTGCAAAGTGAAAATAGAGCCAGTAAATGGGTTTCTACAAGAAGATAAAAGGTTGCATGGAAATTGAAAATGAAGGAAGACTAAAGAGGGAAAATGAAGAGTGAAAAGCATCTTCTAATTTATAGTTGGTTGCAGATTAAGGGAACTGAGATGCACCATGTTTCAATGATAGATTGATTTTAGGGATTTTGTATTTTCTTCTCTTTACTATTTAATGAGGAGTTGTTCATTGTAAGGGGGTTCTAGTTTTTTCGAGTATTGGGTATTGTAATTTTGTATAGGGTTGTCTCTAGATCAGGAGTTCTTCAAATTTCAAGGTTCAAAGTTGTAATCCATTTTTTAATAGCAAGCAAAATAGTTTGCAAATAAGGATGAGTTGTCATACTGCAATTTCTCTAGAATGTATGCATTATATTTTTAATCAAAGTAATCAAAGATTATAATGGTTTTTTTTGTACATTTTCTGCAATAACTGTTTGGATTGATGGCTTTTTTTCAAAGAATAGGTTAAAGTGTGCTTTTAGGAAAATTTTGAATATATTATGTTGCACTCAAGATCAATAAAAATGTTACAAATATGAGACCTCATTATTGTAAGGCAATAATGGTTTAATGGTCATTGGTTTTGTATTTGGGCTATTACTAGATGTGTTATTTCATTTTGTCTCTATTATAGACAAAGCACTAGTCTAGTGTGTTTCTCTTATGTAAATCATGGAAGGAATCACCATTTAAAATCTTAAAGAATCTTTCCCATTTTCATATTTAACTTATTTATGGTTTTTTGTATCTTCATGAAGATTAAAGAATATAGAGGTTATGCTTAGGAATGATTTTGATGTAACTTATTTGTGTGTTTGAGATGAAAAATTATCTTAATTTATATGTTTTTAGTGTGGATTCAAGGTGCAAGGGGATCATGTTTGAATGCAATGAAATGTATAATACTTTTTATACATTCATCTGAGAACCATTCACATGTTAGAAATCTACAATATGTTATCTAGTGCAAGTCATATTTAATGTGCAAATCTTTGGATAGGAACACCCTTTTGAGCCTCGCAGAGCTCAAATTGTAGAAGGTTGATTATATAATTGTTCATTGGCCTTTCTTGTCCCTAATGTGTTGATAGTATAAGATCTTTGGCTTAACCTATTGATCCCTTAGTTTAGGCATTATGATTTTTCTTAGGATTGGGCGTTGCAAGAAAAAACACCAACAATTCACACATTGGTGAACATATCTTACTCTACACAATGATCTAGAAGCCCAAAATCTAGATATAACAAATAATAAAAACCTTAAACAACATATCAGATCCGCACAGGCATAACATCAATACAAAAGAAGCATGGATCACATCTTGGAGCATGTTCTGAGCAGTTACACAACACTATTTTCTCTGTTTATCAAATTTTCACAAAAGCACTCTGAAACCAAGTACCAGAGACACCATCTCATAATATTAATTCATTCCAAAAAATCTCTATACATTTCAACATAAATATAGCTCAATTTACTCACAACACTTCCTCAATATCTCAACTATACATGTACACAAATTGCAACAAACTATTTCCCTCTTTTTCACATTTTTTTTCAATATCCTTGATATCTTCATCATGCAACAACATTAATCAACACATAGTTGACATTGAAAACACTAGCTTGTTGACATCAATGAAAAAACCTTCATACTTGCAAAACTTTCCGCCTTTATCATTGATGGCAACACATGATGTGAAAAACCATCAAAGACACAACTCTAAACACACTCTCTCATGATACTTTCTCTCCTCCTGTGTAGATAAATTTTTTCACATGAATCTTTCTCCCCCTTTGACATCAATGGCAAAGGATAAAGTATTTTACATTAGTCTCCCCCTTTGACATTGAACCAAGATACTTTCTCTGAATAATCCCCCTTAGGAGTACACACAATCAAATCAACAATTCTTGATAATGAAAACATATGACACTACCCACTCCCCCTGAGAGGTAGCTACCAAAATCAGTCTAGAAAAAATATGAATCCATAGATCCATTAGACTAATGCATCTCCATATGCATCTAGTTCAAAGAAGGAGGGGAAATAACCCCCAACTTCTCTTGGAGATACTCAAAAGTATCCTTAGGAAGATCCTTAGTGAATATGCCAACAATATGATCCTTTGTAGGTACATATTCAAGATTCACCTCATTCTCCATAACCTTCTCTCTCCAAAAGTGATACCTAATTGATATATGATTTTTTCTTGAATGCATCACTAGGTTCTTTAAAATATTAATTGCATAGTTTGTATTATCATAAAAGATAGAAATAGGCTCATCATACATTACTCTAATACCATTCAATGTTCATCTCATCCATAATACTTGTGTGTAGCAAGATGATGCTACAATATACTCAACCTTTGTAGTGGATAAATAAACTAAATATTGCTCCTTACTTATCCATGACAATAGTCTATATCCAAGAAAGAATGCACCACCACTTGTACTTTTCTTATCATCAACTTAACCAACCCAATCTAAATTTATGTATGCACTTAATGTAAAATTAGTATCCTTAGGATACCGTAAGCCAAAATCTAGAGTGCATTTTAAATATTTGAATATCCTCTTTGCTACTACAACATGTGTCTTTAGGATCTTCTTAAAATCTAGCTACAAGAAAAATTGCATGCATGATATCCTGTCTAGTAGTAGTTAGATATAGCTATCCACCAATCATAGATCTATACTCGCTTTGATCATTTTTATATGACTCATCATCCTTGCTCAATTTGCAACTAGTCACCATAGGAGTACATACCAGTTTGGAGTCTTCCATTCCAAACTTCTTCAACATCTATTTGACATAATTTGATTGTGAAATGAATATACCTTTCTCTGTTTGATTGACTTGTAACCCAAGGAAGAAATTCATCTCCCTAAATATTGACATCTCAAACTCTTTTTGGAAATTTCTTACACATAGCTTCATTGCCTCCAAAGATAATGTCACCCACATACACAACCACTATCAAAATTTTATCTTCCTTAATTTTAAAGTAAAGATTTCTATTTGTGGTGCCTTTACTGAATCCTTGTTGTATAAAATATCTATCCAATATTGCATACCAAGCTCTGTGAGTTTTCTTTAATCCATACAATGCCTTTTTCAATCTGTAAACCATATCCAGTTGATTTGATAGCTGAAATCCTTCTGGTTATTCCATGCAATCCTCTTCTTCCAATTCACCATTCAGGAAAGAATACTTCACATCCATATGATAAAATTTAAAGTCCTTGTATGTTGAAAATTCCAAAAACATCTTGATTGCTTCCATCCTAGCTATCAAAGAAAATGTTTCCTCAAAGTTGGTTCCTTCTAATTGTGAGTAGCACTTACACACAAGTCTTGCATTGTCTCTTACCACTTCTCCATTGTCATTTAGTTTTTTTCTGAATACCCACTTAGTTCCAAATATGTTCTTGTTTTCCGCTCTTGGGACTAGTTCCCAAGTCTGATTTTTCTCAATCTACATAAGTTCTTCTTCCATTTCCTTCATCTAATTTTCATGTTTTCATGCATCACTCACTATTTTAGGTTTAATTTTAGAGAGTTACATAGATTTACTTCAAATTCAACAACTCTACTTCTTGTCAATACTCCTTTCCTCTTGTCTCCAATGATTTGTTCTTTAGAATTATTTTTTTGCACATACTTAGGGGTCTTTTCTAAAGATTCTTCCTCTTCATTCTACACTTATTTTTTCTTATCTTTTACTTCTTCTTCTTCTTCTCCGCAATCAGGTTCATCTGACACATATCCATCTATAACAACTAAATTCTATCAATCTTCATCAACTTTAATATTTTCACTTTCAACAATATTTCTTAGCCTTTTGTTGGAACATCTATAAGATTTTCTTTTAGTAGAATATCCAAGGGAGAAACCTTCATCAGACCTTTCATCAAAATTTCCTAAGTTTTCTCCATCTCTTTTGATATAACATTTTCTTTCAAATGCTCTAAATTACTTGAGAGTAGGAATCCTTCCATACCACAACTCATAGGGAGTCTTTGTGCTGCTAGCTTTAGCTTGAACTTTGTTAAGTATATAAACAATAGTATGAATTTATTTTGTCTAGTAGACTTCTGATAGGTTAGATTCTTTCATCATAGTCCTTGCAACTTCTTGAATAGTCCAATTTTTCCTTTCAACCACTCCATTCTACTAAGGAGTTCTAGGGGTAGACAAGTGCCTCTTTATTCCATGAACTTCATAAAACATGTTAAAATTATTGGAGTTGAATTCTCCATCTTTGTTAGATCCCAAAATTTTTACTTTCAAATCCATTTCATTCTCAACCATAGCTTTAATACTTTTAATCTATCTAGAGCATCGGATTTTTCTCTAAGAAAAGTAACCCATGTCATTCTAGAATAATCATGAATCAAAATCATGAAATTCCTATCACCTTGAAGACTTCTCACCCTTGCAAGAACACAAAGATTTGTATGTATTAATTCTAGTAGTCCGATAGAAGATTGTTCTTTTCCCTTGAAAGTACTCCTTATTTTCTTTCCAAATTGATAATTTTGCAAATGACATTGATAGGCTTTGCAATTCTTAGTAGATCTCTTACTACATGAATTGAACTGATTCTAACCAAATTTTCAAAATTCATGTGACACATCCTCTGGTTCCATAACCAACTATCATTAATTTGAGACATAAAGCAATGAACATCAACTCCATTGAGTTGATAGATATTTCTATATGCCCTCTTACCAGCAACAATCATAGTTCTGGACCCTTTTCTGATCTCACATCTTTCATCCTTAAACACAAGATTATATCCTTTTCTACACATTTGTCCAACACTCAAAATATATGCCTTAATCCTTTAACATAGTAAACATATTCAATATTATGTTTACTATAAAAAATGATTGAACCTATTCCACAAATTTTAGCTCATAAATCATCTCCAAATTTAACTAGTCCTGCATCATATTTTTCAAGTTTAACAAACTTAATTTTGTCTCCAATCATGTGATTAGAGGATTCACTATCAAGAACCCAATAGTTCTTATCTTGTTTAACATGAAAAGAAGAAACCAAAATAACTTCAACCTTATCCTTCTTCTCTGAAACACTTTCCTTCACACAAATTTTAGATTTAGAAGAAGTAGATTCATGTTTAAAATATAAGGACAAGCATTCATTTTCATTAGCATCTCCATTATTAGATTCATCATCAAAAATACCAGCATCTTCTTTAACATAACTTAACTTATTTTAATCATCTTTCCTTTGTTCTCCTTTTATTGTTCACAACTTTGTTTGGACATCTTGAAGCATAGTGACCTATATCTCCACAACTAAAAAATTTGAAAGGTAGTTTACCTTTGTACTTACTGGTGCCCTTTTTCATCCTTCTTACAAAGTTAGCTTCCACATCATCAAGATCTTTTCCATCTGAATATTCAACCTTTTCTAATTTTCCAGCCTTGAAAATAGTCTCTAATTTGTACCATTTTTCAAACCAAGTTTTCTCATTTCAAATGAAATTAGTGTACTAAAAAATTGATCTATAGAATAAATATTAAAATTTGCAACTTCCTCAATAGTACTGTAATGTTACAGAATTGCACCTAAGGGCAATTTCACATTTTAGCACTTTTCTTAGAATTTATTACACCTAAACACATTAATGGTGAAAACCCCATGGGTCAAAATTTCATGATTCTAGCTCAATATGGTCAAATGGTGAAGCAATAGTAACCCGATCACTTGTTTCTTGAAAAATTGTGTATTGGATGCCTGCACGCCACATGGATGTCTGTGTGATGTGCTAGCGTCCTGACAGTTTTCTAAGTTTGAAATAGGGAATCTTGAATCTTGGCTCTTGACACGTGTTCTTGCAACCAGGTCTTTGGGTGTAATGACTCTTTTCCGCCCTTGCATGTAATAAAACCCCTCATTTTCTCTCATTTTGGGGGTTCATTCATTGATTCAAGCTTCTCTCCTCAACTTCACTTCTCAATATATTCTAATCTCAACAACACTTCTACAAGAAAATCTTTATCAGACTGGGGTCCCTCCAACAACCAAATCTCTCTAGCAAGCATTCAATGGTGTGTTCGTTTGTTAAAGAGGGGGTTGAGGCATGTTGGTAACACTGTCTCACTCTTTTCTATTTATGGATAGATTAGATCTCTTTGTTCATTTAATACTTAGTGGTGCAGGTTCTCCTCCTAAAGCAAGGATTACTTTCACCACCTCCTTTTATCCATTTCCTTTTCTCTCTATGTATTTGTCTGTTCATGGAGACCTGGGAACACCAAAGCGGGGGTTTGGCTATGAAAAACCCCTATACAACCCCAACATTTTCCTCATTTATCTTGTGTGAAGGTTGTTAAAGTGGAGCTCAGAGTGAAGATTCAGACGTCGGGTTGTTCGTAAGCTCCCTCTTAGCTCTTTTTGTGTTTTCCTTTAGCTTCTATTCTTTATCTTTCCATTATGCTAAACAAACCTCAGATATGGGTTATAAAGTGAAGCTCTAGTTTTCCCACTTGAGTTTTTGAGTTCTTTGTTGCTTAGGATGCCAACACATCATTTGGACTCCATAGTGTTGCATTGGCATCTTGAATCTTTGATGTAGTCCTTTGGTCGAGAGCTCCTATGTCAGAGGAAAAAATATAGGAGCTTTTCTCTTTCAGGTTCTAAATCAGTCTTTCATGGTGGTTAACCTGATTATACTTTCTTTGAAATTTCTTCATTCAGTTTATGTTGAGGTGGATAAGGGAAGTTTGTTCCTTGGGATTCTCTTGAGAATGAAGAGACTCGTGTGAATCCCCCATATGTAAAATTTTGGTGAACCCAATGTGAAACATGTTAGATCTATTTTTATAATGTTTTAATTTCTATGATAATGCTTTCTCTAAGGAAGATTTTGATATATTGGATGATGCTCTAGATGATTTCTTAGAATTGTCTTCCCCTATCTATAAATCTTTCAAACAAACTTCTCTACAAGATGATGAGTCGATAAAAATTGTGGTAGTCTCTATGGCTTCTCCAAGCCCTTAAAAGCCAATAATTTACTTGACTCTGGCCAACCCTTCTCCTAGGAAGGATTTTTCTATCTGTGGAATCTCATATCGTGATGATTTTCCAGATTTATATTCAAGGTTCATAAAAGCTACAAACTTTTCTTCTTATAATGTTGTTGAAAGCAAAAAATACAAGAAGAAACAAATAGAATTTGGATCAACAACCTTCCATTCCTACATATCAACCTACTCAAACTCTTACTTCTTTACCACCTTCTCAACCAAGTCTTCCTCCGACACCTAAAACTGTGACTAAAGCACTTGGTGATTACAATCTTGTTGAGAAACTTTGTGTTACTTCGGCTAAGATCTCACTTTGGGATTTGATTTAGACCACTCTAGTTTATCGAGAAGCCTTGTAGAAGATTATATTGCTTGCCTCCGCTAGGCCGACAAATGTTAATGCGTTGATGGACCATATTCGTGCAGTTTTTTAGAATATCACATTCTATCTACAGGAACTCCCACCTCTGGATGTGCAAAAGAAAGTGAATCCTTTAATGATTATAGTTAATGTTAATACTATTGGTATTAGGTGTACCCTCATTGATACTAGTTTGATTCTCAAAATTTTTGGTATCGATTTATTACCCAAGATTAAAGTTGATTCTTCTTTAGCTACTTCTTTGTTGTATATTCGTGGGTTCAATAATGTTGGCCGCTAGGCTCTAAGCATGATAATATTTCCTTTGCAACTAGGCCCCGTTACCTTACCCACCTTGGTGTATGTGATGAATGGCCCTTTTTCTTATAATATTATTTTTGGGAGACCCTGGATTCATGCTACAGGTTTTGTAACTTCCACTCTACATCGATCTCTAAAGTTTGTCACAAATAATTGAGTAGTCATAGTCAAATCTAACTCAGAACCTGTTCACCTTTGTGAATTAGCGGCTGCTGGTCAAGCTTCAGTTGTTTTCACTCTTAAGAATTGTATTCCATCTTTAACTTCTAATGCAATGACATTCTCCTCGGTGATACCCTCCGTGGAGGTTGTCCTCGAAGTGAAAAATACTAAAGATGAGCCACCTAAAGGAAAAATTCCTAAGTCTTCCCCATCTACTTCTACCTCTGAGTCTGATGCACTCCTTGGTGACAATTGGGGGTCCATTGAGCTCTCCAAATTATTTATTGAGGAATAGAAAGTGAGCCCTGCTCATCTAATAATTTTGATAACCTTGAATTCCTTTGATGAAAAAGTGGACAACACTTCCATTGAGGAGGAAAATTGTAATCCTATTCAAGAGATCAACCTTTCCCATATTGAGGAGGATGGTCTTGCTGGTGCAAATGAGGTTAATTTTTTTGAATCAAGTAAAGGAAACAGTTGTGCTCTTGTAGATGCATTTTATGTCCACTAGTGGAATGAGTCCCTCTACATGGAACCACCACCTTCCAAGTTTTTACAAACTCCTTATGGTTTCAGATATAGACTCACTTCTTAGTATGGCTATGGGAAAAAAAGGCCTTGGAAATATTGAGCAAGGAATCTAGGTTCCTATCCAGTTTAACCCTCATAAGCACTATCTGGGATTGGGATGCTCTATTGAACATTATAAACAAAAACCTTGGTTGAGTGTTAATACAATTTCAGTTGAACCAATTAGTTTGGTCCATCCTGAACTAATGGAGGATGAGGTGTAGGCCGAAAAGGTCCCTTTATATTTTTTATTGTCGGATGAAGCACTCGAGGAATTCTCAATGGCCTACTCCTCTTTGCCTCCTTTTATTCATAAGAGATGATTCCCATATTTCCTGAATTAGCATGCATATTTTGGAGAATCCATCTTGAGTATTGGTGAGGAGGACCCTCTAGCTAATGTTGATAATGATGTTCCAATATCACATCCTAGAGATCATAGTTATATCCTCAAGGGAAATACTACTAAAGTCTCTATGGATTCTTAGTCTTTTGAAAAGGTGATTAAGATTAGGAAGTGCCTTTCTTTCGAAGAAGCTAAGGAACATCCCAATCTTCTACAATATCACCATGATATCTTTGCTTGGATGCATGAGGACATGCCCAAAATTGATGAGTATATAGTGGTTCACAATATCATTTTATGTCTTGATGCCAAGCTGGTTAAGTAGAAAATCCAAAAGATTAATCCCAAGGTCATTTTGTTGGTTAAGACTGAGATATAGAAGTTGTTGAAAGTAGGATTTATCCACCCAATCGACTAATCCCCTTGGATCTTGAATATTGTTACCATTAGAAAACCTGATGGCCCTATTCATATATGCATTGACTTTCGTGATCTTAATAAGGCTTCTCATAAGGATGATTTTTCATTACCTAATATAGATATGATTGTGGAATTGACTAAAATCCATGCCTTGTTATCCTTCATGGATGGTTTCTTAGGTTACAATTAGATCTGTATTAACCCAGAAGATCAGTACAAGACAACCTTCACTACCCCTTGGGGTAATTTATTTTATGTGGTCATGCCCTTTGGGTTTAAGAATGTAGGAGCAACTTACCAGTGGAAAATGACATTAATTTCTCATGATTTCATTCATAAAATTCTAGAAGATTATGTTGATGATATCTTGGCCAAATCTATAACTCATCAAGATCATGTGGAAAATCTTCATCTTATTTTTGAAAGGCTTCGACTCTATAAGATGAGGCTTAATCCTATTAAGTGTGTCTTTGACGTAGATGAGAGATTTTTTTCGGGATTTATTGTTTCTCATTGTGGAATTGAGGTTGACACAAATATGATTGATGCAATTGTTAACATGCCTCCACCCAAGTACATTACAGAGTTGTAAATTTTACAAGGGAAGATCCAGGAAATTCACAGATTGATATCTCAATTGGCTGACCATACCCTTCCTTTCACTTGATTATTAATGAAAGATGTTCACTTTGTATGGGATGAAGAGTGCCATAAATATTTTGAATCAATCAGAACCTATTTGGCCAATCCTCCTATACTAATTCCAGCTATGCAAGATAGACCCTTTTTGCTTTACCTTGTTGCATCATCATATGCTTTGGCAACTTTTCTCGCTTAATATGATGATTCTAGGAAAGAGAGGGAGGTCTACTACATTAGTCATGTCCCGGTTGATTCTGAGACCCCTTATTCATCCATGGAGAAACAATTTATTTCTCTCATCTTTGCAACGCAAAAGCTAAGGCACTACCCTCTTCATGCTAAGACACACATTATTGTAGAAAGAGATCTCCTAAAACATCTGTTCTCTAGTGCCGAACTTGTTGGAAGCTTAGTGAAATTGGTGATGTTTCTTTTTGATTTTGACATAAATTTTATTACTCAGAATTTGATAAAGGGTGAAATGATTTCCAATCAATTGGTAGACGCTTCCTCATCTCACTCCTTCTTGGGTTTGGAATTATTTTTTAATGATAACATTTTCGTAATCAATCACGACCTTGAGTGGAAAACGTACTTTGATGGTTCAAGATGTTAGACTAGCTCCAGAGCATGTGTGGGTCTAATATCGCTTGAAGGGAGGCTAGTCCCTCTACTTTCGATTGGAATTTACTTGCATCAAAAAAATCCCTGAGTACGAAGCCCTCATTGTTGGATTGCGTGTTGCGATTGTGCTAAAAATAAAATATCTCCATATACTTGGTGGCTCTGAGCTTATTCCGAATTAAATCAGGGGAACCTATCAGGATAAGCAAAGTAAGTTGTCTCAGTATCAAGACCTTTCTCTATCCTTACTTAATTGGTTCTCCTCTTTCACAATAGATAGCATCCCTAGGAGGAAAACTAAAATGCAGATGCCATGGTGAGTGCTACCTCCCTGGTACCTTTGGATGAGGATACGAAAAAATAAAAACTTCATGGTTCAGGTCCTTCAGTATCCTACTATTTCTGATCAACCTAAATTTGATGTTTTATGTGTTCTCATGTAGACTTGAGAGAATGGTTTTCTAACATTTACAACTACATGAAGAACAAAAAATTTCCCAATGGTGAGACAAAAAATGACCACACCCGTATACGAAATATTTCAGTATGCTTTGTTATCTTGTCCAATGCTTTATATCAATAGTATTATAATGGTTTGCTGCTTCAGTGTCTCAGTAAAGTAGAAATACCCCTTGCCATTAGAGAAGCCCATTCGGGTTCTGAGGGTGAACACTTTGGTGGTAAATCCTTGGTGAGGAAATTGATACACATGGGGTAATTTTGGTAAATGATAGAACAAGATTCCTTCAATTTTATTAAAAAGTGCTCACAATGTTAAAAACATAGTCGTCTTATTCATTTACCCTTACAAGAGTTACAAAACTAGAATTCTCCTTGGTTGTTTGTGAAATGGGGGTTGGATATTATTGGAAAAATATCACCTCATTCTTCTAAAGGACACACCTTTATCATCATCACTACAGATTACTTCATAACGTGGGTTGAAGCCATTCCACTTTGATCTACAAACGTCAAATCCATTTGTATCTTTCTTCTAAACATCATTTCACATTTTGGATTGCCTTCTACACCTATTTTTGACAATGGTACACCGTTCAAGAACAAGGAATTAAAGAAATTCTTGGAGAAATTTCACATTCAAAATATATTTTCTACACCATATTATCCTCAATTTAATGACCAAGTGGAAGCATATAATAAGACTATTGAGCTCATTCTTCACAAAATAGTTAATAAAAATGGTAAGGATTGGCATGTTCAATTAACATATGCTTTATGGGCCTATCACACGAGTGTTCATATGACGATGGGAACAACACCCTACAACCTTGCATATGGTGCCAAAGCTATTATGCCTTTAGGATTAGAAATTTTATCCTTGCAGGTTTCCCTTAAAGGGTTAATTGATGATGAAACTTATCAAGCTAATCATTTGCATCAACTAGAGATCCTTGATGAGTGCTGATTATAGGACCTCGACCATCTTAAAGCTTATCAAAAATCATTATTTAGACAATATAATCAAAGTGTACTTCCTTGAAATTTCAAGGCAGGTGACCTGGTTCTCTACGAGAATCAGAGAAATGTGAATGCACCGCTTGATAAAAGGAGAAAATTTAGTCCTAATTGGTTGGGCCCTTACATTGTCATCTCCGTGTATGGCTCGGGTGCCTATGGATTATCATCCATGGATGGTACGCCTTGTAACATAGGAAAATATTAAAGTTAGCAATGATTAAAATGCATAAACAATAAACCTAAATAAGCAAGAAAGAACAAAGGAGGAAACAACAAAACAAATGGAAAGATCTCACCAAATTCCTTCAACCTCCATGAATCACCTTCCTTGCACCTTCTCTATTTTCTGCAATATGATGGACGCTCTCAGCTTTTATGTGAGAAAATTAAGTTTATGACATGACCTAGCAAGTGTTGAAGGATTTATTAAAGATTATGCAAGAGAAGATTAATCCTCCATGCAATAATAAAATTTGCAAAAGACAATGTTAGATAAAAAAGAAAGAAGAGAAGAAGAAGAAGAATTAAGAGATTAAGGGATAATGGAGTTTTGCAAGATAGATTGGTTAGTCGTATACTGCATGAAATATTAAATAATCTAATCAAGCAACAACATGCCTAGGAGAAAACAAGAAAGGAGAATAATGAAACAATCTCACCCAATCCTTCCTCCTCCATGGCTGACTTCCATTGCACCTTCTAACTTTGTTGTGATAATGAGTGCCCTCAGATTTTGTGTGAGAAAATTCTATAATGCCTAGCCCTAAACAAAGTGTTGAAGGATTTTAAGAAATATGCAAGAATGAAAGATTGAGAAGAAGAAGAATATAAAAAATAGAAATAGATCAGAGATTAAGAGATGTCGAAAATGAGGACAAGATTGTCATTTTATAGAAAATGCAATCTTGAATGGACGAATGCGATTATAGATTGAGAAATGCCCTAGAATCAATGGCTAAGATTCAAAATGGCAACTCTCAATTAGGGTTAGGGTAAGAATCCCCAAATGTGTGGTCAAGATTTAATTTAGGAAATTAAATCAATGATGGAAAATGAACGTGACATTGAGATGAAATTAGTAAAATCAGAAGATGAATTAGAAAATCAAGTTATTTTAGAAATAACTTAACTTGTGGAGAGAAATGCTATTTTGAAATTAATCTTTTAAATTAATTCCAAAATGGTGAATTCATGTGAGAGTAAATAATAATAATTTAAGATTATTTACTTGGAAAGAGGGAAGTTGTCAATTTAAATAAAATGCTTTTATTTAAATTTAGAAAGAAAATCAATAAGACAAAATAATTAAGATTGTTCAATTGTGAAGGAAAACTAGAAAGTGGGTAATTTTAAATATGATTCTATTTAAAATTAGAAAGAAAGTTGACTTTTGATTTAATTCAAAATAGGAAGAAGATGACAAATTAATAAGCAATTAAATAAATAAAATTTATTTAATTGTGGAAGAAGAGGATAAATGAATAATTAAATAATTAAAATAACTATTTAATTATAGTGGCAAGATCATAAATAATTAAATAATTAATTTAATTATAGAATATTAGTGACGTATTGAATAAATGAAGTTTATTTGATTAATCAAAGAGGAAATCAAAGATAGCAATGAATTAATTAAATAATTAAAATGATCTAATCAATAGAAGACTTATGACATTAGAAAATCGTATTAGTTGGTCTAGGACATTTTTATGTGTCTACACGCCTCTAAAAGAACCTATTAATGCAATGCATCTTCATTGATACTATGTGTAGTGTCTAATGTGTCATATGTGCAATGTTCACTCTTTAAGGATTGTAGCGTCACATATTTTGACATTTATTCATCAACACATTATAATTTTTTTATGTTATTATGCAGTCATGTGTGTGTGTGAGAAATATATGTGTGCTTTACTATGCTATGTATCCATGAATTATATTTTATCTTTTTAGGCAATTAAATCATCACTGTATTTAGTTAACATACGCCCATGTGTGTTCATTAAATCATGATAGCATCTAATGTAAATATACATCCATACACGTATAAAATTCATAACATCAACATACATGAAAGTAAGGAATATACACATCAAGTAAATAATGCTATAGTATCAAAATCAACGTCTCATGTATATGTATATAAACATAAAATATCATGTACATGTGTCATGCCACTACCATCAAAAAAATGAGTGGCTGTTGTATACATGCATCAATTTATATACAAAAAATATCTACAAATATGTATCATGGCTACAAAAATGATATACAAAATGATGCTCTTTAAGGCCTATGCACGTGGCTGATGGAGCCCTCTAGCTCTAGTTGTAGCTATGGGTAGGGTTGCATGGTGGAGACAAATCGAGTGTGGTACAAGCATGAGGTGGACAGGGTTGCGTGCATGTCCTTGATCTCTCCCTGGAGGGAGAAAATATGCATGTGGGCCTAGATGAGCTCCTGGTCCAGTTGCTGATCACCTGCCAAGATCACGACTACCCACTATCTCACAAGGTCATCAAGACAAATTTGAAGGGCATCACACACCTACTCAATGACATCATCCCTCATCATGGCTACATCTCTCTTTGCGAGTACCATCCAAAACTTCTCCAACAATTGGTCATATTGCCCCCAGAATGTGGTAGCATCAATAGTCCTTTGCACTATCTCCACCTGTGCCTCCTTGTAGGTAGTCCTCAGATGTGCTACTAGCTTGAAAAAGTGGAAATGATATCCCATTGAAATTGGCTAATACACATCTAAAACTTCCCCCTAGATAGACATGGTAGGGGCCACCTCTGATATACACTGGGTGAAGAGCCCAGTCCATCCCTGATTATCCATTGCTAAAACGAAAAAGGATGTATATTAGTACCACAACATGTATAGATACTAAAACCAAAACATGAAATGCATATACATGGGATAAATAACTTAAAGTACGAAATAAAAATAGTATAAACAATTATTATACCTAGATCCATTAGTTTCCAGCATGGGTCATGGGGAGGAGGAGCACTCAATCCTACGCCAAGAGCTACCCTAGATGTTGCAAGGGCTGGTGGCACCGATGAAACTGGAGTGGCATGCAAAGGAGAGGACACCCTCCATTGCCGCCTTGGCCTTGGTGATGCTACTCAAACCTCTTCGTGCTGCTCCTGGCCCTCTGGATGCTTCTCCTGCTAATTTCTCATCACCATTTCCTTCAAGCCTCTACCTCTACCAGGGTGGCTATGGTAGCACATCTCCCTATAGACTGAGATCCCCCATGGGGAATTTGTTGGGAAAACTGGGGTGGGACGGTGTGCTGCCCATCATGTCAAAAAATATTGAGCTACATCAACACTGTCTAGCGTACCCATCGTGGTAGATCAGTGTCATCGACCTAATCATCAGAGAGGAAAATGCCTGCTAAGGTTGGACATAGATGATCCCTTGACCTTGCTGCACTCCTCACAACTTGGGTGTATGTGGGGATAGGAGAGGGATAGTTTGGATATAATCATGCTGATGCATGAATTGGCTCCAGTATTAAGGAATGATAACAAAATCCATGTGCTCGAGAATGAACCGGTTGTGTTGCAGGTTTTGGAGGAACCTGCAATCATCAACCCACCAGAAATACTAATGGGATCTCCATCTGATCTTGTTTGGAATCAAATTGTCAAACTATAGTCGCCAGAACTACAGGTTGTCATGCCTCCACTGTCAAGTGAGCTCATACCAATGGGCCATCAGAATAGAGTAGTCCTACACCTAAAAGTAGCCCTCTAGCATCGTGCACATGATGTGGAAAAAATCCCATGCCTATAGGAGCATGCATGCACTCAGGCTATGGTTCTTGTAGTGCACATACCAAATGAGCTCATGGTATAGGTGTGTGAGCATGATGCACCTCCATAAAAAACTATGCACCACTCCACCACCTCCCGAATGGTGTAGACAAGGCCCTAATGGAGGTGAGAGCCTCACGTGTCTATGGTGACCCACACAGTGACAATGACCACTGTAAAAGGACATAACAAAGGGGCGATGGTCTAAGCCTAATTAAACCATAAGGTGCATATTTCCCCAGTCCCATCCTCACCATCTATCTAGCCGAAGCAGTATCAAACCTCGTTCGATTGCTCCTACACTGAGCATGTGTCATAAAGCTCTACCCATTGAACACAAATGGGGAGATCAAGAATGCAGTATACATCCTCTAGAGTGATGGTAATCTCTCTAGTCAACAACTGGAAGCTCAAGGTGGTGGCATCTCATCTCTCCATCAATTCCATCAACATCTTGTCATGATATAACATCTTTGGCATGGTGTACACATGCCAAAGAACGACACACTGTAGATGGGTGACCTCGTCACCTGTGAGGCAATCCCTCTGGTCTCAGAGTAGGCATAACACCCACCCTCTAGGCTGCTCCCAGATCTCTGGAGAATCCTATAGAAAAGAGAAAAAATTCTAAGTTAGTACATGGATGACTAAGAAAAAAATATCAAAAAATCCTACAAGACATGTGCATGCCATGCAAATGTCCGCATATCGTACAAGTGTCCTGAATTTCCATTAATAGTGTAGGGGCAACAACATGTCTCTTGGATGCCAGTGCATCCTTGGGATGACAACACTGGTCCTAGATGCTAGTGTACGTCGAAGACATGGGCACACATCTAGGACACTTGTGTTGCAAAAAATTAAAAAAATACAAAAAAATCATTAAAATATGCTAAACAAAGTGGTTTCGAGGTCTACTTGGTCAACCTCCAAACCCTTGGTGATGTCTGCATGTAGCTGTTCCAACCTGGGATCCTTGTACTCGCGTCTGCTCAACATTTTGATGAATTTTCTCTCATAAAGTCAACAAAATACTTGTGATCAATAGTGCAAATATCCTTTCTCGAGGCCCACCTAGGTATATATAGGCCCCCCCAGGGCTCATTCTCCCTAGAGTTTGTGGCTACCAAATATTTTCCTAGATTTACCCCACCTAGCTGGGGGAAAAATCAAGAGGGGTCATAAAGTCACCTCTTCAACATATTTTTCTTCTTAATCATCAAATTTTTTCTTGATCATTCTTCTCATCGTTGTATCTTTTTTTGGTTTTTGGAACTGACTTAAAATTGAGTTTTTCAGAGTGAAATTTTATACTATTTTTCGTGATAGGTCCTACACTTTTTGACGAGTTCGATTGCTGGGGGAATATTTAGTACTAGCTAGATCAACCTCTGTGACCTCTACAGTACCTTCTTTTGGAAAACAAATCTGTAAAACTTCAAGTTTGGATGAAAATTTTCTTTTCTACTTTAGTGTGGCTTATTTTTTCAAAAATCAAACCTACTAAAGTGGGGGGAAAATGTAATGTCGTAGAATTGTACATAAGGGAAATTTCACAATTTAGCACTTTTCCTAGCATTTATGACACTTAAATGCATTAATGGAAAAAATCCCATGGGTTGGAATTTCATGATTCTAGCTCCATGCAAATTAATGGCGAAGCAACAGTAGCCCGATGACCCGTTTCTTGAAAACTTGTGATTTGGACGCCTTCGTGGCATGCTAGTGTCCTGATATATTTTAAAGTTTGAAATAGGGAATCTTGAATCTTGGCTCTTGAAAAGTGTCCCTAAAACCAAGTCTTGAGTGTAATGGATCTTTTCCACCCTTGCATGCAACAAAACCCCTCATCTTCTCTCATTTTGGGGGTTCATTCATTGATTTAAGCTTCTCTGAACTTCACTTCTCTATCTCTTCTAATCTTGGAAACAACACTTCTATAAGAGAAGATTTGTTAGATTGAGGTCCTTCCAACAAAAAAATATCTCTATCAAGCATTCAATTGTGTGTTCGTGTGTTCAAGAGGGGGCCGAGGCCTATTGGTAACACAATCTCACTCTTTTCTATTTGCAGATAGATTAGATCTCTTTGTTCATTTATGGTGCAAAGGCACCTAGCTTCATAATGTAAATAAGGGTCAAATGTGAGTTTTTGATGATGTAATAAGGTCTATTTAAACCATGTCTAATGTTTTTAGTCATATGGTGTCAGTTTTACATACAGTTATGTTTTGTCAAATGTTGCAAAAGTTGCAATGCAACTTTGCATTTTTTCTTTGCATTGGAAGGTGAATGGTCAAGTCATTTGAAAATTAGTTTGAACCATTGGTTTTTAGTGGGATGAGTTTAAATATTATTGTGATGGTTTAAGGCAAGGTTCTGGAAGACATTTTGATGATAAAACAATAAAGAAATTCTCTATTTTCTGTAATTTTCTTTGTATTTTGCTACTATAGGAGATTGTACAGATTTGTACGATCTATAAATGATATGATTTAAATTGGAATTTATGTAGGAGTGATTTAAATATAATTTGGATTTGGTTTTATCTAGTTTCATTGAGTTTGAAGGATTTAAGAAGCAATTTACTGAAAGTAGCCAGAAAACCCTAGTTTTGAGGGTTTGAGAGCAAAAAAATAAAATAGGGAACCATTCCATTGGTGGAAAATTCTAAAAATTGGTGGAATGGAGGCAGATACATTTATTTTAATATTTTTAGTGTTGGAAAGAGTAGGGAAGAGTTTGAGCGAGCCCTAGCCTAATATCTCTATGTATTAGGCTTGAGAGAATAGGTTAGATATAGGGTTTTGCAAAAAGGTGATTGGATAATTGTTCCAATGGAAAAAAGTTGTAGTTTTAGAACCAATGTTACTTTAGGAGAGCCTTGGAATTAATTTTGATATATTGGAGAAAAGATTTCACATAGTTGCTTTGGAAAATAGGGCTAATTTAACTTAGTTGCTGTGTAGCAGTCAATTTTAGAGGGTGTTGTTACAAAACAAACCTATTCAAAAATTTTATATGTTACAAAAGAGCATAAAGGGTGTCTGTAATGGTAAATAAATTATGTGTTTGAAGTCTTCTTTGAGATATATGGTTAAAATTCACTATTTGGAATTCAACTAGGGAAGATAAATGGTTTGTGAGAAAAAACACCAAGTTAGGGACTTGAAGTTGCAAAGTTAGTTCATTTGTGATTGCATTGAAAACCTCCACCCTGATCTACATCAATTTTCTACTTGGTGGTGTGGGTTATCCTCTTGAAGTGGATATTTCTTTTGTTGAGAAAACCAGATACTGAGAGCAGGGGGTGAATCAATATCCACACAATGTTATTGAACAAATACTTCTAATTTTGTTGCAGCATAGAATAGATAAGAGAAATAAAAAAATATGAAATTCCACAAAACAAGAACACTAGATTTTATGTGGAAAACCCAATGAGGGAAAAACCACGGTGAGGATTAGCTCACAATATACATAGTTATTTCAATATCATTTTCAAAGAGCCTCACTACCAGATACAAAAAGCTCATTGCTTTACAAGGAATCACTATCCAAACATGGAGGTTCACTACCTATAGAAATTGTGTAAACAAAAATAGCTAACCACAAAAGTTGAACTGATGAAGTTACACCACAAGTGCAAATTTAGTTCCTTTGATGGTCAGAGTATTCACTTGCATGATAACAGACTAATCTTCAACCATCTATTCACACACTTCGCTTATACACATATACACACTTATTTTTTTTGCTTTCACATATAATATTTTTTTTGTATTCTTCTTCTAACCATATTTTCTATATACCTGATATATCCACATGTATCAATTAGGTTGACCTAATTGACTGCAATTCATATTTCCAGAATGATATATTGTTAGCTTCATATAAATATTTTCCAAAATTCACTTGTGTCATACAACATCATGTCGGTTGAGACCAAAGCGAGGTCTCACATATAATCCACAATTCATGTTGGGTTATAGACTGATTATTAGGTCGACCATGATTAACGTAATACCAAAATGTAATCACAAAATCTGATGCCAACACATCACCCAAATATATGAACATATGAGAGTTCATACATACATGCTTTCAACAATCATAAGCCTTTTCCAAAAACCTTAGATCATACTAATTACTAGAGAGAATATGCAGAGCAAAATACTAGATTAGGTACTGGATGGGATAAGCGTGTTCTACACACCAGAAGAGAAATTCTACACAAAGAATACTATCTCAATGCAGCAAGGAATCCACCACAATTACTCCAACTCTTTTTAGCCTTTTTAAAAGATTGCGGATGCCTTCAACTCATTGCCTTCAGAAGTCCAACACTTTGAAGTTCATGCCGCTTTGCTCAAATTCATATCTATAATTTTGTAATTCGCACTACATTCATCACTTACATCTATCTCACATCTATCTTTAGATCTTACAAAAAAAACACTCTTATTTGTACCATCCTCAACCTTGAAAACCTTCTCCAAGGTTATAAATATGTCCTTTACATTTTCAATTTCAAATTATTTTGGCACCCAAACATCCCCGTGGTGGATAGAAATGTGGGTGACCCATATAAATCCTTAGTTAGGATCCAAATTTTTCCTAACACACCTCAACACGCTTCTATAAAATTTGAAACAACTTCACAAGTTGTGTTAACACTAGGTCGACCATTACCCATGCTACACACCGTAAAAATATTAAGTACATTTTTCCAACTTGATCAAGATGAAACACAAACCAAACAAATATCATTTACATGATCTAGAAAAATCCACAAACCACCTAAGATCCAACAAAGAATTCATCCAAACTCGCATCATAGAAATACTTTAACCTAGAACATATAATTAACCTCATACGCACCTTGGTGCATGAAACACACACTGTACTACACTAAATCAAGAGAAAAATTGAATTCTAAAAGATATAAACAACATAATAAACTTCCCAAATCTGCATAAACTGAAACCAAACTAGAGAAATGTAGAGCAAATATATTTCTCCTAGACCACAACATACAACACTGAACACCCAGTTCACACACTGGTGAACATGTCTTACTCTGCACAGTGATCCAGAAACCCAAACTTTGGATATAGAAACCACTAAAAACCTTAAACAACATATCAGATCCACACAGGTATAACATCAACATAGAAGAAATACAAAGCACATCCTGGAGCACATTCTGAGCACTTGCACAATAGTTTTATTTTTTATCAAATTTTCTCAAAAGTACTTGGAAACCAAGCACTATAGATAACATATCAACCTATTACTTCATTCCAACACATCTCTAGACACTACAAAACAAAGATAGCTCCATGTACTCACAACACTTCCTCAATATCTCAACTATACATGCACACAAACTGTAATAGACTATTTCCCTCTTTTTCACAATTTTCTCAGTATCCTCAATATCTTCATCATGAAACAACCTTCATCAACACATAGTTGACATGAATGACAACACCAAATTGTTGACGTCAATGAAAACACATTCATTGTTGCAACAACAATATTTATGAATACTTTGATGGAACTAGAATATATTGGGATATTTTGTGGATGTTATGAAGCGTTGCTTCGTGGCCTATAGGATGTTTCCAGACCTAGTGAAGAGTGAATTGATTGTTTGGTAGCATTAATACAAGTTTGGCCAACCTGGTGTGTTAGCGTTATGTGTGGGTGTGCTTCATGCATTATGGAAGTGCAGTGATGCATGCCAGTGTGGATTTGGGCCCTAGTTAACCCTTAGCATGGTTTTCCTTTGCTTCTTTCCATCATGGAAGTGTTTGGTGCCTATCTATTTGTTGGTTGCATGTTTGAAGTGCATATGTTTTATTGAGGCTTTCCTAAATATATTGTTTGAGGTTGTGGAGGATATATAAGAAAGTATATTTTTGGAGATGTGGTGAGGTGTGTTGTGGTATGAATTTTGATTGTCTTGTGATCTGAGTGCAAGCTTAAATTCCTCAGGCTATCAGACTTAGCGAGAAAAAGGTGTCTACATTTTCAATGTGCCTGAAGTTACTAGAGGTAGTGAGTCAAAGGTTATGAATGGTGTAGAGTTTTTATGGAGGATCTTCCTTTTTCTTTGAGGTAGTGAAGCTCCTTGTAATAATCTTCTTCTATTCTTATTTCTTTCAAATAGTGAGTCCTTTGGGAAGTGAGCCCTTGGCAATGAGCCTTTTGTATTTAGTGTTTCTATTCATATATATTTGAGTTAATCCTCACCATGGTTTTTTATTGATTGAGATTTTCCATATAAATTTGGAGTTCTCTTGTGTATGGTGTTCTTATGTTGATGTTCTGTATGTTTAATTTCTATTGATGCTTGATAAGCATTTGAAATTTAATAAGGGTTCAATAATTTATGAGGGTTTGCATTTTTAATGTACAACTGAATCACCCCCCCTCTTAGTTTTCCTATGTGTCTAACACTTGGTATCAGAGCTATGGTTCCCTGGAAGAAACTCAACTGCTTGAGGTTGATCTGATGGTGCACATGAATGGTGTCAAGGTGTCTTTGTTTAATGAAACAAAATATTCCTTATGGAAAGCCAAGATGGAAAATTTTCTTATCTCATTAAGATTTGGTGTTTGGAATTCAGTTCAAACTGGATACACTATGCCTGCTACTCCTCTGGAAAGTGATGATGAGGTTAGAGATTATGAGAATAATGGAAAAGCAAGGAATGTTATCTTGAGCGGGTTTTCTAATTTAGAATTTGTGAAGGTGATAAGCCTCAAAATTGTCAAAGAGATCTAGACAAAGTTGCAGAGAATTTATGAAGGAGATGATAAGGTCAAGAAAGAAAAGATGTAGAATTTCAAAGACAAATTGAAACCCTAAGGATATCAAAAGATGAATATATTGATAACTACATGATTTGAGTGGATTAAATTATCAATGCTATCAATGATCTTGGTGGAAAGCTAGAGGAAAGAAAAGTCATGAAAAAGGTATTGAGAAATATTTCTAAAGCTTATAGTGCTAAAGTTTCTACTATTGAGGAATCTTAGAATTTGGATCAATATTCTAGAGATCAAATGTTTGGTGCTTTAAATAATTTTGAATTAAGAGAGTTTTACCAAGATGATTTAAGGAAAGAAAATTATTTTAAATTTAGCAAGAAAGATAATGATGAATGTGATCTAGATGAACTTGATGAGTGGAAACAAATTTTGTAAGAAGATTGAAAAAGGACACTGAAAAATACAGAGATAAGTCACCCTTTAAGTGTTTCAATTATGGAAAGACATGTCATTATGCTTCTAAATATCTAATAAAAGTTGAAAATGACAAACATAAAGATCATAAAGGTAGATATGTCAAGAATATTTATTATGTTAAAAAAGATAATGGTGTGTCTGATGACGAGGAATCATAATATTTGGATGATGGAAGTGATGAATGCTTGTTCATGGATTTTAATGTTGGAACTAATTCTACTAATCCAGAGAGATGTATGAATGAAATTTTTTCTGGAGTAGGTCACAGTGTTGAAGGAACTATGTTGACTAGTTCTCATGTAAGAGAGGAGAGAAACTACTAGATAATTGATAGAGGATTCTCAAATCATATGATAGGTGATAAGAGTAAGTTTGTTAAGCTTGAAAATTATGATAGGGTCTTGTTAAGTTTGGTGATGATACATTTGTTGAGATCCATAGAAAAGGTTCAATCAATTTTGATGGAAAGTATAAAATACATGATGCTCTTTATATCAAGGGTCGTTGACATAATATTCTTAGTATAGGAAAGATGTGTAGTAGATGATGGTTGTGAAATAAAAGAAGGGGGCCCCAAAACATTGGTTACATTAGGAAAAATGATAGAAGGAAATGTTTATCAGCTCAAAGATAGTGGTGTTAAGTGCTTTATGTCTCAAATCAATGTGAGTCAAGGCTATGACATAAAATAATGTGTAACATCAATTTTGATAGCCTAGTAAAACTCAATTCTACTAAAGATATGAGAGATCTTGAAAAGATTATCAAGCCTATCAATGCAATCTACAAGGAATGTTAGTTTGAAAAGGAGATAAAGAAGAGGTTAAAACTAAAAAATATTCTAATTTAGGACTGTGGAGTTGGTGCATACATACCTATGTGGACCTACTAGAATAATAAGCTCTCAAGGTGAAAGGTATTTTATATTATCGATAGATGATTACTCTAGAATGACTTGGGCGACATTTCTTAAAGAAAAATGAAAAGATCTAGATAAATTATATAATTTAATTCTATGGTTGAGAATGAAATGGATTTGAAAATCAAATATTTGAGGTATGCTAGAGGTGGTGAGTTCACCTCCAATAAGTTTAACATCTATTGTGAAGATCATGGAATAAAAAGGAATTTTTTAGCTCCTAGAACTCCTCAAAAAAATGGAGATGTGGAAAGGAAGAACCAAGCAGTTAAAGAAACAACAAGAACCATGATGAAGGAAGAAAATTTATCAAAAATCTATTAGAAAGAAGCAATTCATATAGTAGTGTGCATTCTTAACATAGGACAAGCAAGAGTGAAAAATTCTAAGACTCCCTATGAAATATGGTATGGAAAACCTCCTCCCATGAAATATTTAAGAGTGTTTGGAAGTAAATGTTCTATCAAAAGAGATGAAGATAACTCAGGAAAGTTTGATTCAATATTTGATGAAGGAATATTCCTTAGATATTCTACAAAGAGAAAGGCATATCAGTTTTATAATAAAAGGCTAAAGAAGATGGTTGAAAGTGCAAGTGTCAAAGTGGATGAAGAATCATATCAAAGCTCAGTAATGATAGAAGGATTTGAATCTAATGAAACTCCTTGTAGAGAAGAAGAAGAAGATAAAGAAAAAGAGATAATAGTGGAAGAGAAAGAAGATCCATAAAAGAATCCTAAGACTCCTAAATATATGTAGAAGAATCATTTTGAAGATCAAATCATTAGAGATAAGAGAAAAGGTGTGCTGACAAGATGAAGAGATACTATGACAAAAGGGAAAGTAAACTTCTATTTAATTTATAAGAAAGAACCTAAAATAGTGATTGAAGCATGCAAGGATGAGAGTTGGATCAAAGATATGAAATAAGAATTGAGAAATTAAGAAGAATTAGACATGGGAACTGGTCCCAAGACAAGACAAGAAGAATGTGATAGGAACTATATGGGTTTTGAGGAATAAGTTGAATGAGAATGGAAAATTTATCAAAAATAAATCTAGACTTGTGTATATGGGTTACTCACAAGTGGAAAGAATCTATATTTTTGAAGATAATTTTTCTTCGATGGAAAGAATGAAAGACATTAGGATGTTTTCATATTTTGCAACACATAAAGACTTCAAGGTATACCATATGGATGTTAAGTCTACATTTTTGAATGGCGAGTTAGAATTAGAGGTATAAATTGAAGATCCAGAAGGTTTTTCAGTTATCAAAAGATTTTTATATGGTCTGCATGTTGAAGAATGGTTTATATGGGCTCAAATAGGCTCCTAGAGCTTGGCATATAAGATTGGATAAGTACTTATTGTAGTAGGGATTCAAAAAGGGTACTGCAAATAGCAATGTTTACTTCAAGGTTGAGAAAGATCAAATATTGATTGTGGTTATGCATGTTGATGACATGATTTTTAGAGAAAATGAAGAAATGTGTAAGAAATTTGTAGAGGAAATATAAAATGAGTTTGAAATGTCAATGTTTGGGGAGATGAATTTCTTCCTTGGGATACAAACCAATCAATCTGATAAAGATATATTCATCTCACAATCAAAGTATGCCAAGGAAATATTAAAGAATTTTGGAATGGAGGATTCTAAACTAGTATGTAATCCCATGGTTACTAGTTACAAGTTGAGAAAAAATGATGAATCTCATAAGAAAATAAGAGCAAGTATAGATCAATGATTGGTGGATTGCTATATCTAATTGATACTAGACTAGATATCATGCATGCAATGTGTCTTATGGAAATATTTCAAGGAGATCCTAGAGAATCACATGTGGCAACAGTAAAAAGGATATTTAGATATTTGAAAGGAACTCCAGACTTTGGTCTATGGTATCCTAGGGATATTGATTTATCTTTGAGTTCTTATATAAATATAGATTGGGTAGGTTGTACAAATGAAAAAAGAAGTACAAGCTCACCAAAATCCACAAAAGGGAACATAATTGTTTGGATTACAAATTATGTAAACTTAACACCGCGGAAACCAATTACCAAACCAATTGACAGGTAACGAGATTTCGGATTCCAAATCGATTATTTCTCCTCTTTTTTCTTAGCATGCTGATCTTACCTCTACGTTGTTCTTATCTCTCCCATGGCACAACCTCTTCTAAAAATGTCTTGTGCCTCTTCTCCTCCTTGGAAGAACTGACATACCCAAACTATATCGTTGTCTTTTCTTGCTTCCAAAAAAGTTGTTCTCTAACTGCCTTCCATTGTTTTTTTTCACTTCATCAGGTTAGGATAACAAAATTGATTGGAAAATTGTTTTCCTACAAAAAAATGACACATTTCTAAAGAAAAACAAAGGGAAATAATTTTCCCCAACAAAAAAAACACCATAACACAAAAAAGAAAAACAAAAACTAAAAATAGAATTGAAGATGCCCCTGCATCAGGCTCTCCAGGGGGAAATGATCATGAAATCCTATTCATGAGATCATATATGGAATGACCATAGGAATAAATTTTAGGTATAGTTAATCATGAAACATCCTCCAAAGGATGATCATGCCACTTCAACAAGTACTTGAAATAATCTTTATCGTGAGTCTTCTTCAACAATTGTTTATCGAGAATGCATTCAATTTCCAATGGAATGGGTTTAGTCATGTGCTGGTCTTTAGTGGATTTACACTCCAACTCTATTATTTCTTCATCAGTAGCACCTTGATATGGATACAAATCTACAACATTGAAGATTAGTGAAATCCCCATGCCTAGAAGAAGACTAATCTCGTAGGCATTCATTAAATTTTTTTGAAGTATCTTGCAAGGACAAAATTTCTTCATCTTTATTTTATTGTATGCACCTGTAGGAAATATTTCACTCCTAAGGTGTGTTAACACAAGATCACCCACATAAAAATGAGCTTCCCTTCACTTCTAATGAACATACCTTTTGTATTGATGATTTCTTCCTTCAATATTCATCTTCACCTCCCCATGAAGGTCATGAATTGATTGAGCAAACTCTTAACCATCTGCACTTCTTTTCTCCAAGTCACCAAGATTTTTGAGTTCTAAGACACCCCTAAGATGCATGCCATAAACAATATATAAATGACTGGAACCTATACTTCAATTTAGAGAATCATTGTAAGAAAACTCACCCTATGATATGAATCCATATCCCAATTACCAGGTGTGTTCCCAACAAGGAACCTCAAAATGTCATCAAGACACCTCAAAATGTCACCAAGACTTCTATTCACAACCTTAGTTTGGCCATCCATTTGGGGGTGATAGGTTGAATTGAAACTAAGATGTGTTCCCAATTTTTTCCAAAGAGTTCTCTAGAGATGTCCAAAACAATTTGTATCCCTATGTGACACAATACTCCATGGAATGCCATGTAAACAAACTATTTCTTTGAATAAAAGATTAGCAATATTGGTTGCATCACTAGTCTTCTTGCATGGGACAAAATACACCATTATAGAAAATCTATCCACAACTAAAAATAGAGAATCATTTCCTCTTTGAGTCTTAGGAAAAACCACAACAAAATCCATACTTACAGAATCCCATAGTTGAGATGGATATGGCAATGGTTGATACAACCTTGTATTTTGACTTCTTCCCTTTGCATGTTGACATACTCTACATCTCTCCACATACTTCTTTACATCAACCCACATTGGTGACCAGTAATAGTGTGTACTCAACTGCAAATAAGTTTTATCCCATCCAAAGTGTCCTCCTAGATTGCCAGTATGCTTCTCTTTCAAGAGATTCTCCCTCATTGATCCCCTAGGTATGCACAATTGACTACCTTTGAAAAAAAAACCTTCCTATAGTATATAATCAATCCATGGACCCCTATCTTTGATGATTGGACTACTGCAAGCTTCATATGCATCTTCTTTAGATTAATCTGCAACTTCTCTTCATGCAACCTCGTCATCACCATCCTCAAATTTTTTAGATGCTCTTCTTTAGACCTGCTAAACACCAAGATGTAATCAAGATACATAATAAAAAAATTCCCTATAATAGGTTTTAAGACTTCATTCATGAGCTTCATAAAAGTACTGGGTGCATTTGTGAGCCCAAAGGGCATAACCTACCATACATACAATCCATCATTCAGTTTAAATGCTATCTTCCACTCATCTCTAGGTCTGATCTGAATATTATGATAACCACTTTTTAGATCTACCTTTGAAAAATAGTTAGCAACACCCATGCAATCCATCAAATCATCTATTATGGGAATTTGAAACCTATTTATGATAGTTATCTTATTAATGGCTCTTGATCTATTTGTGACATTCTCCATTCATTTCCCTTCTTAGGCACCAAGAATATAGGAACTGTACAAGGGCTAAGACTCTCTCTTATTAAAAATTTCTGAAGTAATTCCTCAACTTTACTTCTAATCTCATCATTCTCTTGGGGAGTTGATCTATATGCAACCTTTTTTGGAAGGCTAGCCCCTATAATCAAATACATGTGATGAATAATACTACGCATGAGGCAACTCATTAGGAAAATCAACTACAACAATATCCTTATGTTCCTCCAAGATATCTTGTACCTCCTTGGGTAGATCCTCCAAATTTGTAGAGGTAATCAACTCCTTGAGTTTGAGCACCAAAGCAACTCCCATTTCTTCCTTCTTTATGATATCTTGTTGATGTTACTACTATTGTTGTCCTCTTCTTGTTCACACATAGGCAACAAAGTATGCTTGATTCCATCCTTCTCAAAGGTATAGGTGTTAATCCTCCCATCATGTAAATTTTTTTGATCAAATTGCCAAGGAGTACCAAGCAATACATGGAACAAATCGATGGGCATGATATCAAAAATAACACTATCCTCATAACTGCCAATCTGAAATTCTACTAATGCCTGTTCATCTACCAATAATTGATGCCCCTTCTGAACCCAAGAAAATTTATATGGTGTAGGATGTTTATTTCTTTTAAGACCTAGCTTACCCACCATTTCTATAGCCACAAATTATCCATACTACCACTATTAATAATCAATTTATAACACTTACCTTTTTCCTTGCACTTTAATAAGGATTGTCTTTGCTATGGTTCTTTACTCTCATTTGGTGGCTTCAACAACACTCTCTTGAACAACAAAGACTCCAGTCTCAGGTTCCTTAGTGTGATGAGAAGGTGATCCCACACTTTCTTGATCTTCTTTCACAATGTGATTGCTCCTTTCTGACCTTGGGTGACCTTCTTTTATGAATTTCAGACACTCCCAACTCTTATGACCAACATATTGATTGCATTTGAAGAATTTACTAGCAAAACCTCTTCCTCTTCCTTGATAATCACATCTACCAAGATATCTCCCTCCTTTGTTCTGATAGCCTCCTCTTTCTTGCTTAGTTGGTCCACTAGAACTACTAGCCCCTTCATCTTTCTGATTTTTATGCCCCCTACCAAATAGTGGTCCTCTTCCTCCAAATCCTCTTCCGCTATTTCTTCCTTGCTGATTTTCCTTCCTCACGAGATTTATTTTGCCTTAATGGCCAACTAATAGGCTTCCTCAAGAATTCTAGGAGACATTAGAGTTAACTCATTGTACAAACTATATTTCAATCCATTTACATACCTTGCCACCTTTTCCATATCCTCTTCACTGTGGCATGAATGAATCACAAATTTGTAGAATTCTTGTGTATATTCTTTGAATGAAATATTCTTTTCTTGAGATTGTGCAATCTTTTGAAAATATTGGTTTGATAATTTGTTGGAAGGAACTCTATCTTCAATTTTGAAACCATTCGAGCCGATGAAGTGATATTTTATTTATTTTTCTTTCATCTTTATGACTTCAGGAAATCCCACCACATTGTAGCGTGGACTTTAATCCTTGCATAGGAAAAAAAAACTTTTCTTTCTTCTACAATTGCTTCGTATTCAAAATACTTATCCAGATTATTAATCCAATCAATGAGATATTCCCCATTCAATCTTCCAAAATACGCATGAACCTTAATTCTTGGTTTGGCTCTCACATTCATAATGGCTCTGATCAAACTTTATTACACTCCTTCTATTTCTTCTTGACCTTCATCATTAGTTTGGGGTTTCTCTTCTTCCTCCACTTCACTAATGTCATTGGAAACTACTCCCCTTCATTGTGCCTACTCCATGGCATCTATCCTAGCTACCAAGTTCTGTAATATCTCTAAAATTCCTTCTTTATGGCCTCTTTGACTGCAACCTCAAGCATCTCCTCATCTCATTCTTCTTGGTGGCATTCTAACCACTTCCCAAACTCCCAATATCTTACTGCTATGATACCAAATTAATGGAAACCTTGTTTGATTCCAAATAATCTATAATAATAAGTAACAAGAAATAGTAACACATGCCAAAGAAATTAAGGTCGTTTCCTATAGGATGGTATGATCAATTATGAAAACTCGTACTACAAGCCCACTACAATCTGAAAGATTAAAGGAACTCAACCCTCCTAGAATGTATCAATATTAAAAGGGAAAAAATATAAATGAAAGATTGCAAGGTTGAAATGTTGCCACCAATCAAACAAGCCAGTTCTAAGACAATGGTGCTAGGGACTTGCAAATTCATTCCTTCTTCATAGAAAAAATATTAAATTTCGAACACCACTCATTGCAAATAACATAAATTAGGGTAAGTGCAAAAAGATGGGGGGCCAAAAAGGGGGCTTAAGTGGCCACTTTTTTTTTTTTTCTTCTTCTTTTGAAATAAGGAAATACTGACCTTGGATTCAAAATAGAGGATAGTTACAATCAAAAATTTGAGATGCAAAAAAAAGAGGGATTGTAGTGCTCTGAGTCTACTTTATAAACTACTAATTTATTTTAAAAATGGTTGAGATTAAGGGGTTCAAAAGGGGGATGCACAAAAATTGGTACTGTTTTTGTGAGAAAAACATAACAAAGCAACTTTTGTATGTACCTAGCACGGTGATTTTTTTTTTTAAATTAGTTAGGTGAGAAATTAGCTAACAGTATGTAGTTGATGCATGAATTTTCTGTTAATTTTTTAATGAATACTTTATTTTTTAGTAATTTTCAAAGTGGAAAATTCTTAAAAATTAGAATTTTGGTTGTGCTACCCCTACAAATTTTGGAAACTAATTGATTTTTTTATAGAAAATTTGTATGATGGAGTCTAGTTTCTAAAAATGTAATTTATTTGAAATTTTGATGAACGGTTAATTTATAATGAAAAAAACACCAAACACTACTATTTGCTAAAAAAGAGACACAAACAAAATAAATTATAGATGAAAGGCTTAACATTGTCAAAAAGTGAAAAAAATTACATCATTGGATAGCTAAGAGAGAGCTTACCATTAACCAGGTGTTCAATTTGTTTGACATTGAAACATGTGCAATCTTGATGGTGAGCATGAACCTGATTATGTGAAATATTGTAGAATTTGCAAAAACATGTCTTTGGTCACTGGGAAGGCCCTACAAGCCTTTGGGTTGGTATTCCAAGGAAAATACCAAGCCTAAGGATTGGGATTCCCAAATTAAGATATAATGTGAGATTTTTATAACACACTTGCATTATATCTTAGTTTTGACATGGTTTTTTCATTTGTGCGGGACATGTCTAGCAAGACATAACATGAGCACAATATAGTGTGCTCATGTTATGTCTTGTTCTATGTTAAATTCTACTCTATTGAATGTATGTTTATATATTTGTATGTACATGCATGCTTGCATGTCATGTATGTATGTATGCATGCTTGTATGTATGTATGCCTATATGTATGTATGTATGTGGTCCTATATGTATGTAATATTGTATCTACATATGTACATGAATGATTGTATGCATGTAGGATTGTATGCACATATGTATTATGGTTGTATGTATGTATTTAGAGGGAGGGAGAATTTTATAAGAGAGAGAGAGAGAGAGAGAGAGAGAGAGAGAGAGAGAGAGAGAGAGAGAGAGAGAGAGAGGGTGGAAGGGAGAGCCTAAGAGAGAGGGAGTGTGAGAGGAGGGGTTGGAGTGAGAGGGACTTATCTAGGTAGGTTGGGAGAGAGATATTTATGTAGGTAGGATGCCAGAGGAAGAGAATTGCGAGTGTGAGGGGGGATGAGATGGAGAGAATTGAGAGTGTGAGGGGGGCTGAGAGGGAGATACTTGAGAGATAGTTAGTGAGAGGGAGTGTGAGAGAGAGAGGGAGAGGGAGTGTGATAGTGAGAGACCTGAGAGAGGGAGAGGGTGTGGGAGGGAGTGACATGAGTGAGGGAGAGATAGAGGGGGTGGAGTGAGAGGGACTTATCTAGTTAGGGTGGGAGGGATAGATAGATAGAGAGAGAGAGAGAGAGAGAGAGAGAGAGAGAGAGAGAGAGAGAGTTAACTAGGTAGGGTTCCAAAGGGAGAGACCCAAGAGAGAGATGAGAGAGAGAGAGGGGTTGGGAGGGAGAGACCTGAGAGAGAGGGAGTGGGAGAGAGAGGGAGTGATGGAGAGGTAGTGGGATGAAGATAGAGATAGATATATAGAGGGAGTGAGAGAGAGTAATAGTGATTGGTTGAGTGAGAGGTACATAGAAAGAGGGAGAGGGTAGATAGATACAATTAAAGAGGGTAGGAGAGAGGGATTAGGGTTTAAGGGTTGAGGGTTGAGGATGGAGGGTATAGGGGTGTAGGGATTAGGGTTTAAGGGTAGAGGGATTAAGGGTTGAGGGTTTAGGGATTAGGGTAGAGAGTTTTCTTAGGTTTAAGGGTTTAAGGGTTGAGGTATTAGGGTAGAGGGTATTGGGTTGAGGGTTTAAGGGTTTAGGGTTTGAGGGCTGAGGGTTTAGGGTTTAGGGTTGAGGGATTAGGGTAGAGAGGAAGGGATGGATGGATGGAGAGATAAATGGATAAGTGAGATAGTGAGGAGAGAAGAGGAGGGATGGACATAGATATATGAGGGTTGAGGATCCAATGCATAGGGTAGAGGTTTAAAATCAAGGGCATAGGGTTGAGAACCTATAGGGTTGATGGTTTAGGGTATTGGGTTGAGGGTATAGGGTTGAGAGATTAGGGTTGAGGGTACATATGGTTAAAGGATTAGGGTTGGAGGTCTAATGTATAGGGTAGAGAGTATCAGGGTTGAGGGTTGATTGAGGGATATTTAAGGGTTGATGGTTTGATGTTTAGGGTAGAGGTTAGAGGGTAGAGGGTAGATGGTTTAAGGGTTGAGGGTTTAAGGTTGAGGGTAGAGGATTGAGGGTATAGGGTTGGGGGATTAGGGTTGAGGATCCAATGTATAGGGTAGAGGGTATAGGGTTGGGGTATTAGGGTTGAGGATCCAATGCATAGGGTAGACGATATAGGGGTTGATGGATTAGGGTTTAAGGGTTGAGGGTTGAGGGATTACAGGTTGAGGGTTGAGGGTTTAGGATTTAAGGTAGATGGTTGAGGGATTAGGGTTGAGGGTCTATTGTATAAGGTAGATGGTATAGAAGTTGATGGATTAGGGTTTGAGGGTAGAGGGTAGAGGGTAGAGGATCTAAGGGTAGAGGGACTAAGGGTTGAGGTTTGAGGGATTAGGGTAGAGATTTTACTTGGTTTTAAGGGTTTAAGGGTTGAGGGTAGAGGGTAATGGGTTGAGGGTAGAGGGTTTAAAGGATAAGGGTTTAGGGTTTAGGGTTTAGGGTTTAGGGTTTAGGGTTTAGGGTTGAGTATTCAAGGGTTTAAGGGTTGAGGGTATATTGTTGAGGGTACATATGGTTGAAGGATTAAGGTTGAGGGTCCAATGTATAGGGTAGAGGGTATGGGGTTAAGGGTTGAGGATTGAGGGATTAAGGGTTGGGGGTTGATAATTGAGGGTTGAGGGTTTAATGTATACGGTAGAGGGTAGAGGCTAGAAGGTTTAAGGGTTGAGGGTTGCGGGCTGAGGATAGAGGATTGAGAGTATAGGGTTGGGGGTATTAGTGTAATTAATTATTTATTACACTAGCATAAGTTTACTTAGGTCTTCATTTAATAATTTAGTCCTAGGTTACATTATTAAATAAGTCATAAATAAGGGGGTAACTACCCTTTCCATGTTTGTAGGAGATAAGATTCCTTCTAGAAGATGAGTTGTCTTTTCTAGAACTTATCTTAATTAGGTATTCATTCCCTAGGTAGGTTGTTAGTGTTTTTATGTTGTCACATGTAGTGTGATTTAGACACTTGAAAACATCTTGTGCATTCTAGGTTTTACTCTTGCCTATTTAATCAAGCATATGTACTCTTGTAAAACATCTCATATCTCATAATAGAATCTCTATTTTGAATGACATTGTTGCAACACTTTCTGTATAGCTGAATATTTCTTCTTGGCAAAGGCCCCCCATTGACTATTGCAGCTTCATCAAGGACATTGTGCATCCATAATTTAAACACGGTCTTAGAGCCATTTTAGTGAAGATTCACCCCACCATCAAGAAAGGTTGCATATGAGATTCTTTGCAAGCTTGGGGGTTTTATTTTGTAGGCTAGTTGGTTCTACTCGGGGACCAAGCTATTTTCTGGTGCAGATCAGGCTCTATCCAACCTCTCCATTTTACTTAGAAGGCTTCAAAACCTATAGATTGCTTGCCCATTCACCAAAATCAAAGATATTTCCACTAGGAGCCATTTGAGGTATCATTTAGGGTTTGCATTTTTTTGTACTATTTGTACAAATTTTGGAGAGAAAATATCCCTTTCATTCCTCCTCCATGCAAAACAATTACTTCTATGGGTGACCTACAATTAAATTACCAGTCAACATTATTATTATTTTTTGACAGACTATAGTCCATTGACATCGACATTTATATATTATTTCTATAGATTTTAATATTTTAATATCAAAAATTTCTATTTAATTTTGAATTGCATTTATGTAATATTTAAAATTTGTGGCTTGTCGGCATCATTGGCTGCATTAATTATTGGGTCCATCCATTGTTCGGTGTCACATCAATCGACAATCACTGTAGTCATGCCCTCCACATTCACCATCATTCTGTCATTGGAGTTTGTTCCTAGTGGTTTCTCTGAAACCGACATCTCTCATCGGACCCGTTCCGGTGATCCACCGACCGTTCACCCTTGCTTACCGGCGATCACCGTCTTGACTCTTGCTCATTAAATACCAAACAACCCTTGACCCGAGGTTCCATCAGTGACCGAGGGGCCTTCTATTCAAGCGACGCCGCCCCGACACCACCCCACTCTACCCAACCACTGCTCCACTGCCACTCCACTCGACGACCCTCCTTTTTTTCCAGCTTAAGCTGTACGGTCATATCAACGACTGGGGGCCATTTTTTTTAAGCCTGGGTGCTTAAATTTTGTGCCTACTTAGCCTGTGCTCGTTCATTCAAGAAAAAATCTTTCAGAGGCCATATCTTCTACATATGATATCAAAATTCAACAAACAAGATATCATTGAAAAGGTGGTGAAGTCTAATTTCTAGTGGTACACTCTTATTTTTAGGATTCTAATTCTATCAAATATTCTAATCAGTTGAAGTGAAAACCCTAATTTGGGGTTGAAAGGTGATATCTCTTTTTTAGTTTCAAAATTTTATCATTTCGGTAGCATTAGAGAGGTATTACAATATATTTTCCATCATTTTGACAATATCATTAGATTTCCAACATTTCATTTCAGATATCTTTTGTCTTGTGCATTTTTTCTTTCTCTAATGGCCGAATCAGGTTTTGACCTTCTTACATCCCACAACTATCACACATGGAAAATTGGCATGCAACGTCTCCTCTGGTCAAAAGAACTATGGTCTACATTGGATGAAAATAAACCACATTTGACTAGGGAATATGAGAAGTTCCAACATTGTATCAAGTGTGAGGAGGCCATGGGACTGGTTGCTCTTCATGTCTCCAATTCATTGTTTTTCAATATTGAGGGGTGCTCCACTCCCAAGGAGGTTTGGGACAAGCTTAAACCTTTGTTTGGTTTAATAAGTGATATTCAGGAACTTCAGTTAGAATCAAAACTTGCTTCACTCTCAGTTGATTCTTTCCCCTCCATCGATGATTATTTTGTGAAATTCAAGTCTTTGAGGACACAACTCTCAGGGTGTGGTAAAGACAAAACTGACAGGGAATGGATCTTCATGTTCTTGTCCAAGTTGAAAGGTTCTTTTTCTTATTTTTCTACTTCCTTCTATTCTACCATGGATGGTCTTTGAATTGTTTTTGTGATGCCTTCATTTGATACTTTTTGTGAGCGGTTGACAAGGGAGCAATCTAAACTCAACCAGGCTGATTCATCTTCAAAGTCTCATGCTCTTATTGCAACACCATCCAAAGGGAAAGGAAATAATAAGGGAAATTCTAAGGCAAGATCATATGAATCATCACATCCAGAGTAAGAAAGGCCTAAGAAGGAGAGGCCCAAATGTAGTTTTTGTACTGGGCTTGGACATCATGAAGAGACATGTTTTAAGAAGGAAATTCATGAACTAAGACATATTCTTAAAGATCACAACATCACTCTTCCTTCTTCTTCTATCAAGTCACCCCACTCTTCTTCACATGAAGAGTCCTCTTTAGGTATTGTACGAATTTCCACATCTAAGATTCATGGCAAGGGACAAGCTTTGATCACTACCCTGGTTGATAGACATGAAGGATGGGTCATCGACTCAGGTGCTTCTAGACACATCACCTATTCTCGGGATCATATCCTTTGGGATACTATTAGCTATTCATTTTTTTGCTATTTATGATGTTAATTTGGAGGGGAGGCATTTGCATGATGTTTTTTATATTCCACAAATGGCTCACAATCTACTTTCTATTTATTATCTTTCTCAGGAGGGTCTTAAGATTGAGTTCAAATTTGATTTAGCCATCATCAGGGATGAGTTTGATACACTCATTGCATATGGTGAGGTTGATCATCAATCCAGGGTGTACAAATTCTCTAAGTTTTGGCATTGTGCTCCACTAGTTCCCAATTCTCTGGATTCCAAGATAGGAAGCAACTCTCTCCCTCCTCACCAGGGTTGTGGTGGTTGGATTGAATTAGCTCTTCTTTTGACACCATTTTCTTCCTCATCTACCTCTCCATTGAGATTTTTTTCAGTAGAGCAGGGCTCATCCACCTCTTCAGGCTTGTGGCATCCAGATGGGTTCACGATAGGTCTTGCAGACTTGGCTTCTCATTTCTCTACTGGCTTTGAAGACATCCTTGAGGGTATCACTCTCCTTTATGGGGGGGATATCTAGTCTCCTATTTTTGATCCTCTTTTTATTTGTGTGATGGTTGTAGTCCTTGGGTGATGTTGAGTCCTCTAATCATTACTTTTTTGCATTTCATCTCCTTTTTGAAGAGGGGTTTTCTTCCCAGTGGGTTAACCCCCTTTTCTCCGTTTGTGGGAGATTAGTTGCACTTTCATTTTTTCATTTTTACACAGTTACCTAAAATGGCCATCATGTAGCCAGAACCCATCTTCTCTACATAATCATTGCATTTTTCATTTCATCCCTAAGTTGCACTTATGGGAGGGTGTTAGTGTAATTATTTATTTATTACACTAGCTTAAGTTTACTTAGGTATTCATTTAATAATTTAGTCCTAGGTTGTATTATTAAATAAATCATAAATAAGGGGCTAACTATAATTTACATGTTTGTAGGAGATAAGATTCCTTCTAGAAGATGATTTGTCTTTTCTAGAAATTATCTATATCAGGTCATCATTCCCTAGGTAGGTTGTTAGGGTTTTTATGTTGTCACATGTAGCGTGGTTTAGAAACTTGGCAACATATTGTTCATTCTAGGTTTAACTCTTACCTATTTAATTAGACATATGTACTCTTGTAATACATCTCATATCTCATAATAGAATCTTTATTTTGAATGCCATTGTTGTAACACTTTTTGTGTGGTTGAATATTTCTTCCTGGAAAAGGTCCCCCATTGAAGACTGTAGCTTCATCAGGGACATTGTGCATCCATAATTTCAATAGGGGGATTAGGGTTGAGGGTCCAATGTATAGGGTAGAGGGTATAGGGGTTGAGGGATTAGGGTTTAAGGGTTGAGGGTTGAGGGTTGAGGGTTGAGGGTTGAGGGTAGATGGCATTGGGTTTAGGGTAGAGGGTTTAAGGGTTGAGGGTAGAGGGTTTAAGGTTTAGGGTTGAGTGTTTAAGGGTTGAGGGTATATGATTTAGGAATTAGGGTAGAGAGGGATGGATGCATGGAGGGAGAGATGGAGGGATAAGGGAGGTAGAGAGAAGAAGAGAAGAGGATGGAGGGACAATGATGTATGAGGGTTGAGGATCCAATGTATAGGGTAGATGATTGATAATTGAGGGTATAGGGTTGATGGTTTAGGGTATTGGGTTGAGGGTATAGGGTTGAGGGTAGAGGGTAGAGGGCAGAAGGTTTAAGGGTTTAGGGTTTAATGGTTTAGTGTTGAGGGTTTAGGGTTGAGGATATAGGGTTTAGAGTTTAGGGTATAGGTTTGAGGTTACATGGTCAAAGGATTAGGGTTAAGGGTCCAATGTATAGGGTAGAGGGTATAGGGGTTGAGGGTTGAGGTATTAAGGGTTGAGGGTTGAGAATTGAAGGTTTAATGTATAGGGTATAAGGTATAAGGTTTAAGGGTTTAAGGTTTAGGGTTGAGGGTAGAGGATTGAGGGTATAGGGTTGAGGGATTAGTGTTGAGGTTCTATTGTATAGGGTAGAGGGTATAGGGGTTGAGGGATTAGTGTTTAGGGTTTAAGGGTTGAGAGTTGAGAGTTTAGGGTGTAGGCTGTAGGGTGTAGGGTGTAGGGTAGAGGGTAGAGGGTAGAGGGTAGAGGGTAGAGGGTTTAGGGTCCATTGTATAGGGTAAAGGGTATAGGGGTTGATGGATTAGGGTGTAAGGGTTTATGATAGAGGGTAGAGGGTAGAGGGTTTAAAGGTTTAGAGTTTAAGGGCTGAGGGTTGAGGGTATTTTATTGAGTGGGATAGAGGGTAGAGAGAGATAGGGAGTGTGTGGTATAGAGGGTACATGGGAGAGAGATAAAATGAGCGAGTGAGAGAGAGAGGAATGGAATGTGAGAGATAAAAGGGTTTAGGGTTTATGATAGAGGTGAGAGAGATATAAGGAGTGAGTGAGTGGGAGAGATAGACTTGAGAGAGGGAGAGGGGGTAGGAGGGAGAGACTTGAGAGAGAGGGAGGGTATAGAGGTTAAGGGATTAGGGTTTAAGGGTTGAGGGTTGAGGGTTGAGGGTTGAGCATTGAGGGTATAATTTTGATGGATTATGGTTAAGGGTAGAGGGTTAAGGGTAGAGGGGAGAGAGATAGAAGGAGTGAGTTAGTGAGAGAGAGATAATTGAGAGAGGGGGAGGGGGTAGGATGGATATTCATGAGAGAGAGAGAGGTAGGGAGTGGGATAGAGATAAAGGGTAGATGGTTTAAGGGTTAATGGTAGAGGGGAGAGAAATAGAAGGAGTGAGTGAGTGAGAGAGATAGACTTGAGAGAGGGAGAGGGGGTAGGAGGAAGATAATTGAGAGAGAGAGAGGGAGGGAGTGGGAGAGAGATAAAGGGTTTAAGGGTAGAGGGTAGAAGATAGAGAGAAAGAGACAAAATTAACCTATAAAAAATCTACTTTATCATAATGCAAGCACATTTTGAAGTAGTAGAGATATGACCATTATTTTAGCAAGATAAAATGCGAGCATTTTATAACATGGGCACATTTTTTCTTGCTCTAAAAATAGTAAAAAATTCAATATAACCATGATCTCAAGGCCCACATTATACATATTCTTTTGGTTCTGCATGTGTTCTGACAAAAATAATATTTTTGATACTTTTGTGAAGTGTGCATGCATGTTTTTCACATTCCACCACCTTTTTCATGATCTTTCCACCACCTTTGCATGAAGTAGAACAAAATACATGTTGAAAGGCATATAATATCAGTTCAAGTCTGAATTCCATTCAAGAGTGATATACAATTGAAGTTTGGAGGGGAACAAGCTTTTGAAAAAGTCAAATTGTTGAGGAGTTTGAAGAAAGAAGAAGAAAAGGCTACATAATTGGGTAGAACTCCTCCATTTGAAACTCTAGTTTTTAAGGTATGTGAAGTCCTTACACATTTCTTTCATTCTATTTTGGTTTGTTTTGATTTTTGTTATTTTTCACATTCCATGTTGATCATTGTTTGTTTGTCATTATAACCTTAGCTTTTCAATACACATTTTAAATTTAATAATTATTTACACTTGCCAATTACATTTTTATACCACATCTCTTTGAGGCAATTTGTTAAACAATTGACTTACCTTGTGTATGTTTCCACTTTTTGTATACACATATATATGACAAAAGTTATAAGGAAGTAACATAATACATTATTTCTCAATCCTTCACTATGGATGTGCATACCACTCTCCAAAGCTTTCATTTTGGTATAGGCATGGGGGATGTTGGTAAATGTAGTTGAATTTGGTTTTACACCTATAATTTTCATATGCTTGAAATTTTTTAAAGCCTTTTTAATAAATCTATTTTGTGCATATCCTACAATCATTCTAGTCCATGAGGACATATTTCATTGAGGTATTTTTTCAACAGTTATACCAAGCAATTGATTGCCTTGTTTATGGTACCAATTTTTTTGTACATGTCTACCAAAGAATTTTGTCAAACAACATAGACAAGGAAATCACCTATTTGAAGAAATGCCTCAAGGAAATGGGGTCTAATGGTGATCTGCATTTTACCAACCAACTAATTGCATTGTCTATGCTATCAAATTTTCCATACATGTCTCTACAAAATTGGAATATACTCCTCCCACATTGATATATCTTTGAATCTATTTTGATTTTTATCTCTATTTCTAAATTTACCCCATCACTAAACTTACCTAATAACTTATGTTGTGATATATTTTAAATGTTTCCTTGATTAGTCTACCTAAAAAGGATTCTAACCCTTCTCTCCACTATTTAAAGACTATTTATTCAAGGGTAAGTTAGCAACATGGGGAAAGGTGCAGCCTATCTTGCAATCATGACATGCCACAAGACAATGTGGTAGGGTTGAAAAGGTAGGGGCAACGTGATAATATGCCTCATAGAAATGGGGTCTCACAATGATTTCTATGGGGTCTCACAGTGATTACATCACTATGAGACCCCATTTCTATGAGGCATATTTCCACGCTGCCCCTAACTTCTCAACCCTACCGCATTGGAAAGATAGTGACCTCACTAGCTTGCAAATTCTCACATGATTTTTTCATGCTGACCCTACCTTGTCAACCCTATGAAATTGGAAAGCTAGCGAGGTCACTAGCTTGCCAATGTGGTAGGGTTGACAAGGTAGGGGCAACATATGCCTCATAGAAATGGGGTCTCATGATAATGTACATTACTGTGAGACCCCATTTCTATGAGGCATACATTTTCCCTACCTTATAAACCCTACCACATTGGAAAACTAGTGATATAACCATTGATGGTTAGCAATCATTCTTTTTCTTCTTTTATTCTCTCCCTATTATAACTAGCACCAATTAACTAACTTTTTATAAAAATTTCATTTATTAAAAAAAATCAACCTAATGATTATATATCAATATAAATATAGCCTACCATCTATTCACATAAAAATTTGTAATGATATTTACTCAAATTTTGAAATTTATTGCTGTACTCAAACATTTGTAATTCATGCAACGTAATTCCTTAACAATAAAAATTGCAAAAGGGAAGAAATCTTTGACGACTTGTTACCTAGATGCCATGTCACTTATAAGCATTCCATTCAAGGCATCGAGATTATGTAGGGAACCTCTAAAATAACCTCTCTCAATTTTTGTTATCTCATAGTCTTTTTCTGTGGTGTCCAATTTTGACTTGATGGAAAAAGTGTCAATTGAGAGCAATGTAAAGTTGCAAAGTGGTACAACTTTTGTTCTGTAACTTGTGTGACTAAACAAAATATTCCAATGCATATGGATGGGTATGTTTATGCTAAGCATGTTCCTCTTTTACACCCAAACACGTCGAATTGATCTGAGCTACGTTCAACTGGATTGACCCCTTAAGGGTGCAAAGTGCAAAAGGATAGAAATATTTGATGGGCTATTACTCAAAAATCGTAATGCTTACGAACTCTCCGTTTGAGCCTATGTGATTTCATTGAGCCCCTATACAATAAAATATCTCAATTTTTGTTATCTCAGAGTCGTTTTCCTATGGTGTCTAGTTTTCAATTGATGGAAAAAGTGTCAAATGCAAGCAGTGTAAAGTTGCAAAGTGGTGCAACTTTCATTCTGCAACTCACGTGACCAAACATATTGTTCCAAAATGTTTGGATGGGTATGTTTACATTTGGAATGGTCCTCTTTTGCACCTAAACATGCCAAATCACTCCAAGCTACGTTCAACCGGCTCGAACCCTTAAGCTCTAAAATGCAAAATGACATCAATCTTTGATGGGCTATTAATTAGAAATCATGATGCTTAAAAAATATCCATTTGAGCCTACAAAATTGTGTTGGGCCCCTCTACAATAACCTCTCTCAATTTTTGTTGTCTTGGAGTCATTTTCTCGTGGTGTCCAGTTTTCACTTGATAAAAAAGGTGTCAAATGCAAGTTGTGCAAAGTTGCAAAGTGGTAAAAATATTGTTCTACAACTTGTGTGACCAAATGGACTCTTCCAACGCCTCTGGATGGGTATGTTTATGCTAGAAATGGTCCTATTTTTCATCCAAACATGCCGAATTGCTCTGAGCTATGTTCAATTAACTCGATCCCTTAAGGGTCCAAATTGCAAAAGGGCAACAATATTTGATGGGCTATTTATCAAAAACCATGATGCTTAAAAAATATTTGTCTAAGCTTATGAGATTGTGTTGGCCCCCTCTACAATAGCCTCTCTTAGTTCTTATTATCTCGAAGTCAATTTCTTGTGTTGTCTAGTTTTCACTTGATAAAAAAAGTCAAATGAAAGTAGTGTAAAGTTGCAAAGTGGTGAAAATTTTGTTATGCAAATCATGTGACCAAACAAAATGTTCCAACGCATCCAGATGGGTATGTTTATACTAGGTATGGTCCTCTTTTGCACCCAAACATGTCGAATTTCTCTGAGCTACAATCTATCAACTCGATACTATATAGATAATAATTCTTCTTTATCTTTAAGATCTTCCAAGTTCGGCAATAGTTTCACCAAGTTGTGAAGGGTGAATTGTTCTTTATTTAGTTATGTCTATGTAGGTTCATTTTCTTTATCTCCTGTTGTAAATTTTGGTGGATTATTGCTTTCAAAGTATTGAGAATGCTTTGCCTATTTTCTAGTTGGCAGTTTCCATTCTAGAAGGCTCATCTCTTGATATATATATATATATTATACTCAATCAATTATCAAGTTAGTAGTCAGTGCATTTATTTATAGTTAATATTTTCTTTTCAATTTGTGCAATTTTTTAATTCGTAACCCTACTAGTATTCCAAGAAATATTGAAGTTTTTTAGCATTAACTAATAAAGTTGTTTAGCATCAATTGATAAATATTCAAGACAAACCATGAAGGACACGAATGATCAATGCTAGGGATAACTAATTAATAAGTATACATGTGAATAAGTCAAACATACATGTGAATAAGGGAAGTACAAGTACTCAAATACATGTAAGCCTTGAAGTATACACATGAATACATAATATACACAAATTAATACAAAGTATATGCATGAATACAAGGTATAGCATGAAAACACGTAAGTCACAAAGTATATATTTGAATACACATAAGTCACAAATTATGCACATAATTTGTAAAGTATACATTTGAATACATGTAACTCATATTGTAGTTAGGGTAAAAATATTAGAGCAAAATGCATAAACAAATTATAATGAAAAACCCTAACAAGCACAATAGAGCACAAACTAGCATGAAAATCAAAACAAGAAAGCAAAGCAAACCGATCTCCAAGCTAGATTTGATTTATCTCCATTGCTCTTCTCCACCTACATGAGAATGCAAGATTTTGAAGGATTGAATGAATTGATATGTTGATTGCTAATTTTTGTAGCATAACGATAAGATGGATATGATAGAAGAAAAATAGATAGATAGATGAGAAGATGGAAATAAATTTTGGCAGAGTAAGGATGTTAAAAGAAGGTCCCCCCAAATGACCTATGAAAGTCTTGATTTATAGGAGAAGGCTGATTTGATTCAATGGTCAAGATTAAAAGTCAAATTTGTGATATGTATGGCTAGGATTAAAATTTTATTTTAGTGTCTATGACGCACATTAAGTGGGTTATGACATGAGGCTAAAATTAGGATGTGAGGAAAGAAGTGAGATTCTTTTATTTATTTTGGAAGAAAAGATTCTTATGACGCACAATGAATGGAGCTAAAAATAGGATGTGAGTGAGAATCTCATAATTTAAATAATAAAATTATTTAAATTATGTGTGCATGTGAAGAGTTGTAGTCATGTGACAATAAGTGAGGGATTAATTCAAATATTTAATTTGAATTATTTTGAGACATGTGAAGGGGGAATTAATTAAATAAATGAGATTTATTTAATTAATTGGGAAGGTGATTAAGTGGAATAAATGGGATAAGTGGGATAATGTAATGACCTAAGATAAAATATTATAAAATATCTTACAAGGTCATGTATCGACTAGGTAATATTACGACATGGACAATTTTGGGTGTATAAACATATATATTAAACCGTGGATTTTTAATGCAAATATGGACACCATCGATAAAAAATATTTGTATTAACCAAATAGCCATGTAGGCTTACATCAATATATGTCGATATAAGTATTAAATATATACAAAATATCCATATAGGCTTATGATAATGCCATATAGGCATACAATGTCAAATACATCTAATATAAAATATGTATAAAAATGACATATAGGCATGAAACAAAGGGCTTTGGATTCAAAAGTCATTTCTCTCCATGCCCTGGAAACAAATTCTTGCCCTTTGTTGGCACTCTCAAATTTTGCAGGTTTGAGATGCCCATTTTGAGAATTGTGCCTTTGCACTTTCAGAAGTGCACTTGAGGGGTCAGTTTGAATGACCTACTTTGGAGAATTAGAACTTGAGGCATGTTGTTTTCCAAGCAAGACCCATTTGCAGACATATTTGATTGACATATGTGAGCGTGTGTGTCAATTTTTAGATTCCCACGATAAGTTCTGTCAGGGTTTTGAAAAGTGAAGTTGGAGGGTTTTTGCACTGTTCTGTTGTTTGCAGATTTGTCAGCTTGCAAAAAAGCCTCCTGTTTGAGCTTGGATTTCGCAACTAATTGACTGTTATGTCAAAATGAATGTTGTTCCATGTTCTCCATACCTAAATGATCTCAGATGTCAGTTTTCAGAACCTAATGATTTGATTTGCTATTTTTAGCATATCAAGACCAAACGCAGTTTGCTCAGTTTCACATCTGCATTCCTGATAGCCCTTCTGAGTGGTCAACTTTGATCATTAATATCTTTTGATCAAATATGTTTCATGGAAATTCCTTTTGCACATGTGCTTAGGGTATCTTATTGTTCCACTGTGTCCGATGGCAGCTCGCCAGGAGTTGATTTGTTATTTTTACAAAAGGGCAGTTGGATCAGTTTCAATTGGTGTAGAATGGTTGCTGTTTCTGAAAAGTTTAAAAGGGCAACTTTGCCGATTAATATCCGGTTCCTCGGGATCTTTCTCTCTGATCCATCTTTTGCACTGTACTGATGGATTGAATGTCTAAATTCTTGCAAGATTTGATGTCTTCCGAAGGTCGTTTGTCTGGGTTTCAAGTGTGATTCTTGAAGCAACTTGACCTGTTTTATCCATTTTCCAAAAGTGATAGAAAACAGTTTCTGGTGGCGACCCAGTTCATGTTTTCACTTCATGAGCATCCAAAAGGTAGTATCGGATCATTTGAGTCTAAAACTTGTTTCAAAATGAAATTTTTTTTTAGCCGGGCCACATGGAGCCTGACATGCTTTGCACAATTATTGCTATGTGAATCAGAAGCAATCAGGAGCAAGGTATATGCATCCACCAAGTAGAGGTTTACATAGTACCACCATGGAGCTTGGGAGAAGGTTTGAATAAATAATGGAAGAACTCTATTTGCAGCCACCAGACCAAGCTCAATGGACTGACTAAGGGCAGGGTGATTTGAGGCTTTGCAATTCAAATTGAAACCTCGAGCATGGACGCCATTGAAACCTGAAGAGAGAATAGTGACAGATGAATGTATTGTCAAAGAATAAAATTGCTAAATAAATATGGATTCTCAGAATGCTGGTGAAGCGTGATACACATTGACTACTTTTTGACGAGTCAGGCTATGTTGAAATTTTTGAGAAAAGAACTTCAAGTAAATACAATTTAAAAGTTGTGAGAAGACTTCAGTGATGGGCTCGAATAAGAGGGCCATAGGGCAGATTACTTGTTTAATGGAGTACCTATCCAATCAGTGACATTCCACACCATAGGAGATGTGGATATCCATTAACGCATAGGGGAATGGGCGCCAATGAATGGGGCACAACCAGAGGAAATTTATGGAAGGATTGATAGCCACGAATGGAGAATGTGGCCACGCATCAGATGATAGGATATAAGCAGCGTATATGCAAAATGAATGTTGTAAAGGCCTTAGAAAATTTCATGCAAATATTGCTTGTGGTGCAACAAGCCAAAGAGTACAGGGAGCCTGCGGCTTGTGAAGGAGCTCGTGGTGAGGATGTGTGAGCAGTAGAGGTAGGTAGGAGCTCATGCACTGTTGGACGATAGGAACCGAGCAACATGAAGAGAAGAGGCACACGGGTAGTGAATGGCGACTGACACAATAGGAGGCCCACGGGGAAGTGGAGGCACATGGGTGTGTAAGCTCGGGAGAGATTCATGCCAGTGAAAGGCAGGGGGTCGCTGCCAGCAATGGAGACACACCAGGTGGAAGGACATGCCAGGAAGAGTGTAGGAGATGCTTGCACTAGGCAGAGGAAGGGCGTGACCAGTGGAGAGGCCCGTGCGCTAGTGAGAGGGGAGCCAAGTGAAGCCTGCGCCCAACATGGAGCTCAGAGAGCCCACACCTACAGTAAGGGAACAACCAGCCAGCAAGGCAGAAGCCGGCGAGGGGAAGGCAGCCTGGTGAGGAGAAACAATGGCGGCCATGTGCGGGGTTCTCAAACACCGGACAAAATGAAATTAGGGTAATCGATGTAGAATGGAAGATGATCAATAGCTGAGGGTGAGTGGCTGTTGCAGTGAAATCTGAGCTGTTGCCCACCAAATCATGATCGGGAGTTGATCACGGGATAACCATTGTGGGATGGCGGGGAGCAGGAAATAACTAAAACATTTAAAATTAAATGATTTCCTAAGTCTCGACAAAATTTTAAATGGCCACCAAATTTTAATATTAAAATTACTTTTTCACGAGAAGGAAATGGGGTGGGGCCCGATTTTCCTCGGGTTAAGATATTTTAAATGAAATGAAAATGGTAAAAAGGCACGGGGGAGAGTAATTTAAACGTTTTTTCACTTTGATTTTAAAATGAGGCAGTGTTTTAAACGCACAGGGAAATTTGAAACATTATGTGAATTGAGTTAAATGTTTTACATTTTACTATATTGAATTAAAATGTAAAATGGAAATATTTTCTTTTCTATGTGCTGGGTAAAGGTGAAAAACTAAATATTTTATGCTACTGAGTAAGGTATTTTTAATACCTTGCATAAAGATTAAGTTGAATGTAATATTTTATTTACTGTTCAGTGAATAAAATAAAAACAACAGTAAGTAAGCAAACAGGTTAAAATGCAGCAAAGGCAGAAAACAAAAAATGAAGAGCAGAAGAGGATTTTCACGGGGATGAAGAGTTTTTTCCTTCTGTTGCAAATAATGAGTGTAGTGGACACATGGCATTTTCCTGTTGAAGAACGAATTGGGCACATGCTATTTTTGGAACAGAATCCAGTTTATTACAGGGAAATGGAGGAGATATTCTACAGATCACTGTTCAACGATGGAGATGTTTCCAGATGGTTGTTGCTGCTCGGATTTAGGGTTTCTTCTGGAGTCTCTTCTCCTTTTCTTATTCTCTTCTCTTCTCATTGTAAAGAGGTTGGCAAGTGGGCAAGGTTAGCAATTAACCTAGCCGAAATTCTGGTGTGGAGCTGCATTTCAATTTGTAAAATCTGTAGCTATAGAGGCAATGCAAGTGGGTTTTGTGTCATTTTGCTGCAGATTTTGAGTTCATTAAGATTTAATGTTTCAAAACAGTACTGGCATTTGAGTTTAACTGGCAAATCTAGGCTGATGTCTCTCCTATGTGCAAATGTATTCAAATTTTGAATGAAGTAATCAAGGGTTATTCTATTGTTCTCATTGTTGTGCTGTGTGCATTCTGGTTTTAGCATTAATTCAAAGAATTAATTAAACTGCTTAAATGAGATTGCAGATTGATATGTTCTGTACAAGGATAGGGTAAGAAGTATTGAGCCGAGGAACAAATTGGTGATACTGTAAGGCAGTATGATCAAAGATATTATATGTTATGTGTTAAAATATGATATGAACCATTAGGTGTTGATGAATTTGACTCCTGCAATGGATATGGCACTAGTCTGATTTGCATTTGTTCTTTGTGACGTAGTGTTTTATTTGTGTTCACCTAGGGCTTGCTACGACCATTTTAAAACTTATGATTTATCTTTCACCATGAAACACATTATGTTGTAACTTATCTCAAACTCCAAGTGGTTGATATTACTGATGAACAACCATTTCATTTCAGTCTTATCCCATTCTGTTGAGCTATTAAGTGAGATTATCTGTTATTTTGAAGTTAATGACTGTTTATGATTTTTTTTGCAGAAGTTGTAAACTCATTAACAGGGATCACCCTCCTGGGTCTTGCAGAGCCCAAAGTGTAGGAGGTTATTGAATATTAAAATCCTCGTCAGTTGGTCCAGGTCCTCTGAGCTGCCCTTGATTGGAAATTTGGCAATTCCATAAGTAGAATAGGAGACAAACCTGGTTCATACATAAAAAAAAACCAACAAAATGGTGACTCCACTGGGTAAGGTTCTGAATCTCCAGTTGTAGACGGTGTTATTATAGAGTCAGTGAAGTTCTGAATTATTTCTGTAACAATTGCTGAAAATTATTTCTGCCTTATAGAGTCATGAGCTTGATAGGTCCATTCTCCTTGTTGGCTAAGTCAATTCTCATGAATGTTGCCAGAGAGTTTGTTGTAATTCATCTTTCAATGTAAGTCTGTCTAGATTTGTCCATACTTCATGCTTATTTCATAATACCTCACAAGTTGTGAGTGGCGACTCTGAAATCTATGCACTTGTGTGCATTATTTGAGAACACTTGGGAAAGGACCCAACAAATTTGCAATAGAGATGAAGCAGATTTGAGCTCTTGTGATGAAGTACCCTGACAAGTTGAGGAAGAAATCCATATGATGTCATATTGTTGGATATGAAGGTGTTGCAGTACTTATGCTGGTTTTTAATGTATTTGACCTGTGAAGAATTTCCAGCAGTTCAAATTTTTGTCCTCTGCAAAGAGGTGGCAACTCTACCAAAAAACCTAATGAAGATATGAATACGGTTCATGATCTACAAAGTTTTCCAATCAGAAGAATGATTTGCAGTTACTGCAACATTTCTAGGTATTTTCACTCTTGTTTTTCAAGAAACTCTTTCTTGAATTTCTTAGAAAGAAATTTGGTTCCCTATATAGTGGGTTAGCACTACCAGAGGGAAAGGATGGTAAATTTAACTTTGCACACTTTCATTTGCTGGATCTGCTAAATGTATTTTCATTCCCATTGAAAGTGTGTTGTCTAGTGCTTAAATATTTGCCTAAATGGATGGTTAGAATGCAGTTGTGTATTTTAATGGCTTCCATCCATTTTGTATTATCATATGTTGCAAGCTAGGGTTGTACCTATGTCAAGCATTGTCATAGTAATTCTTCATTTGGTCATGCTTGTAACTATGCAAAGTTAGTGAGCTTTGATTTGTAATATCCATAGAGTATCAAGGTAAAATAACGATACCCAAGGATACTTTGATATGGCTGGTCAGAAAGTGTCAGGACCTTCAGGAATCTAATACTTTGATGTGTAAAAAAGCAAGAGTTAACAAGCCTAGGTCTAGACCTGAATGGAATAATAGAAATGAAAGAAGGCTTAAAGTGATGGATGAAAGATACCAGTTGTCTCAACAAGCACAGTCAAGAGACCATCAAATGGTGTCTTCCTGTCAAGTCATTACACCATTTGTCAATTCATTTGACCCATTGTATGCTCAGTTGGATTTGTCATGGGTTGACTACAAAGCTATATGTATGCCAAATCAGATTTATAAGAAGCTGACCAGATTTGATGGGTACAATATTTGTGAAGGAGATGCACATGTAAAATGTTTTTCCAGCTTCATGGAGAAACATTCATTTGGAGATTAGGATATGTGGATGAGATTCTTTGTCAGATCCTTTGAAGCACGAGCTCAGGACTGGTATTTAAGTTTCCCTGAGAAATCATTTCCTTGCTGGGATATATTAGTGAATGCTTATAGAAAAGAATTTTCAAGAGAGCCTCTAGATCTTGTCAAGATGTTAAAAGAAATTAGAAAGAAAAATGAAGAGTCAAGTGTTGATTTCAGTCACAGATTTGATATTGCTCTTTCACTAATCCCAGAAAGCTTCAGACCTAGCACTCCTGACTATATCCATATGCATTTTGAGGCCTATGAAGGGGGGTTTGGTGCATTGTTAAATGAGTTTGAAATCTCCGATATGCAGATGGCTTATAAAGTTTCAGATAGTTTGGAGAAAATGAGAACTGAATATGTGTTAAGCTTGTTGTCTTCAATTATGGGTAAACATGCTAATGAAATCAATAGCAATTGTGTAAATGCAAATGATCAGAAGTCTTCAGATAAGTGCACATTTGAGAAGGTTGAAGACAAGAAGGGTGCATCATCAGGTGATGATACAAGTGATTTTATTTATTCTATATGTGAAGAATGTAGTCCTGATGTAAGTCTTTATGGCGAGACAAAGAATTTTGCTGATTTAGAGACCCCTCTTGAGAACATCAGTTTGTCGGCTGCAAATGAAGAAGTATGTGATGAATTTCAGTTTGACAGAAAAGCCACAAGCAGCTACAATCAGGAAACCATTGCTGGTTTTCAATTTGATAAAGAAGATGTTTATGATTATCCTCAAGAGGTTGTGAATGATAAGCTCATTAAAGATACCTAGTCTGATGATGAAGTACAAAGAGATGTGGATTGTTGTTATGATAGCCCAAAAGTAATTAAGAATGAGCAAGTGAATAGTCTATTTGTTGTTACAGATGATAACTATGTGTGTGACAATGCTATCAACAATTCAGTCTCATATGATTGGGAAACGCCTATTTATGATCAACCCTTTGAGTTTTCAGATTTTGATGATGAAGACATATTGGGATACCCTAATTTGCAATTTGATAGTGCTTTTAATTCAAATGAAAGTCAAGAAGAGGAAATGGGTAAAAAGATAGATCAGAGCAGTGATGACTTTGACTATGATGAAGACTCTCAAGCTGAAGGGTGTGATGCATATGTTTCTGGTCCTCTTTCCAATGATGAACCAGTTGTTTATGACAATGATAATGAGGAGGAAGATAAGCAGCCATTTGATGATGAAGATGCAATGTGTGACAAATATGACAGAGAGCATGTTGATGCAAAATCAGAAATCTGTTTTGATGAGCTTGAAACAATTGGTAACCAAGAGGACTGCATGACTAATGAGTCAAATATTGAAGTTTGTCATGCAAATTTGAATGAGTCTTTGTTTGATGACTTGAGTGAGCCTAGACATGAGTTTTTAAATGTGAATACAAATGCTGATTTAAATCAAAAATCAGATTATGCCCTTGAACTAGAATATCTTGTTGATAAGCAAGTTTGTGATACTAAAAGTATTGATACCTTGTGTTCAGAGGATAGCAAATCTAGTGATGTTGCGGGAAATTCAATATCTTATGTGGAGGGGAGAAAGATGTTTGCATCAAAAGTTAATGTTTGGCAAAACCCTCTATTTGATGAGTTTCCCTTTTCATTAATTGGTAATAATGATGATCCTTACTGTTCTAGAGATAATCCACTCTTTGTTGAGGACTCAAATGAATTGAGTATTGCATCAGTTTGTACTGAGAATGTTAGTGGTGACCAGGAGGTCATTAGTGATTTGATGCCACATTGTGTGGATGAGCCTTCTTCCATTGCTGAAGATGATGTTATTATGATCATAGATGATGATGAGTCAGGAATCTCTGATGAACTTGAATGTCAACATGATAAAGGACAGTTGCAAAATGTGTTAATGCATGAGTGTGTTTCATTGAATGCACTTGAAGATAGTTTGCATGGTGAACCTGACCTTTTGATAAGCTCTTGTGGTGTTTTAAATTTTGGCATGCAAACTAATGATCAAACTGAACCTAATAGTTCCAACCATACAGCAGAGTGTGAGTGCTATTTTTGTCAGCTGGAAGGAATTTTCATAAAATGTGGCAATGTGCAAGATATGGAGGCAAGTTGTTTTCAGCTTGAGAATGATCCATGTGATGAATGTAATAAGTTGTTGCCACATGATAATCAATATTTTGAAAGTATGCCTGACTTTCAGATGCATAGTGAGTATGAACATGTTAATAATGTTGTGAATGATTGCCTGTTAGGAGGTACTAGCATGTTTACTTAGGCAGATGTTTGTGATCAGACCAGGCTTTCATATGGTCTTTATCATTATTTTCAAATAATGCCACTTGTTAAAAGGTTAGAAAATGAAGAATGTGGCAATGATATGACATATCTGATTTGGTTGCCATATAATGAAGTTAAATAGAGAGCAAGTTTTTACTTGCCAGATGGCAGCCTGACACTTGTGTTTGCAAAAGTGCAGTTGTTCATGTTATTACAGTTTGATAAGTGCAAGCATGAGATGAGGGGGATCAACTCCTTTTACAAAAGTGTATTTGAAAGAGGTAAATGCTAACTCCCATTTTTCATTTGGTGACCTGGGGTCATCAGATGAAGTTGAAAAATGAAAGTTGAATCGGGGAGCAGTTTGAAGGCACTTGACAGATTCTGAATTTGGTCTACTCTCCCCAGAGATTTGGAATCTTGCTATGCCCATAGGGGGCATACATCCCCAGATGGAGACACTGTTGGCACTCTCAAATTTTGCAGGTTTGAGATGCCCATTTCGAGAATTGTGCCTCTGCACTTTCAGAAGTGCACTTGAGGGGTCAGCTTGAATGACCTACTTTGGAGAATCAGAACTTGAGGCATGTTGTTTTCCAAGCAAAACCCATTTGCAGATGTATTTGATTGACATATGTGAGCATGTGTGTCAATTTTCAGCTTCCCACGATAAGTTTTGTCAGGGTTTTGAAAAGCGAAGTTGGAGGGTTTTTCCACTGTTTTGTTGTTTTCAAATTTGTCAGCTTGCAAAGTAGCCTCCTGTTTGAGCTTGGATTTCGCAACCAGTTGACTGTTATGTCAAAATGAATTCTGTTCTATGTTCTCCATACCTAAATGATCTCAGATGTTAGTTTTCAGAACCTAATGATTTGATTTACTATTTTTAGTAGATCGAAACCAAATGCAGTTTGCTCAGTTTCACATCTGCATTCCTAATAGCCCTTCTGAGTGGTCAACTTTTATCGTTAATATCTTTTGATCAAAGATGTTTCATGGAAATTCCTTTTGCACATGTGCTTAGGGTATCTTATTGTTCCATTGTGTCTGATGGAAGCTCACCAGGAGTTGATTTATTATTTTTACAAAAGGGCAGTTGGATCAGTTTCAATTGGTGCAGAACGGTTGCTGTTTCAGAAAATTTTAATCAGGCAACTTCGCCGATTAATATCCGGTTCCTTGGGATCTTTCTCTCTGAGCCATCTTTTGCACTATACTGATGGATCGAATGTCTAAATGCTTGCAAGATTTGATGTCTTCCGGAGGTCGTTTGTCTGGGTTTCAAGTGTGATTCTTGAAGCAACTTGACTTGTTTTATCCATTTTCCAAAAGTGACAGAAAACAGTTTCTGGTGGCGACCTAGTTCATGTTTTCACTTCACGAGCATTCAAAAGGTAGTATCGGATCGTTTGAGTCTGAAACTTGTTTCAAAACAATTTTTTTTTTTTAGCCGGGCCACATGGAGCCTGACATGCTTTGCACAATTATTGCTATGTGAATCAGAAGCAATCAAGAGCAAGGTATATGCATCCACAAAGTAGAGGTTTACATAGTACCACCATGGAGCTTGGGAGAAGGTTTGAATAAATAATGGAAGAACTCTATTTGCAGCCACCAGACCAAGCTCAATGGACTGATTAAGGGCAGGGTGATTTGAGGCTTTGCAATTCAAATTGAAACCTCGAGCATGGACACCAGTGAAACCTCAAGAGAGAATAGTGATAGATGAATGTATTGTCAAAGAATAAAATTGCTAAATAAATATGGATTCTCAGAATGTTGGTGAAGCATGATACACATTGACTACTTTTTGACGAGTCAGGCTATGTTGAAATTTTTGAGAAAAGAACTTCAAGTAAATACAATTTAAAAGTTGTGAGCAGACTTCAGTGATGGGCTCGAATAAGAGGGCCAAAGGGCAGATTACTTGTTTAATGGAGTACCTATCCAATCAGTGACATTCCACACCAGAGGAGATGTGGATATCCATTAACGCATAGGGGAATGGGCGCCAGTGAATGGGGCACAACCAGAGGAAATTTATGGAAGGCTCGATAGCCATGAATGGAGAATGTGGCCACGCATCAGATGATAGGATATAAGCAGCGTATATGCAAAATGAATGTTGTAAAGGCCTTAGAAACTTTCATGCAAATATTGCTTGTGGTGCAACAAGCCAAAGAGTACAGGGAGCCCGCGGCGTGTGAAGGAGCCTGTGGTGAGGATGTGCGACCAGTAGAGGCAGGTAGGAGCTCACGCACTATTGGAGGATAGGAACTAAGCAACATGAAGAGAAGAGGCATGCGGGCAGTGAATGGCGATTGACACAACAGGAGGCCCATGGGGAAGTGGAGGCACATGGGTGTGTAAGCTCAGGAGAGATTCATGCCAGTGAAAGGTAGGGGGTCGTTGCCAGCAATGGAGACACACCAGGTGGAAGGACATGCCAGGAAGAGTGCAGGAGATGCTTGCGCCAGGCAGAGGAAGGGCGTGACCAGTGGAGAGGCCTATGCGCTAGTGAGAGGGGAGCCAAGTGAAGCCCGTGCCCAACATGGAGCTCAGAGAGCCCACACCTATAGTAAGGGAACAACCAGCCAGCAAGGCAGAAGTCGGCGAGGGGAAGGCAACCTGGTGAGGAGAAACAATGGCGGCCATGTGTAGGGTGCTCGAACACCGGACAAAATGAAATTAGGGTAACCGATGCCGAGTGGAAGATGATCAACGACTGAGGGTGAGTGGTTGGTGCAGTGAAATCTGAGCCATTGCCCGCCAAATCGTGATCGGGAGTTGATCACGGGATAACCATTGTGGGATGGCGGGGAGCAGGAAATAACTAAAACATTTAAAATTAAATGATTTCCTAAGTCTCGGCAAAATTTTAAATGGCCACCAAAGTTTAATATTAAAATTGCTTTTTCACGAAAAGGAAATGGGGTGGGGCCCGATTTTCCTCGGGTAAAGATATTTTAAATGAAATGAAAATGGTAAAAAGGCACGGGGGAGAGTAATTTAAACATTTTTTCACTTTGATTTCAAAATGAGACAGTGTTTTAAACGCACAGGGAAATTTGAAACATTATGTGAATTGAGTTAAATGTTTTACATTTTACTATATTGAATTAAAATTTAAAATGGAAATATTTTATTTTCTATGTGCTGGGTAAAGGTGAAAAACTAAATATTTTATGCTGCTGAGTAAGGTATTTTTAATACCTTGCATAAAGATTAAGTTGAATGTAATATTTTATTTACTGGTCAGTGAATAAAATAAAAACAACAGTAAGTAAGCAAACAGGTTGAAATGCAGCAAAGGTAGAAAACAAAAAATTTAAAGCAGAAGAGGATTTTCACGGGGATGAAGAGTTTTTTCCTTCTACTGCAAATAATGAGTGGAGTGGACACATGGCATTTTCCTGTTGAAGAACGAATTGGGCACATGCTGTTTTTGGAATAGAATCAAGTTTGTTACAGGGAAATGGAGGAGATATTCTTCAGGTCACTGTTCAATGGTGGAGATGTTTCCAGATGGTTGTTGCTGCTCGGATTTAGTGTTTCTTCTGGAGTCTCTTCTCCTTTTCTTATTCTCTTCTCTTCTCATTGTAAAGAGGTTGGAAAGTGGGCAAGGTTAGCAATTAACCTAGCCAAAATTCTGGTGTGGAGTTGCATTTCAGATTGTAAAATCTGTAGTTACAGAGGCAATGCAAGTGGGTTTTGTGTTATTTTGCTACAGATTTTGAGTTTATTAAGATTTAATATTTCAGAACAGTACTAGCATTTGAGTTTAACTGGCAAATCCAGGCTCATGTCTCTCCTATGTGTAAATGTATTCGAATTTTGAATGAAGTAATCAAGGGTTATTCTATTGTTCTCATTGTTGTGCTGTGTGCATTCTGGTTTTAGCATTAATTCAAAGAATTAATTAAACTGCTTAAATGAGATTGCAGATTAATATGTTTTGTACAAGGATTGGGTAAGAAGTATTGAGCTGAGGTACAAATTGGTGATACTGTAAGGCAGTATGATCAGAGATATTATATGTTATGTTTTTAAATCTGATATGAACCATTAGGTGTTGATGAATTTGACTCCTCCAATGGATATGGCATTGGTCTGATTTGCATCTGTTCTTTGTGATGCAGTGTTTTGTTTGTCTTCACCTAGGGCTTGCTACCACCATTTTAAAACTTATGATTTATCTTTCACCATGAAACAAACTATGTTGTAACTTATCTCACGCTCCAAGTGGTTGATATTACTGATGAACAACTAACTCATTTAAGTCTTATCCCATTCTGTTGAGCTATTAAGTGAGATTATCTGTTATTTTGAAGTTAATGACTGTTTATGATTTTTTTTGCAGAAGTTGTAAACTCATTAACAAGGATCACCCTCCTGGGTCTTGCAAAGCCCAAAGTGTAGGAGGTTATTGAATATTAAAGTCTTCGTCAGTTGGTCCAGGTCCTCTGAGCTTCCCTTGATTGGAAATTTGGCAATTCCATAGGTAGAATAGGAGACAAACCTGGTTCATACATAAAAAACAATCAACACCCTTTTCTTGTCATCCGGATGGCGATAAATCTGTCACTCATTTGTTTTGAGATCAAGGAGTGCTCCTGCTCCTGCTCGTAGGGTTTAGTTCTTGGTGAAGCTGTATCTGTTAGAATAACAAGTAAATAAATTAATATATGGAAATTGCATTATAAAAAATGATATATTTAATTAAATAATCACTTACCCCACTCGAAAATCACTCTCCTCGAGGGAATGGTTTGCGTGCCCATGTTGGGGCATGCTGAAGTCCTGTAGAAACTATCCAAAGAGAAATTAAACTATGAATCAATAATGGTTTGACTTTTCTCTAACTAACAAGCATAACAACGAATGGAAATTGAAGTTTAGTAATCTGCCTCATACCTTTGTGAGGGGCATTGAGGAGTCTATAGCAGATGAAACACCAAGTTCCATTTCCCTATGAACATTTGAAGGTGTATTCGCTTCCAACATCTAAAAATAAAATAGAAAATTATTCAATTAAGAAAACTACAATAGTGATGGATGTCATGGCTTATAATGTATGAGATAATGAACAAAATTTTGAGTACTTATTAAACTATATATTTCTGACTATCATGCTTACTATTTTCCCTATCCATAGCTTGTTCGAAAGAACCTATTTTTAGGCTTTTATCCATAGCAGCAAGGCGGTGAACCATTTAATAAAATTCTTTGGTAGACATGTATGATAACTGTGGTAACATAGAGAAGGTAGTGAACTATTTGAAAAAATGCCTCAAAGAAATGGGGTTTCATGGTGATGGAAATCCATTACAAAAAATGTGTCATGGCATTCCATCACCATGAGATCACATTTCTTCAAGGAATTTTTTTAAACTACTCACTACCTTGACTATGATATTGCTTACTATTATGCTTTGATAGATTTTTTCCAAGCATCCATAGTTTGTTGGAAAGCACCTAATTTAGGCTTTTAGGCATAACAATAAGGAAGTGAGTAGCTTAATAAAATTCTTTGGTAGAAATGTATGAAAAATGTGGTAGCATAGAAAAGGTGGTGAGTTGTTTAAAAAAATGCCTCAAATAAATGTCATCTCATGGTGATGGAATGGCATTCCATCACCATGAGACCGCATTTCTTCGAGGCATTTTTTCAAACTACTCACTCCCTTGTCTATGCTATTGCTTACTATTATGCTTTGATAGATTTTTTCCAAGCATCCATAGTTTTTTGGAAAGCACATTTTTTAGGATTTTAGCCATAGCAACAAGGAATTTCAAGCAGTTTGATAAAATGCTTTGGTAGACATGTATGGAAAATGTGGTAGTATAGAAAAGGCAGTGAGCTGTTTGAAAAAATGTATCTAATAAATATGGTCTCATGGTGATGTAATGACATTCCATCACCATGAGACCACATTTATTTGAGGAATTTTTTCAAAATACTCACTTCCTTGTATATGCTATTTCTTACTACTATTATTCTTTGATAGATTTTTTTCCAAGAACCCATAGTTTGTTGGAAAGCACCTTTATTTAGGCTTTTAGCCATTGCAGCAAGGAAGTCAACTGTTTGATAAAATGATTTCGTAGACATGTATGGAAAATGTGGTAGCATAGAAAAGGTGACGAGTTGTTTGAAAAAATGCCTCAAAGACATTGGGTCTCATGGTGATGGAAATCACCATGAGACCACATTTCTTTGAGGCATTTTTTCAAACAACTCATTTCCTTTTCTATACTATTGCTTACTGTTATTATTTCATATATTTCTTCCAAGCATCCATAGCATAGACAAGGCAGTGAACTATTTGAAATTATGCCTCAATAAAAAGTGGTCTCATGGAATGCCATGACAAGAAAATGCAATTGGAAGTTGCTCCTAGGTTATTACTTATGCTATGTGAAGTAATTGCATCACTGCTTATGTTGACTTTCTAAACAACTATATTCTAGTTGAAATTTTGTCATCTATCAACATCTAGTTATCAGTTATGGAATGTGAAGTAATTCTTTGAGTTTGAGAGATGTGCACTGCAATGTAATCAACAATATGAATATAAGCTACACAAATCTAATAAGTACAATTCATTAGTTAAAATCTTTATTCTATTTCCCGTGTGACTGTTTGTCTAACTCCACTTGCACTAGGAGGTGTTCCCATGAAACCTCCAATATTAGCCTATTCAACATCCAAAATTAGATATTAGAATACCATTCATATAACATTTCTATTAACAATGTAATAAATTTATAATTGTTTAATAATTACATACCTCAATGGTAGATGCAGTGGAGTAATAAGAAGGTGTAGCACCAATGTATCTAGTATCACCATTGTGACCCTGAAATTTTATTACAATCTTAAAAAAATTAGTTAATCTTGCATTTCAAAAATGAAATTTAATAAATTAAAATCAATGAACATGCTAACATTTACCTAAGTATCGATTCCATAAGCCTCACTCAAAATTTGAGCAGCCCTCGCCATCTCTATAGCTATAGACATATCTTGTGTAGTAGCATCCTCAGTGTTGGTGGGATCATATGTACAAGTTGCCCCACAAACCTGACATGATGGAAACTTAGCACTTGAAGCCTCCCCTCGATGGTGCTATACTATAGAACTAGCATGCTAGATGATACTCTGGGTCAAAGAGGTGATAGCCTGCAAAGTTTCTACCTCGACACTCTCCTTTACGATGGAAGGGATAACGATGTGATCATGATTCGGCCTAGCGAGAGCTCATCTCTCTTTCTGCATAGGATCTTTTCATGCACTAGGACTATCTTGAGCCGAATTCCCACCTCTCCCTTAGAAGTCCCTCATATCAAAATAATTCGAGATTTTGTTCAGGATGAACTCAGAGTAAAGTTTCCCCAGGAAATATTGTAGGACTTTGTAATTGTTGCATGGTGGGTAATAAAAAATAATGTACCACCTATCCCAAAAAGTGTTCTTGATCTCTTGCTGGTGGAACCAATGGATAGGAAACCTCTTCGCATTGAGGTCAAGATTTTGATTTGTGCGTGGGTCGATGAATAATGAGCACAAATCTAGTTTTGTAATTTTTTGATCTTTTACATCTTTATATGATAATTTATCTTGGTAAAAATTCCTAGCCGCCTGCCTCCTATCTTGACAAACACTTAATTGTTTGTTTATTGCATCTACATGTTTTAACAATTCTTTAAGTGAATTTGGAAGTGTTCTTATCTCCATGGTTGAACCTGTTGGATCATTCAACCTCTTGATTAACTCATCAATTTGTTTTTAATTGTTTTCAATTACCCCCATTAAATTTTTTTGTGTGCCAAGAGGATGTTGAGGGATTGGTGAAGGATATTGTTGTTGTGGTTGTTGAACTTGAAGATTTTGTTCATATTGTTGTTACTTTGGTTGTTGAGGATTTTTAGGAGTGTTTTGAATAGGGTTTCTAGGATCATTAACATTTCCTACAAATTCAAAAAATGAATATAAAAAACAACCTAAAACTAACAATTCACAACAAAACACAAACAATCCTTACCTATTTGAACTCCTTGTCAATGTGGAAACATTCTGGCGATGAAATAACAACATATTGACAAAACAATTGTAAGATTGTCTCCTCCTAAAACATGAGCATGCAAGAGAATTTTTTTGGCCATGGGCAGCAAAAAAAAGTCAGCATACAAATGAATTCAATTTTTTTTTTGTTATAATAACTCATAACTTGAGTGAATTATTCCATGCTTGTATTATAACGTGAGTGTGGAATAGGCTCGATGTGGTCAAGCCTTAGGCTTGGAACACCAAGTCATAATGTGCTCATTTTATAGCCTATAAGAAATTTTTTTAAATTTTTTTGGCCACAATTTAGCCCCCCATCTTGTTGCACCTACCCATTATAGTTCACAAAACTCCACGATAGGGAAAAAAAATGCTTGGATTAATAATTATGCAAACTTAATGCCAAGGAGACTGATTCCCAAACCAATTGACATGTAACAAGATTTTGGATTCCAAATCAGTTAATTTCGCTCTTTGTTCTTGGCACGTTGCTCTTACCTCTGCATTGTTCTTATATCTCCCATGAACACCCTCTTCCAAGAATTTCCTACACCTTTTCTCCTTGGCATAATCAAAATACCCAAACAATGTCGTTGTCTTTTTTTGCTTCCAAAAAATCTGTTCTCTAACTACCTTCCATCATTTTGTTTTTCACTTCATCGGGTTAGGAGAACAACATTGATTGGAAAATTGTTTGCCTACAACAAAATGGCACATATTTGAAGAAAAAAAAAGGGAAAGAATTTGTGATCCAAGAGATAATTTTCACTGAAAATTGAAATGTCCCACATGCTCTAGAATTCAACATCATCCTAAATAGCTTGAAAAATTAAATCTGATGCAACTTGAACAGGATCAAAAGGAGTCTTTATGCTCAAGTTATGGCCAGTCAAATTTTGGTCAAACCAGGTGTCAAAGGCTAGTCAGAAAGTAATTTTTTTTTACCATCTCATAATTTGATAGAATCAACTTCAAAATGAAGATCTCATTGCCATAATCCCAATGCTGCTCATTTCGTAGAAAACGGAGCACGTATGACGAAGTTATGGCTAGTCAAAGTTAAGGTTGATTGAATGCTGACATGATAGTTGACTGGATGCTGATGTGGCAAGTGTGGGTGATGTGGAAAAAATGTGGATCCCCCTCACTAAATTCACGTACCACCACTACACCATGCTTTATCTTTGATAAATAAAGTGGTGGAGGTTTATTTTATTTCACAAAATCCATTTTGGTGGGACCGAATTTTGTGGGATCCCAAGCGGATTTGGTGGGATCAATTTTTTTGGGATCCCAAGTGGATTTTGTGGGATTTAAAGCAACATATTAAAACCAAATCTCCTAAAAATTAAAAAATTAAACCCTTTAAAACAATAATGAATATCTATAATCTTGTATGTCCTAAGTTTAAAGAATTTAACCTCCAAATTAAAACAAACTCAAACTTAATTAAATAATAATCTCCCTAAAGCCCAAGAATGTATAATTCAAGGGGCTTGAAATAAATTTAAAAATATATTAAAAGGTTCTTAAAAGGGATATTAGTGATTATTATTTGTAAATAAGGGGATTGTGAAAGATTATTACTTGTAATTGAGAGATTTTGTAATCATATGGTTAAAGGCCATATTGGGTAAAAAATTTATATAAAAGGGGCTAAAAATGGGAGAGTTGGGATCTAGGTGATGGCTAAGGGGAGAATCATCTTGAAGAATCAAGTTTTTGTTTCTATGCAACAAAAGAATTCTATGCTGCTGCGGTGAAGAGAGACGAACTTGTAAACTTGACAATTGCCTTGTAATTCTTTGTGGAGCATAATCAAGGATCGGTCACTCCATTGGAGAGTGGTCCAGAGATGTAGCCATATTGGCAAAATTTGTTATCAACTGTTTTGTCTTCTCTTTGTCTTCTCTTTTTTTTTTTTTCATCATAGTTATTATGCTTTATTCTTTTAAGCATTTTCAATTATGCTAATTCAGTTTTAAAGCCTTAATTAAATGTTGTAATAGTTAAGTGTTCATAGCAATTGTCATAGATCCTATTTCAGATCAATTTTGGTATTAAAGCTTTGTGTGACTAGTATTACATAAGTGGATGCTAACAAGTTCTAGGAAATAGCGAGCTTGAAGAATACAATCCTGAGATCATAAAATGAAGGACTTTGCTAAAGATTGAAGAAATTGAAGCTGGGAAAAGTACTAAACTTGATGAGAAGTATTTTCAGCACTTGACTTCCTTGACATGACGGCAATGGTGGAAGAGCTTTATGTAGACAAGAAGAAGCACAAAAAGGGAGATTCTTCGAAATGAGAAAAGTAGGTAGAAGTGTACTGTATAATTCAAGGCCTAACATAAGATGCTTCTAGGATCCAGCTAGCCACTCTCTAGTTGGGAGGTACAACTCTCATTTGGTGGGAGAGTAGGACTCGAAAGGAAATTTCTCGCCATGGTAAGGTTAATATAACTTGGATGGAATTTTTTGCTTCCCTTAAAAGACAGTTTTACCCTTTACGTTATATGCAACAATTAAAAATGAATTGGAGAACCTTTAGGAAAGGTAAGGGACAGTTTGCCCAAGATTACACCCATGAGTTTAGAAATTATACTATTGCTTGAAATGTTCCATTGTATACTCAGGATACACTACTTAAGTACATAGGTGGTTTTCATTCTTACCTAAGACATACTATTCTAATGTTGAGTCCTAATAATCTAGATGAAGTATCTATCCTTGCCACTCATTTAGAGTCAAGGGGTAAGAACACTTTTAGTGATAATTTCTCAAAGAAACCAATTAAGTCTGAGGGTAAGCCTAAGGGTAAAGACAAAGATAAAGGAAAAGGGAAGAAGACAACTACAATTAAGAAAGAGGGTGATAAGACAACATGCTCCCATTGCAAGAAAGAGGGGCATGATGATTCTAAGTGCTGGAAGTTGCATCCAGAGTTAAGGTCAAAAAGATATGGAGGCAATAAAGTCAAGCAAAAGACTATTGTGGTGATTCAACAAGATCTTGGATCTGATTCTAGAGATGAAACACATGTTGTTGTCAAGGTCCAAGGTAAAGGAAAAGGTATAATTCTCTCCTCTGATGCAAATGTTTCTAATGCAAGTAAAAGTATAGTATATGCTCCTCCTAAAGTTGATAAACAATGGAATAAACTATTTCACATTTGAGTTGTAACTAAGCACACCAAGATTGACACACTGTTTGATATGGGTTCTCAAGTTAACTTAATATCTGAAGAGGTGGTAAAGAAACTTAATATAGATACAACACCTCATCCAAAGCCATATCCACTTGGATGGGTTTGAAATGATGCTCAAATATAGGCAACAAAAAAATTGAAATTAAGATTTTCTATCACTGTAAACTTTTTTGATGAGGTAGAGGTAGATGTTGTCCCTTTGGATATTTGTGGGTTGGTGTTAGGGAAACCTTATCTATGTGATAGAAAATAAATATTTTATAGGGGGTAGAATAAGTATCATATTTTTAAAGATGGGATATAATACATTGTTCGTGCACACAAAGTTAAGACTAATCTTGCACTAGTTAATGTTGGTTAGATGAAAAGATTGGTCAATTCTAGTAAGAACTTTGTATTTATGCTTCTAAAACCCAAAGAGGATGAAAAAGCTGAATCATTTAAGGGGTGTGATCCAAAGTGTAAAACTGAGATGGTCAAAATATTTTATTCTTATGATGACTTATTTAAGGAGCCAAAGGGATTGCCACCTAAGAGAGAGATACAACATGAAATCGAGTTACAACAGGATGTGCTTCCAAACATTGAAATGTAACATTTATTTGTTTTGCAAATGAAGAAATCAAAAAGAAAGTTTAGGAGTTGGTTGAAAAAGGATTCATCCATCCTAGTACATCTCATTGTGGTTCTCCAATTGTGTTGGTTCTAAAGAATTATGGCTCTTGGAGAGTTTGTATTGACTATCGAGCCCTAAATAAGATAACAATAAAGAGAAGGTATCCTCTTCCCCATATTGATGATTTAATTGATCAATAAACACATATAGTTTATTTCACTAAGTTAGACTTATGTAGCAGATATCATCAGATAAGAATTGTAGAAGATGAAATTTGGAAAACTACATTTAAGATAAAATAGGGATTGTTCGAGCAGTTGGTCATGCCCTTCGGGATTTGTAATGTACTAGCTACATTTATGAGAGTCATGAATGATGTATTTTGTCCTTTCATTGATGATTTTTTCATAGTCTATTTAGATGATATTCTTGTATTCAGTCGAACTTGGGAAGATCATATAAGCCATGTAATTTTTTTTTTTGATGTATTGAGAAAAGAAAAACTCTTTGTAAAGATGTCTAAATGAGAATTCGCTAAGAAATCCTTAGTGTACTTAGGCTATGTCATAGGAAATAGTCAATTGAAAGTAAACCCTACGAAGGTCTAAGTTATTGTAAAATGGCCTAAGCCAAGTATAGTCACTGAAGTCAGAAGTTTCTTAGGTGTAGTCTAGTATTGGAGAAAGTTCATTGCAAACTTCTCCTACATTGCATCACCATTGCATGCATTGACTAGTACAAAGAAAAATTTTCAATGGGGAGATCCACAACAAAATTCCTTCAATACTTTGAAGGAAAAGTTGAGTACCGCACCAGTTCTGGATTTACCAGATTTACATCAACCGTTTGAGATTGAGACAAATGCGAGTGGGTTTAATATGGGAGTAGTGCTAATGCAAGGAGGTAAACCAATCTTATATCACTCTAAAACCTTTTCAGTGCAGTAAGTAACTATCTAGACTTATGGTAAAAAAATTTATGCATTAGTTCAGAGTGTTAAAAAATGGAAACACTACTTAATGGGGAAAGAAACTATAACCCACACTGATCACCAACCACTTTAGTACTTGTAATCACAATCTAAACTACAAAAGAGTAGGAACTTTAGGTGGATGGGTTTTCTTCAACAATTTCATTTGGTAATTAAGTACAAGAAAGGTGTCAATAAAAAATTAGCATATATGTTTTCTAGGCCTCCTGTTATGAATGATTTGATTATCCTTAAAGGTAGTTCCATGGTACATGAAAGTTTTCAGGAATAATATGCTAACGATGAAGTCTGTAAAGAAATATATTAAGCTCTAATTATAGGAAAACATGTAGAAGAGAAATATTACTATGTACATGATAACCTATTGTATCATTTAGGGAAGTTACGTATTCCAAAAGGTGAATAGGAACAGGTAATCAGAGAAGCACACATGTCATTGATTGCATGATACTTTGGGGTAAGGAAAACAATGAATCAATTGGAAAAATACTGTTATTGGCCTCACATGGAAGAAACTGTATCAAAATATATTAAAGGATGTGTAATATGTGCAACAAGTAAACCTAGCAATAGGAAATTGGGGTTGTACACACCTCTTCCTATACCAACCCAACCATGGGAAAGTGTTTCAATGTATTTTGTTGGGGGGATACCAATGTCTAGGAAAGGACATGATTATTTATTTGTTGTAGTTGATCAGTTCAACAAAATGTGTATCTTAATGCCTTGTAAAAAACAGGTCACTACTGAATTGACAAATCACATGTATTTTCAATTTGTATGGTCCATTTTGGGTTACCTAATTCTATTGTATCGGATTGAGATTCTCAATTCTTGGGGGAATTTTGGTTAGCATTGTGGGAACTCATGGACACTAGACTGAAGAAAAGTACAAAATTCCATCCGCAGACCAATGGATAGATAGAGGTAGTGAACATGATAGTGGTGTACCTTCTTTGAGGTTATTACAGAAAAAATTCCTAAGTTGTGGGATGAAAATATTCATTATGTGCAGTATGCATACAACCATGCAACACACTCTTCTACAAAAAGATCTCCTTTCAAGACTTGTTCCAGGTATCTACCAAAAACATCAATGGAATTTGATTTTGGGAAGGATGATGTTGAAGATGGACTCCATGATGCAGAGAAGGCTTTGAAATTCATCCAAAAAGTCCAAGAAATTCATCAAGTAGGGGAAGCACAGTTGGAGAAGAGCCAAGCTAAATACAAGGCTCAACATGATAAACATCACATCGATCATCATTTCCAAGTTGGAGAATTTTTTTGGTTACATATCAGCAAGGAAAGAATACAAGGTGAAGGGAGGAAGCTCAAGCCAATCCAGTATTTTTCTTATGAAATCTTGGAAAAAATTGGAACCAATGCCTTCTGCCTTAATCTTCCTCCATACATGCACATCTATCCAGTTGTCAATGTTGAGAATTTGAAGTTGTACTAGCCTCCAATGTTACTAGATGGAGACACAAACATTCAGGTTCCATTAGTTGATGATCTTTCACCAGAGTACATGTTTGAATTGCTAGAGGATATCATCTTAGATAGGAAAGTCAAGACTTCACAAAGAGGCGCAGTTGAGTACCTTAGAGTAGGGCTGAAGGGGATGAATCCAAGCAAGGTAAAATGGATGGAGATTGGTAAAGTGAGGGAACTCTACCCTCATTTTCTGAGTAATTAGGATTTTGGAGGTTCAAAATCTCTTTAGTGGGGAGGATTGATCTAGGGGGATACTTTTCATTAAAAAATGAAGTGTCCCATATGCTCTAGAATTCAACACCATCTTGAATAGCTTGAAAAATTGAATCCGATGCAACTTGAATGAGATCAAAAGGAGTCTGTATGCTTAAGTTATGGCCAGTCATAGTTTAGTCAAACTAGGTATCAGAGGCCAGTTAGAAAGGTGAAAAAATTGACCGTCTCAAAATTCGACGAAATCAACTTCAAAATGAGAAGCTCATTTCCATGATCCCAACATTGCTCGTTTAGTAGAAAATAAAGCTTTTACGACGAAGATATGGCCAACCAAAGTTGAAGGTTGACTAGATGCTGACATGGCAAGTGTAGGTGATGTGAAAAAAATGTGGATCCCCCTCACTAAATTCATCATACCACCACTACACCATGCTTTATTTTTGATAAATAAAGTGGTGGAGGTTTATTTTATTTCACAAAATCAATTTTGGTGGGATCCTAAGTGGATTTGGTGGGATCATATTTTTTGGTTTCCCAAGTGGATTTTGTTGGATTTAAAGGAAATAGATTAAAATCAAATCTCCTAAAAATTAAAAAGTAAACCCTTTAAAATAATAATGAATATCTATAATCCTGTATCTCCTAAGTTTAAAGAATTTAACCTCCAAATTAAAACAAACTCAAACCTTAACTAAATAATAATCTCCCTAAAGCCTAGGAATGTATAATTCAAGGGGCTTGAAATACATTTGAAAAGATATTAAAAGGGATATTAGTGATTATTATTTATAAATAAGGGGATTGTGAAAGACTATTACTTGTAATTGGGAGATTTTGTAATCATATGGTTAAAGGCCATATTGGGTAAAATTTTTGAATAAAAGGGGGTGAAAATGGGAGAGTTGGGATCCAGGTGATGGCTAAGGGGAGAATCATCCTGAAGAATCAAGTGTTCATTTTTGTGCAGCAAAGGAATGTTATGCTATTGCGCTAAAGAGAGACGAACTTGTAAACTTGACAATTGCCTTGTAATTCTTTGTGGAGAATAATCAAGGATTGGTCACTCCATTGGAGAGGGGCCCAAAGATGCAACCATATTGGCAAAATCTGTTATCAATTATTTTGTCTTCTCTTTGTGTCTTTTTTTTTTGTTCATCATAGTTATTATGCTTTATTCTTTTAAGCGTTTTCAAATATGTTAATTCAGTTTTAAAGCCTTAATTAAACATTGTAATAGTTAAGCATTCATAGAAATTGTCATAGATCCTATTTGAGATCAATTCACCCCAACAAAAACAATACCATAACATAAAAAAACCAAAATTTGAAAATAGAATTGTAGATGCCCCTCCATCAAATTTAATGGAGACAATTTCACGTATTTCAAGATGGGATATTGTAGCTAGTCCATGTTCTAGTGTTTTTATCTTTCCTTTTTTCAATTTTTTTAATGTAAATCTTAAGGAGGATATTAAAAAGTTAAGGTTTACATATTCTAATTAAAGCCATTGGTTTTAGGTTTAATAAATAATTTATTCAAAGTGAGGTTTTTATGAGGTGATTTTGGGGGGAGTTGTATGAGAATATAATGCTTTATAAGAATTTGCACAATATATTGTAAAACACTAAATAATTAATAATATATTTATATTTTGATGTTTGTTGTGCAACATTGACTTGATTTTATAATATTTATCCCTACAATCATTTTTCAATAGGATTGTTTAGCTAAATGGGGTATTTTTATATCCAAAAAGTAGGCAACCTCAATGGGAGGTAGTTTATAGATGGATATATCATATTCTACTATCTCATTATATTGGGAAGAATTTAAATTACATAGGAAAAGTAAGATGCACATTATTGAGGACCATTACAAAGCTACTAATAAATTTTTATACTTTGATAATGGTCTTGGCCATTTCATTGTATATTACGATGAACAAGATCATGAAAGTGTTGATTCTTCCCTTTTATTTCCTCCTAGTAATGATGTGAATGATTTATGGAACATTTTTTTTTATTGTGTATGTTGAAAGGATGATTTAGTTGTTGTTTTAGTTTCACCTACTAGTGAAATTTCTAAGTATGCACTCAAGTTGAGTTAAAAATGCACTAACAACATTATGAAGTATGAAGCTCTCATGTTAGGACTAAATATATCACAATCATGGAATTAAATTCTTAATAATTATTTGAGGCTCAAAGCTGATTTCCTTACAAGTAAATAATATCTATGAAACAAAGAATAAGATATTAACAAATGTATAAGAATGTTGCTCGAGACACCATAAAATTTATTGATATATTTGATATTAAATTAATCATATATCAATAAATGTTGTTGTTAATGATTTAGCTATTGAAGCATTCTAATTTTAATTTAGGTTGGTTGATTTTTATTTTCAATATAGTATTAAATAATTTATGAAACTAACTATATCAAATAACATTCACAAATGATGATTATTTGATGATACTCAACACACACATATGTGTATATGGGTGTTCTTGAACTATATTGATGAATTTGATGGCTAACTAATTGATTGGAATCCCATGTATAAATTAGAACATGGTACGGAGATGTTTGATAATGAAATAGTGTAGCCAAAAACCAACACCATTCTACAAGGACTAGTATCATTAGAAATAATGTTTGATAGTGTTGATTATTGTTATGTGACTTTTTCCCTAGAGAGAAAGTTATGAAATAAATCTTTAAAATTAAAAGGGAGATAGAAAAATAAAGGACATTATGATTCTTTGTTAAAAGAGATATTAATAAAGAATATGTATAAGAACTCTCTTAAAAATGTGGAAGAATAATTAGTTATTTTAGAAGAGAAGAGAAAAAGGAAAGGAATCAGAGGGAGAAACACAATAATTAAAAAGGCACAAAAGAGTAAAGCTTAAGGTCAGGGGTTGGCATTGAGGCATTTGGAGAAGGGGCACATAGTGCGTGTCCAACTAGAGGTACAACATACACTCAAGAGTGTCTTGGCCATGGCTGTGCTTATACCATAAGGCCTATGAGGTAGGTTTTTTATATTGTAAGGCCCATTTTGCAATTTGGGTTCTGTGTAAGAACTGGTCCTCTGGGGGTGCTTCCTTGTTGTGAAAGGCCTAGACTTGTAGCAATTCCTCTAAGTATCAAAATAGTATCCTTTCAAAATATATTTATAGATAGGTATTGAAAACCATTGATTCAATAATATTAGATATATTGTCTATATTATTTTGGTGTTAATATGATTAACCTATGTGGAGGTGTTATTCCATTTATTATGTTAATTACCTAATTGTCACATGTTTATAATTTACATTGATTATTCAAATTTATGTTGATAACATCACATAACTCAAATTATCTTAATTCTAATATTCATTATATTAAATCCACTACTAATACTTAATAATTATAAGAAGGAAAATGACATCAGATTTGGTATCAAAGCCTAATAATCATAACCTAGTTTTGTGACCTATGATTATAGCATTGATGACAATATTTCTTTTAGGTCATTCTAATCATGCTTAGAGGTACACATATAATGAGATACCATTCAAAATGATCACCTTAATTACTAATAGCTATTTATTCATATTTATCAAAATCTCAAAAGGACACATGGTGTGCTTTAGACATTTTAAAATTCATTTTTAAGAAGAAAGGACCTTAGACATAAAATTTGGCTGGTTAACACCTGTATACACCTAAATTGGTTTGGAGCATCAGATTAATTAAATAAAAATTATTTGATTAATTATTCTAAATTCCTCTACTATCAAATATATATAAATATTTATCTATATAGTTCACGTTCACATTCACATTTAAATTCTTCTCATCTTAAATTAAATAAAAAAATTTAAATACTTTGTTTGATTTAATTATCATTTTCCTATTTTATTCTATCACATCAATCTTAAATTAATTAAATAAAGATTAAACACTTTATTGATTAATTGCCATATTCTTCTATTTAATTTACTAAACAACTACTATAGTTCGTTTTATTAAATCATTTATCCCTCTTTTGCTAATTTAAATAAATTACAATATTTGAATAAAGGCATAAAGAATATTCCATCTAGATCTCCTAAAAAATGAATTAGATATCCTATGTCTAATTTATGTCTAAATTATGTCACAATTAATGCTTTGAAACTTCACGGGAAGTTTTGGAGACAAATTGGAGACAAATTCCAAAATCTTCTCTCAATCCTCCTCCATCAATCTTTCCTCTTCTCTTGCCTGGTGTTTTCATGGGTAGAGACAATCACCAAAATTCTCTCAATCTCCTCCATCTTTCACCATTCAATCCTCCAAATTGAATCCAAGCCTCTCAATTCCATCCCTGTGCATTTCTACAGCCAAGAAATCTATAAATACAGCCTCATTGAACCAAGAAAAGGATCCAGAGAATCTAACTTATGCACTCTTACTCTATAGGAATTTGGCATCAAGCATCAAGCATTCAACATCCAAGCATCAAGAAATAAAGCTTTCATATCATGGATGCCTTTTGCAGCTCTTCATTTGTCCATTTTCATGTTTAATCATTTAGAAATAATCATATAGGATTAGTTTCCTGTATTTAGCATCCATCTCATTCTTTGAATTGTCATTTTAAAAATCATAGTGTACTCATGATCTGAGAGCCACAGTGATTTAAAAAATCTTTGGAGATAGAGAAAAATACGATGCTTTCAGTAGATTGATGTTGGAGTTTGATGATTTAAATAAGACTAAATTCTCATGATAGGCGAGAAGAAATCCTATTTGTGAGGATCCTCATGATAGGCGAGGAAATGATTCATATATGATAAATCTCATGATAGGTGAGATTAGATAATGTTTGATGAACTTCATGATAGGTGAGGTTTGATGATGTCCGCCCATGAATTTTGATCAAAAATTCATACCAAATTTTTTGGAATAGACTTGATAGTAGAATGAATTTTGATTTTTGGACATAGTGCACTGATTGTAGATTTTTCATTGTGATGATAGGAGGAGTTGGGTACTCTTTAGATGCGAGAGAGGTTTCCTTGGATGACAGACTTGATACCTCATCTGACACCAGATGAGATTCAGGTTATAGGCCGATGCGGCTTGACTAGTTTTCTTGATATGCCCAAATTAGGATTAATCGAGGTCTGTTGACTACTTTGGCTGAGAGGTGGCATAGTGACCACAAAACCTTTCACTTGCTCACTGGCGAGATGACGGTCACACTCGAGGATGTGTGGTGGATTATGAGTATTCCATTTATGAGGGAGATCGTAGTGTACAATTCTCATGGTACTGGTGGTAGAGATGTTCTTCTCAGGGTATTCCACGATTAGGATATTGAGGGTTCGAGCGTTTGATGGAGGAGGATCGCCGATTCATATGCAACACTACCAACAATGCTTGCTAGATTTATTGGAGGTTTTCTTTGCCCTGATCGCAGGTCAAAGGGATTCCTCATGGGTTGGGGCAGTACCTTAGAGAGCATGATGGTACACGGTACTAGATATGCATAGGGGATGTGCATGCTGGCACATCTTTATCATGATATTCACTCAGTTGTGTACCTAGGGGCACATAATCTATCAGCAGGGATGACCCTATTACAAGTGTGGGCATGGGAGAATTTCTCTATTGCTTGGCCATTTCCAATGGCAGACAAACCAGCAGGCAGACCCTATGTGTTCAGATACAGAGGTCAACTTACCTAGGCTCGTATGGGTAAGTTGGAGCATTGGGGGTGGGTTTTTGATGACACAAAGACTGTTACGTGGCATCCATACTTAGACTATGAGCAGTTAGATGAGGATGATGTAGTGTTGGGATACCTCTGTGATTCTATATATCTAATCAGATGGACACCTTTTTTTTAGAGAGATTTTTATTGTGCTGAGTGTACATAAAGTATGGCATTGTGCAGTGTATGCCATAGGGGGTAGCTCACTATGCTAGGCGGCTGAGTGATATTCCTGATTGGGGGCCTTGTCTATCATATGAAAGCTTGATTGCTTGATGATTGGATGTTGAATGCTTGATGCTTGATGCTGAATTGTTGCAGAGTAAGAGTGCATAAGTTAGATTCTCTAGATCCACAAACTTCTTCATCACCAAATTTTCAAGAGCAAGTTCAACTGATAGACAAGGGCATGGGAACATATTCTATGGAGAAATCTCTTAACTTATCATAGTTAATGCCATCTCCTAAGACCTATGGTCAACCATATATGATAAAACCTCAAACATCATTACTAGTCACAGTTCTTGCAGAAAGGTTTGTCAAAAATGGTACCATAGAGGATGAGTTGGACAATAAAGCAATCTTGGATTGGCTATACAAAGATGAAGAACCCTCAACATCCAATATCAGTCTCAAAAATTTCAATATTAGCACTAATAAATACGAAAAAGGAAAAGTTATTTTAGTGAAAATGGGTTATGAAGGAAAAGGACCTATGGGATTAAGAAATCATGGAATCATAGAGCCTATTCAACCCCTCACTCTCCACTCAAAAGAGAAAATGAGACTCAAATACTCTACTGATAAAAAATAGGAACTGACAAAAAAGACTATGGAAATAATCCTTCAACTTAGAAACAACTCTGAGACAGATTCAAATGAATACGAGTAGGATTCATGTTTCGACGTATCTTTCACTGATATTCATATTGATGCCATCCAACAATATACACCTACACATGAGGAGGGCCAAGGTTCTGGGTCAAGACCATTCATAGCAGGATCACCAAATATCGATGACTCGAGTGGGGATGAACAAACCTCAAGTGAACTAGAAAATCTTGAAGAAGATACCATCATCGACCTTGATATTCAAATAAACAACTATGATGAAATGGCTACCCAAACCCTTACATCCATCACCTTGAATGAATCCGATAACCTCATGCCATTAATCTATCCTGAACTAATTGATTGGGAACCTATCGAACCCCTAACTATGCCAAGATTTATAGACGATGATGCCATTGTAAATTTCCTATGTCATACCGAACTTGGTACAAGTTTTGTCTATAATAATCATAACAACACAACTCGGCAGGAGGGTGTCAAATCTTCTAGTTGCAAAATTGAAAATAGGGAAAATAGATCTAATGGTGAAAACCATTCTATGGTAGCATTAGATATGGAAAAATAAAAAATAAAGAACGCATGTAACAGTGAAAACCTTTTTGAGGCATTGAAAGATGAAAGATTTGATACTCTTCCAAAACATTATCATGAGCGATCATGAGTTCTGGTGGAACCAACACAGTCTATGAACATCGACACTGAGGAAAAGGCAAAAATCCTACATTTGGTAGAATCCATGACAGATCAAGAAAGACCGGATTTTATCACATTCTTTAAAGATAAAAGCATCAAATTCGCATAGTCATATTCTGATATGCTAGGCTTAGATCCAAATCTGCTCATGCATCATTTGTCTTTGCTCACAAGAATCAAGCTTGTCAAGCAAAAATTGAGAAAAATGCATCCCCATATCGCATTAATGGTAAAGACAAAGCTAAAGAAATTGTTGGATGCTAGATTCATACAGTCTATAGACTATGCCGAATGGATATCAAACCTTGTACCTATTTCAAAGATAGACAATAGCATTAGGATATGTACGGATTTCAAGGACCTAAATAAAGCATGCCCGAAGGATGATTTTCTGCTACCAAATATCAACATCATTGTGGAATTGATAATAGGGCATGCCATGTTGTCAATCATGGATGGTTTCTCTGGGTACAATGAAATAAAAATATCTCCAAAAGATTAGGAAAAGATGAATTTTACATGTCCATGGGGAAATTTCTATTGGAACGTCATGCCATTTGGTCTAAAGAACGCAGGAGCCACCTATCAAAGAGCAATGATGACAATCTTCCATGATATGATGCACACCTTCATGGAGGATTATGTGGATGATATTCTGGAAAAATATTGTACAAGGAACGAACATCTGCATATCCTAGACAAAATCTTCATACGGTTGGAGAAATTCAATGTCAGGTTAAACCCCAAAAAAGTCTTTGGGGTCACATCAGCAAAAATATTGGGATACATTGTCTCAGAAAAAGGCATTGAAGTGGATCCCGCAAAATTCAAAGAAATTATGGAGATGCCACCGCCTACAAATATCAATCAACTCAGATCACTATAGGGAAGGCTCCAATCGATCAAAAGATTCATCTCCCAGCTGGCGGACAAAAGTCATCCATTTAATCACCTTTTGCATAAAAATATAGTTTTCAAGTGGGATGAGGGGTGTGAAACAACGTTCAATCAAATCAAATAGTATCTAATGTCACCACCCATTCTCATGCCACCAACGGAAGGAAGAACTTTGATATTGTACATTGCTACAACAAATATCTCTTTGGGGGCACTATTAGCACAAGAGGATTATGAAGGAAAAGAACATGCCATCTACTATATCAGTAGAAATTTAAATGAGTATGAAATAAACTACACTTTCATAGAGAATTCTTGCTTGACATTAGTGTTTGCTACTCAACAACTGAGACACTACATGCTGACCCATACAATCAGATTAATAGCAAAGATCAACCCATTAAAATATCTACTCAATAAAGCTGCCTTAAAAGGCAGACTGGCAAAGTGGGTCATGTTATTAAGTGAATTTGACATTCAATATATGGAGAGAAAAGCCATCAAGGGTCAGGAAATTGCTGAACAATTGGTTGAGGTTCCTTTACCAAATGATCAACCAATGACAATGGAGTTTCCAGATACGGACATTTTGACAGTAATACCCCAACAATGGGTATTATATTTTGATGGATCATATACACAATGCGGATCAGGAGCAGGATTTTGTTCATCTCTCCCCAAGGACACACCATTCCAAAATCATATAAACTTATGTTTCAGTGTACAAATAATGTGGTAGAATATGAAGGATTAATCATTGGGGTCAAAATAGCAATTCAAAGGAAGATCACGAACTTACAGGTATATGGGGACTCTCAACTAGTCATTTATCAAGTGAATGACGAGTATTAAACAAAATATGAAAAGTTAATGCCCTACAAGCAAAAAATAGATGATCTGAAACAATCCTTTGTCACTATCAAGTTTGATCGAATTCCAAGGCCAGAGAACAAAGTTGTAGATGCTATGGCCACAATTGCTTCATTATTACCATTACCAGAGAAGTGTGTTTGTTATGAGTTTATGGTGGAACAGGTATCATGTCCTTCCCATACTAATTTAGAATCCGCTACCATCTTCCATCTAGAAACCATTGAAACTTCCATCTATGAAAAGACCTATGCTTACCTGAAAGACGATATCCTTCCTCCTAATCTTTCTAGGAACCAAAAATGAAACTTCATCTGCCAATCCGAATGACATACTTTAATCACTGACATACTTTATTGTCGAGGTCTTGATGGTACCTTAATCCGATGTCTAGAACATGATGAATCTGAAATGCCCCTACGAGAGGTTCACGAGGGTATTTTTGGTACTCATTCAAGTGGGATAACTCTAGCCAAGAAACTCGTCCGTTTAGGATATTATTGGCCATGCATGGAGAAAGAATCCTATCAGTTTGTTAAGAAATGTCAAAAGTGTCAGATTCATAGCAATCTGATTCATGTACCAACACAAGAATTGCATCCCTTTACATCAACATGGCCCTTTTTCCAATGGGGATTGGATCTAGTAGGAAAGATAAATCCATGTTCATCCAATGGACACAAGTTCATCATAACAACTACAAAATATTTCACAAAATGGAGTGAAGCAGTACCTCTTACAACCATCACTAGGAAGCAGATTTCCTCTTTCATTTTGAATTACATAATATTTTAGTATGGAATCCCTCAATCCATCATCATTGATAATGGACAACCCTTGAAAAATCAAGATGTCCAAGAACTATGTGATAAGTTTCATATCCAACATCATTTTTCAACACTGTACTATCCTTAAGGGAATGGCCAATTAGAGGCCTTGAACAAAACAATTCTAAAAATTCTCAAAAGGATGGTTAACGATGTTGGATGTGATTGGCATGTTCAACTAAATCCTGCACTATGGGCCTACAGAACAAGTATCAGAGCACCAAGAGGAGCTACTCCATATGCCTTGGTATATGGATTAGAAGCCATATTGCCCATTGAAGTTGAGATTCTGTCCCTTCGCGTATCAGTTAGAGGGATCATTTCAGATGAAGACTATAGGGTATCTAGACTACAAGAACTAGAATTGTTAGATGAGCATCGTCAACATGCTATTAATCATTTAAAAACTTATCAATAGAGGATGTCAAGAAGTTATAACCACAGGGTAAAATCGAGGGTCTTTCAAGTTGGTGACTTGGTATTGAAGAAAAACCCTAGGAATTAGCAGGACAGAGTGAAGAAAGGGAAATTTGAGGCTAAATGGCTTGGTCCTTTTGTCATCATATCAGTATATGGATCAGGGGTGTATCAACTATCAACATCAGAAGGGGATTTATTTGATGAACCTCTCAATAATATCCATCTCAGAAAATTCTATGTTTGAATATCCTAGTGCATGGGTCAAACCTCTAAAAATGGTTTCCTTGATGAAAACGTGGCAAATAGGCATCTTGGCAATGCAAAAATACAAAAAATAAATAAATAGAAAATACAAAAAGAAAAAAAAAGGAAAAAAGTTAAAAATGAGAAAAATACACAAAAATAAAAGCGTGTAATCAAAACATATGGTGAAAACCTGGAAATAGGTGTCGTATGTGATTCTAAAATCAGCTTTCCCATCTATTTTGATGCATATCAGGATCATTAGTTTGACTGTCAGTACCATTTCATATCATATCAGTAGTCTTGCCATCATTGCATCCATATCAAAATCATGTTAGATAGTCAAGTCTCACTCCAAAGCTTGGGGGCAACATCTGGATATCACTAGGGGCAACAAAAACATCGATTTCACCAAAGGGAAAACAACAGTATGGCAAGAAAATGAAAACGATGATCAAAACGCAACATCAATCACCATCAGGAAACACATCAAACATCCATATCATATCAAAAATCCAAAAACATGTCAAAAAGTCAATCTAGAAAAGCAAATAAAAAAACATAGGTCTATGTTAGTCGAACTACGTGGTCTCTGCTTTTATAACATAGGCAAGGCTAATCTTTGATAAGCCCCCGAGACCCCTAAGATAGGTTAGTAGGTTAGGTCTTTGGTCAAAATCTTGAAAATCACAAAAACATCACAAAATCAGGATGGATGATCTAAAATCTGAGTAATGATTGAAACACTCTAAGTAAAAAAAATGGGATACATTGTATTTTTGATTATCATTTCTTTGGAGTTACTGAATGATGTATTGAACTAGAGGAACAAGGAAGAAGAATAATGTTTTTATTATCTGCTCTCTGTATGTTAATCATATAAATGTATGAATTTTTGGGGGATGTGCTATGCAAATGTATCACTGATGACATTCAAAATTCACACATTGAAATGATTAATCACTACCTGTTTATGCAATGAATGCTCAGTTCATCCTGGTTCAATTATACCTGGATGCTTGTGTTCACTTGCAATATCAAAAATCATGAAAGTAGTACTCAAGTCATTATTGGTCTAACACATACCATTAACACTTGTATTCACTTTCAACATCCAATAAAATCTCAATGATGACAAAAAGCACAAAAGTACTATTAAAATGACAATCATTTTGCATATAGTTGCATATTAAAATTATATTGCCTTCATCATAATTCATTATATGCAGAGTATTTGTGGCATAAGGGGATCCCATCAATGATTATCTAATCTACAAATAGGACTGAGTATACTTGACATAAATCAAAATCATCAAAAACATGTAGCAATCATCATCTCATCATTTAGTTTCATCATTTCATATTCATGCATTTCTCCATCACAATAAATTATGCATTAAATTATTCCATAAATACATCATGTTCATAAAAAAATCATTACATTATCATCCATGAAACATCATATGCATTTAATCACTTATCAAACCCATACATCATTTATCATCCATACATTCTATCACAGTTAAAATAAAAGCAAGTCATGTCATTAGTATCATTACATCATCATCCATTATCGTTACATCATCATCCATTATCATTTCATCATAGGATTATCATTATTTATCACATTTAAAATAAAAAGCATTTATCCATCCATCCATACATTTTATCACATTTAAGCATTCGTATAGATCATCATTTAGAAATTCATACATCACATCATACATCCATATATCATGTATTCTACACATGCATTTATCATTACATCATCGCATATTGAAATAAAATCATTCATATAAATCATCACATATTGCATGAATCACATAATAAATGCATTCAACACATAGAAATCATAAACCATCATAAAATCACATCAACTGCATCTCATATATATATATATATATATATATCATCAGTGTCAAGTATACAATGAAGTCTGAAAATAAAGATACATCATCAAAAGAGGTACATCGTAATATACATCATGTCTCAAAAAGAAGAATCTCAATAGCATCTACGATCTGCTATTGCCAGAATATGCAGGCTCAATGGGACCAATACCACCACCACCCCTGGAAGAACTAGGATCTCTGGGATCCTTGTGTGGAGGCTATGTCACCCCCTCACTCACTGTTCGTGTATGCGTCTGCCCAGATATCGACGGGGCATAGCTGACTCTACGATCAATAGGAACTACATCATGATATCTGCCTCTATAAAACTCTGCCTCTCGGCTAGCCCACAGATCCTCCCTCATATAATCTCCTACTGAGGTACCATCATCCACTCTCTAGAGGGTCTTCGCTATCTCCTGTGCCCTCTCGACAATCTGATGAGAACTGTCTCGCTCGGCTGTCAAAGTAGCCACCTATGTCTACATAGAGGCCAACTGTCCCTAAACCTGTGCTAAAGCCTGAGCATGAGCCTAAGCAGGGGCCTACATTTGAGTCTAGTTCTAAACAAGAAAACCCTGAGCCTATACCAATTGCCCCTGCAATGTCTGGACCTGTGTTTGCAGACTTGCAATCTGTCTATGATAGTCCACTGGTTGTACTATCACTGCTCACCTCTTGCGAGGCCTACTAGATGATGGACCACTACTGACTGGCCCTACGCCTCTGTCCCCTCCACTGCCACCATCACTGTCATCACTAATACTATCATCACCACCCCTGTCCATGCTATTACCTGACAAAGTACCACCGTCACTATCTGTGAAACCCTCGGCCACATCCTCCTCTACCGGTAATGGTGCTGGCTCATCTGGAATAGTAATGCAAGGATGTGGAACTAAGGCCAAGAATGCAACGTACTCCTCTGTAATTGGTGCCTCTGCAATGTCTCTCCTTATGTCCCGAGGTGATAGCTGTAATGCCCTGTATCCCTCTACTCGAACATCATATGATAGACAAGGCCCCCAATTAGGAATATCACTCTGCCGCCTAGCATAGTGAGCTACCCCTTGTGGCATACCCTGCACGATGCCATACTATCTATACACTTGGTGCAACAAAAATATCTCTAAAACAAAAGGTGTCCGTTCGATCAGATACATAGAATCACAGAGGTATCCCAACACTACATCATCCTCATCCCACTGCTCACAGTCTAAGTATGGACGCCATGTAACAATCTCTGTGTCATCAAAAACCTATCTCCAATGCTCCAACTTACCCATACGGACCTGGGTAAGCCGACCTTTGTATCTGAACACATATGGTCTGCCTACTGGTCTGTCTGCCATTGGAAATGGTCGAGCAATAGAGAAATTCTCCCATGCCCACACCTGTAATAGGGTCATCCCTGCTGATAGGCTACGTGCCCCTAGGTACACAACTGAGTGAAGATCATGATAAAGATGTGCCAATGTTCACATCCCCCATGCATATCTAGTACTGTGTACCATCATGCTCTCTAAGGTCCTATCCCAACTCATGAGGAATACCTTTGACCTGCGATCAGGGCAAAGGAAACCTCCAATATATCCAACAAGCATTGTTGGTAGTGTCGCATATGAATCAGCAATCCTCCTCCATCAAACGCTTGGACCCTAAATATCCTGATCCTGGAATACTCTGCGAAGAGCATCTCTACCACTAGTACCATGAGAATCGTACACTACGATCTCCCCCATAAATGAAATTTGTAGAATCCGCCACACATCCTCAAGTGTGACCGTCATCTCGCCAGTGGGTAAGTGAAAGGTGTTGTGGTCACTATGCCACCTCTCAGCCAAAGTAGTCAACAAACCCCGATTAATCCTAATCTGGGGCATATCAAGCAAACTAGCCAAGCTGCATTAATCTATAACCTGAATCTCATCTGGTGTCAAATGAGGTATTAAGTTTGTCATCCAAGGAAACCCCTCTCACATCTAGAGAGTACCCAGCTCCTCCTATCATCACAATGAAAAATCTATAATAAGTACATTATGTCTAGAAATCAAAAGTCATTTTACTATCAAGTCTATTCCAAAAAATTTGGTATGAATTTTTGATCAAAATTAATGGGAAAACATCATCAAACATCACCTATCATGAGGTTCATCAAACATTATCTAATCTTGCCTATCACGAGATTTATTAGATATGAATCATTTCCTTGCCTATCATGAGGATGATCACAAATAGGATTTCTTCTCGCCTATCATGAGAATTTAGTCTTATTTAAATCATCAAACTCCAACATCAAGAATTTAGATTATCAATCATACCAAACCGAAGAATGGACATGATCAGAATTGATGAAATCAAGGTTACCTAAGTTAAAATCTTCAATTTTGACATGAAAGCGCTAAATCAGACATCCGAAGCGCTAAATCCCAAAAGCGCTACTTTATCAGTCAAAAGCGCTAAATCAGGCACCCAAGGTGCTAAATCTCGAAAGCGCTACTTCAGCAATCCGATGCGCTATAACAGGCATCCAAAGTGCTATTCTACTCTAAGTGCTATTTTACTGCATCAAAGAGCTAAAATAGTTTGTCAAAGCACCGCTTTACTAGAAGCACTAGAACAGACCATGAAAGCGCTAATCAACCAAATCAAAGCGCTAGAACTCTCAAAGCGCTAAAATCTGACATCATAGCGCTAAAATTCACTACCTAAGCACTATATCATCGAAAGCGGTACATTATCCCATGGAAGTGCTAGAGAATTTAATGCAAGCGCTAAAACTCAAAGCGCTACACCGGAGTGAAAGCACTACAACGTGGCTTGAAAGCGCTAAAACAAGAAAAATATGGTTAAAACTATAAAATGCATAAAATAACAAAATTTCATGAACAACGAGGAGGATAAGGGATACATACCGGAGGTCCATACATGGCCAACCGTCGGTGACGTCGAACGTGCTCAAAACAGTGAGTGTGGTAAGGGATTGACATCCTACTCCAGCTGGCTGAAATGTCTCTATCACAAGGATTTTTCAAACTCAAAAGTGCAAATGATTTTGAAAATGACCTTTTGGACTATATATAACTTTTGAAAAGGGATTTTTGAGGGGTTTTATTATATTTTGATTAATTCTATCCATGATATTAATTGAAATTCATCTGCGGGCTATATTTCTTCATCATTTTTTGGGAGATAAATTATTTCATCATCGAATCATCATAAAATCATCAGAAAATCATAAAATTTTGAAAAATTCTAAAAATCATCAAATCATTAATTCATCTCCCGAGGGGGCATATTATCAACAATCATCTGAAAATCAATGTCTGGGGCATGTCTGAGGCATATGGAATTACATAATTTTTTTATCATCGATCTTGGCAGTAGTAGCCAAATTTTCTTCGAAGCAACTCATAAACACATCACTTCGAAGAGGGGCAATATGTATACACCTAAAATTGGTCTAGAGCATCCGATTAATTAAATACAAATTATTTGATTAATTATTCTAAATTCCTCTACTATCAAATAAATAGAAATATTTATTTATATAGTTCACGTTCACATTCACATTTAAATTCTTCTTATCTTAAATTAAATAAAAAAAATTAAATACTTTGTTTGATTTAATTATCATTTTCCTATTTTATTCTATAACATCAATTTTAAATTAATTAAATAAAGATTATACACTTTATTGATTAATTGCCATATTCTTCTGTTTAATTTAATAAACAACTTCTATAGTTTTTTTTGTTAAATTATTTATCCCTCTTTTGCTAATTTAAATAAATCAAAATATTTGAATAAAGGCATAAAGAATATTCCATCTATATCTCCTCAAAAATGAATTAGATATCCTATGTCTAATTTATGTCACAATTAATGCTTTAATTCCAAAATCTTCTCTCAATCCTCCTCCATCAATATTTCCTCTTCTCTTGCCTGGTGTTTTCATGGGTAGAGACAATCACAAAAAATCTCTCAATCTCCTCCATCTTTCACCATTCAATCCTCCAGATTGAATCCAACCCTCTTAATGCCATCCCTGTGCATTTCTACAACCAAGAAATCTATAAATACAACCTCATTGAACCAATAAAAGGATCTAGAGAATCTAACTTATGCACTCTTACTCTGCAGGAATTCGACATCAAGCATCAAGCATTCAACATCCAAGCATCAAACAATCAAACTTTCATATCATGGCTGCCTCCTGTAGCTCTTCATTTGCCCATTTTCATGTTTAATCATTTAGAAATCATCGTATAGGATGAGTTTCCTGTATTTAGCATCCATCTCGTTCTTTGAATTGTCATTTTAAAAATCATACTGTACTCATGATCTGAGAGCCACAGTGATTTAATAAATCTTTGGAGATAGAGAACAATATGACGCTTTCAGTAGATTATTGCTCTGAATTATTTCAATTTGATTTGTCTTTGATATAATGTCGTATTAAGAAGTGTTTTAGTGCTTTATACCTTATTCACACTTACAACACCAAATTATCAATAATACCATCTATATTTTTTCAATAATTTCAAATGCCTATAATAGGTCTAATTGACCTTCTATATTGGAATGGGATCCTTTTTAAGTAAAATAAGTCTTATAGAATGACATACATGATCCTTATTAATAATTCTAGTAGTTAAATAAAACATTAAATTATTAGATGTAAGGATGTTTATTATCTTACATTAAGAAAGAAACAATCATTTCTCTTTTGAAAGTACTTTTTCTATGTATATATTTTTTTAAATGATTCATCAAAAAATATATTGATTGAAAGGAGATGGATGATGATAATTACATCTATGTACATTCTTTTAATTATAAAATTATAATTTCATATTTATTGAACAGTCCTCACAAATAAAAATAAACAAATAAACAAATATATAAAATCATAATTATACTTAATAAATTATAAACAACATATTTATTTATTTTATATATAAATCAACACCCTTCATTTCAACTCTCACATAAGAAGATAAAATATCTATAGTGGAATAGATCATTAGAAGTATGAATGAAACTATAATATAGATGTTATGTACACTTTTGTACGCAAATTCATTGTGTGACAATGAAAATTCATACAACATTTGGAAACTTTTAATGTGATGAATTTTTTGCAGTGGTGAATTTCTGGTGGTGAATTTTCCTTGAGATGAATTTGTCATCATGGTGAATATTCCCGCGATAAATTGTTGACGGTGAATTAGTGAATTACTGATGGTGAATTAGTGAATATTTGAAAAGACATTTCTCTCAACAATTACACTCTTTTTATCATTTGAAATAGAAGGAAAATGCATAAACATTGGGCTTAAAGCATCATCATACTTGTAACTGACATGAAAACTACATCCCATCATATGTACATAAATTCTTGAAGCCAAAAACAAAAAACCTACGTAGAAATGGTAGTTTTAGGATAGATGAATTTTGTTAAATGCTGTAGTTTCGGGTGCCATTACAAAGCAGGCGACTTGTTTGACAAAAATACCATTTTGGTTTCATAACATGTAAAATCTCTGGCAAGGCACGTAAACTGTTTGACAAAATGCCTCAAGAAATGTGATATCATAGACGGCTATTGATAACACGATATAGAGTAAAGGCACGCAAAGCAAGCCAAAAGGTTGAAATAAAAAACAACAGAGACTTGCAACCAAATAAAGCTGGGTAAACATGCATTTCACCCACTAATTTCAATTCATTTGAGACATCAAATTCAATGATCACCACCACTAAATTCATCCTTTCAAATTGGGTTAGATTCACCGCTTAAATCATGAAGACATGATTTTCATCTATGCTAATACATCGACACATTTTTTATCATATAATTCAACCATGATGATCTGAGCAAAAAGGACAAATGCCAATGATTATGAATGCTTATGACAACATATCCATCATATCATATGCATACTTCCAATTTTAGTCAAATTTATATTAGATGCCTATTTACAATGTTTTCTTCAATATAGGTGTTTCCATAGATAGTTATGCATACCAGCCATAACCACATAAGGTTTTCATTACGAGTTCACGAATCCATACAATGTACCATGCTTTCAAAGTTTAATGAATTTTATAAATCAATGTTACAAGACCCTATTCACATCCCACAATATATGGATCATAATTTTATATATATATATATACTAATAAATATAAAATACGTTGAGAGACATCCTTCTCGAGGCGTGTATTGCACTTTTATGTGACAAATTGGTAAAAAAATAGATGCCTCGAGAAGGATATCATATTTTATAAAACCATTACATATCGAATTACAAACTATGTTCAATTATCTTTTAAAATGAAATTTTAAGATTAGAAGGAATTCTCCAAGCTCCTACAACACCAAATGTCTATAACATGACCAGTTGGATCCATGAGGTCCATCCCACTAAACTATGGCTAATAGATTTTCAAACAAAAATATGACATGGACACAGTTTGACCACCTTCAAAGACACATCACATATGTTTTTTCAACATGAATTGGAACTAAAAATTTCCAATTGAACAAGGAAGGCAAGCATAGCTTAGGATGTGGTGGTGTTCCATTGGTCCCCCAAGACTAGTATAGAACAAAGTAGAACATTCTTAGGATATCACTTAGTCTTATTTATTATGATGTGGTACACACTCTTTCAAACATTGTATCTAATTAATTTTGTGTTTGTTATTGTTTTTATATATATTGGATTAGTTTCATGTGGAGTAATTTTGGTACTTGCATTATATGAGAATCAAATCATATCCTTCCTTGAGAGTGAATTTGAATCACATATTACAATGCACAAATTAGGTTGTATCATGGAAATTCAAAATATGATACCAAGAGTGTTATAATTAAAACGAATTTTTAATAAGGGTAACCTTGATAATTCACTAACATAAGCCCAACTATTAGATGGTTGATGGAACTCTAGAATCAATTTATACATCATAAGATCTCAAATAAAATTGAGAATAGATTTAACAAACCAATCTTCTATTTAGTTAGCATCATCTTATACAAGGAAGTTGTCTTCATAATTAAGATCTAGTATCATATCAACTAATTTTCATTTTTCTTTTTATCTATTTTGAGAAAATAGTTTTATCATGCTTGATATGTCTTTGAAATTGACACTATGGTTTCTTATATATCTATTTTAAGCTGCATTATGGACCCATAGCCCATAGGTCATTGGATTCACATATTAAGTTTAGAGAAATGATAATATGTTTGGAATGAATTATTGAGAATAAAATATTTATAGGATGTAAACCCATAGGGGCAAGCTATTTCTACATCTTAAACCTTGAAAATATTGTGTTGTTTAAATGTATTGATTGGAATGAAATAATGTTTTATCAATTGCACAATAAAATAAATTTTCTTAGGATGAGACATGGGGACATGCTAAATTTTACAGGGGAGAGACAAGCTCTAAGAAAATTAAAACTATAAATTTACACTAATTAATTTATCATACACTTGATCTAGTAATATCATATCTCAATAGGTGTCCAAGTCTAGGGATGTATTTATGGAATGCCATAATATTTTCTCTCCTTATGTACCCTTAATATTCATTTTTACGATGATATCCCCAATAAAAATTTGTGTTTCAATTTACTATTAGGTTTACAACATGATTGTAAATGTGAGGTATCCTCATTTTTATAAGCGAAAACTTCATCCAAAAAAAATAATTGAAAAAATCTTCATCCAAGAAGTATATTGCGATATGGTTAACATAGTTTCTTAAAGGAAGATTAAAAAGTTAGTATTTATTTATGAAGTATTCTCTAGGTGGCAATAATTTACTATTATTCTATTTCTATGTAAGATGCATTGTGAGATTATTTGTATCATGATATTTTATTTTAAATTTTCCATTGTTATTGGAATTGATCAAACCAATAGCCTTGTACATTTACCTTATTATATATAAGTAAGATTCTATTCGAAAAGAGGATATTCATGTAGTCCGAAATGCATGAATATCATCTTGGAATGCAAGTTAAAGTTATGGATTACAATTTTATAAATTATGAGTACATAGTATTGGATATGCATAGTAATTATTGTTTGAACACATTGTAATACTTTGAAGGAGTTATATGAATGAGTAAAATAGTAAAGTTGAAAGATAGGAGGTTGAAAACATAAATTGTAAATATCTTTTCAATTATAAATTGATGATATATTACATAAAATATCTGTATAGTTCTCATCATAATTTTTATTGGGCAAAGTGATTTTATTAAAATTACTTGTTAATTTAAAATAAAGTTGAAAAGGATATTAAAAGAAGAAAATGGGTAAGTGCATAGATTTGTGACACAATTTTGGCTCTTAAGATGCCACTTTTTTTTTAATTTCTAAAAAAAACAAAATTTGATTTGCACGAGAAAATGAAGATAGTTACGCTCAAAATTTCAAGACACAGAAAGAAAAAGAGTTGAAGTGCTTTGAGTCTAGTTTCTAAGCTACTAATTCTTTTTGAAATTAATGAATATTAAGGGTCTCAAAAAGTGGGGGCCCAAAATAGGTCCTATTTAAAAAAAATAAAAATAGCATAACGTTTGAGGGCCCCCCCTTTTTGATTAACCTTTTTTAAGAATTTCAAAAATACAAATGGTGAGAAATTAGCTAACATCATGTGTTTTATCCTCGTTCTTTTAGATAATTTTTTTAATGAATATATAATATTTTATGAATTTTCAAAGTGGAGACATCCTGAAAGTTGAAATTTGAGCGTGCTCCCCCCTAATTTTTTTGAAAACTAATCGAAAATTGATTTTTTTTCATCACGTGTAGAATGGAGTCTAGTTTTAAAAGATGATATTTGTTTCACATTTCAATGAATGAGTAAAAATCTATCCTAAAACTAGCACAGGTTGGTTTTTGAAAAAAAATGGAGGCATCTACAAGAGAAGTTATGGATCAAAACCTTAACTGAATCAAAATGAACAAAGAATTTTATATTTAGATAGCTAAGAGAGGTTAACACCATCATAGTATTTTTATAAACTTTCATTGAAAGATGTGCAAATGTGACAGTGAGCACGACCAAAAATGTGTGAAATTTTGTTACCCTTTCAAAAAATCACGTCTTTTGCATGAAATGGTTGTCCAAACCTTTGGGTTAGATGCCCAATGCAAAATCCAACCCATTGGGTTGGTATTTCCCAATGCAACCCATTTAGCGAGTGCTAAATTTGGCACTCGCCAAATGGGTTACTTCATTTGGCTAGCACCAAATTTGGCGCTTGCCAAATGGGTTACTTCATTTGGCTAGCACCAAATTTGGCGCTCGCCAAATGGGTTACTTCATTTGGATAGTGCCAATTTTGGTGCTCGCCAAATGTCATTGATGACTTTTGGAATGCATTTTTCTAAACTCTTTCATTTTCAGTTTCCCTGCCAGGGAAACTATATAAATAAAATAAAAATTTACATATGGAAATTTAATTTCTTATACTTTAAGTTATATTTCATGTATATAGTTTAAGGATGTTTGAGAGTGGTTTCAGATCTCTAAGAGTTATAATGCAAATTCTAGTTTTTGGAAAATTTTAAAAAATTTTAGACAATCAAACTTCAGTAATTAGCATGTCAAATTTCAGTAATCAGGAGGCCAAATTTCATTTTTCTCTCTCTATTTCACTCATTTTCATCTCTTATTCTCTAGACCTCTCTGTCTCACTATCTCCATCCCTTTATCTTACACTCTTTGTCTTGGCTAAAGAACTATGTATCTACATGTCCATCTCTCTCTCCTTCCCTCTCTACATTTATCTATCTCACCTCCCTCTCCTTCTATCTCCATATATATATCTCTACTCTCTATATCACCTCTCTCTATCCATACCTATACCTCCCTCCCTCTATCTCCCCTCTTTCTCTCTAACTCTTTGCTTCCCTCTCTCTCTCCTTCCCTCTCTAGTCTCCATCTTGCCATTCTCTCTCTCCTTCCCTCTCTAGTTCTCTCTATCTCACCTCTCTCTCCTTCCCTTCCCCCCTCTCTAATTTTATCCATCTCCCCCTATATCTCCTTCCCTTTCTACTTATCTCTATCTCACCTCTCTTTCTCCCTGCCTCTCTCTCCTTCTCTCTTCCTTTCACCCACCTTTTATCTCTACTTCTCACTATCTATACCTCTTTATCTCTCCCCCTCCTTCCCTCTCAATATCTCCACCTTCCTCCTTACCTTTGTACTTCTCTCTCCATCACACATCTCTACCACCTATCTTACTTCTCTTTCCCCTTCCCTCTCTACTCTGTTTCTCTCTATCTCACCTCTCTCTCCCTACCTATCCCTCCCTCATCTCTCTTATCTCTCTCACCTCTCTCTCTCCCTCCCTACCTCTTCCTCCCTCTCTCCTTCCCTCTATACTTTTGTTTATGTCATCCTCCCTCTACCTAACTACCTCTCTCTATTTTTGTCTCACTTATCTCTCCATCCCAACCTCTCCCTCTATCTCTCCTTTCATATCCAATTCTCTCTACCTAGCCATCCCTCTATACCTATTTCTCTCTCCCTCCTTCCTCCTCTCTCTCAATATATCCACCTTATTTCCTCTCTACTTCTCTCTCTATCCCCTCTCTCTATCTCTCTCCTTCCCTCTCTAATATATCTCTCCCTCCCTACCCCTCTTTGTATCTCTCCTCTCCCCCTCTCCCTCTTTCTATCTCTCATCACCCTCTCTCTACCTATCTCTCTCTCCTTCTATCTATCTCAACAATCCATCTTTACCTGTCCCTTCCTCCTATCTCTCTTCCTTCCATCAAACTTCACTCTACATCTCTCTATCGAACTTACCCATATATACCTCTTTCTCTCTCCATATCTCTTTCCATCTCCCATTCTCTCTACCTTCCTCCTTATGTATCTACTTCTCTCTATCACCTCTCTCTCTCTGCCTATCCCCTCTCTACTTTCTTTCTCTCTATCTCACCTATCTCTCCCTAAATATCCCTCCCTCCCTCCTCTCTCTATCTCACCTCTCTCCCTCCCTCACCACCTCTTCTTTCCTCTATCCTACCCTCTCTAATTCTCTCTATCTCCCCCTCCCTCTCCTTACTACCTCTCTCTCTATTGCTCTCTCTCACCTCTCTCTCTAAATCCTTATCTCTCCCTCTATTCCTACCTCTCCATCCATCTCT
>VCHN02000014.1:31157274-31250976 GCA_007115665.2 Sequoiadendron giganteum
TCTCTTTCTCACCCACTCCTATCTCTCTCACCTCTACCCTTAAATCTCTAATCTCTAATCTCTACCCTCTACCCTCTACCCTCTACCCTCTCCCCTTACTCTTCTACCCTCTATCTCTCTCCCATCCACCCTTAACCATAAAACCTTAACCCTTAAACCCTAAACCCTTAATCCCTCTATGAGCTCTACCCTTAACCCTCTACCCTCTATCTCTCTCCCACTCCATATATCTCTCTCAAGTCTCTCCCTCCTACCCCATCTCCCTCTCTCAGGTCTCTCTCTCTCACTCACTCTCTCTATCTCTCCCCTCTCCCCTTAACCATAAAACCTAAACCATTAATCCTTAAAATCTCTACCCTCTACCCTCTATCTCTCTCCCACTCCTCCATCTCTCTCTCTCTCTCAAGTCTCTTCCTCCATTCTCCTCTTCAAGCATTCTCTCTATTCACCTACCTACTCCTATTCTCTCTACCCTTAACCCTCTACCCTCTATCTCTCTCCCAATTCCTGTCCCTCTCTCTCAAGTCTATCCCTCCTACCCTCTCTCCCTCTCTTAGGTATATCTCTCTCAATCACTCCCTCTATCTCTCTCCCCTCTACCCTAAACTCTAAACCTTAAACCCTAAACCCTTAAACCATCTACCCTCTAACCTTAACCCTGCCTCCCTCTATCCATCTCCCACTCCCTCCCTCTCTCTCTCAAGTATCTCCATCCTACCCACTCTCCCTCTCTCAGGTATCTCTCTCTCTCTCTCTCACTCGCTTCATTCTCTCCTCAGCCCTTAACCCTCTACCTTAACTTTAACCCTAACCCTAAAACCCTAAACTTAAACCCTAAACCCTAATCCCTAACCCCTTAAACCTCTACTCCTTAACCCTCCCACCTCTATATTCTCCTACTCCCTCCCTCTCTCTCTCTCTCAATCCTCTCCCTCCTACCCCCTCTCCCTCTCTCAGGTCTCTCTCTCCCTCTCAGTCACTCCCTCTATCTCTCTCCTCTCTACCCTTAACACTTAACCCTTAAACCCTAAACCCTTAACCCCACCTCCCTCTCTCTGAAGTGTCTCCCTCCTACCCCCTCTCCCTCTCTAAATTATTTCTCTCTCACTCACTAACTCCCTCATATCTCTCCCCTCTACCCTTAACCCTCTAACCTCTAACCTTAACCCTTAACCCTTAACCCTTAACCCTTAACCCTTAACCCTTAAACCTAAAACTTAAACCCTTAACCCTTAAAATTTATACCCTTTACCTTAGCCCTCCATCCCTCTATTCATCTCCCACTCCCTCCCTCTTTCTCTCTCAACCCTCTCCCTCCTACCCTCTCTCCCTCTCTAAGGTCTCTCTCTCATTCACTTTCTCTATCTCTCTCCCCTCTAACCTTAACCCTAAAACCTAAACCCTTAACCCTTAAATGCTAAAACCTTAAAACCTCTACCCTCTACCCTTAACCCTCCCTCCCTCTATCTCTCTCCCAATACCTCCCAATCTCTCTCTCAAGTCTCTCCCTCATAGCCCCTTTCCATATCCTAGGTCTCTCTCTCTCTCTCTCCCAATTTCTCTACCATCTACTCTTAACCCTCTACCCTCTACCATTAACCCTTAAAACCAAAACCATTAAACCCTTAAGCCTCTAACCTAAACCCTCTACCCTCTACCCTTAACCCTCTACCCTTAAACCCTATACCCTCTATCCTCAATGTAATACCATCTACCCTCAATCGTAATCCATCAACCCTATACCCAGGAAACCCTCTACCCTCTACCCTCTACCCTCTACCCTATAGCCTCTACCCTATACATTGGACCCTCAACCCTCAACCCTCAACCCTAAACCCTTAAACCCTAAACCCTTAAACCTTCTACCCTCTACCCTCAACCCAATACCCCCTACCCTCAACCATAATCCCTCAACCCCATTCCCTCAACCCAATACCCTAAAGCATCAATCCTATAGGTTTTCAACCCTATACCCTCAATTTTAAACCCTCTATCATATACATTAGATCCTCAACCCTCATTTATCTTCGTCCCTCCCTCCTCTTCTCTCCTTCTCTCTATCTCACTTATCCCTCCATCCCTCCCTCTATACCCTAATACATCAACCCTTAAACCCTTAAAAACTCAACCCTAAACCCTAAACCCTAAACCCTAAACCCTCAACCTTTAAATCCTAAACCCTCAACCTTTAAATCCTAAACCCTTTAAATCTCCACCCTCTACCCTTGACCCAATACCCTCTACCCTCAACCCTTAAACCCTTAAAATCAATTAAAATCTCTACCCTAATCCCTCAACCCTCAAACCTTTATCCCTCAACCCTTAAATCCTCAAACCTCAACCCTCAACCCTCAACCCTCTACCCTCTACTTTCAACCCTAAACCCTTAAACCCTAAACCCTCAACCCCTATACCCTTTACCATATATGTTGGACCCTCAAGCCTAATCCATTACCCTATACCCTCAACCCTCTACTCTCAACCTTAAACTCTTGACCCTCAACCCTTAAACCCTCTACCCTCTACCCTATACCCTATACCCTATACATTAAACCCTCAACCCTCAATTCTCAATCCTCAACCCTTAATCCTTCAACCCTCAACCCTTAAACCCTTAAAACTCAACCCTTATACGCTCTACCCTTAAACCCTAAACCCTTAAACCCTCTACCCTCTACCCTCTACCCTCAATCCAATACCCTCCACCCTCAACTCTATACCATCAACCCTTAAAACCTTAAAAACAAGTAAAATCTCTACCCTAGTCCCTCAACCCTCAACCCTCAACCCTCAACCCTCAACCCTTAAAACTTAATCCCTCAACCCCTATACCCTCCACCCTATACATTGAACCCTCAACCCTAATCCCTCAACCCTATATTATCAACCATCTACCCTCAACCTTAAACCTCAACCCTCAACCCTTAAACCCTAAACCCTTAAACCCTCTACCCTCTACCCTCTAATACATTAAACTCTCAACCCTCAATTATTAACTCTCAACCCTTAATCCCTCAACCCTAGGTAGGTAGGGAAACATAGGTGAGATACTGAGTGATGAAGAGAGAGGTAGATAAATAGAGGGAGAGGGGAGATAAATATAGGTAGAGAGGGAAGGAGACATAGAGAGAGGAGAGATAGAGAGAAGTAGAGAGGGGAGGGAGGTGGTCTGAGAGTGGCTATGTCTTGGCCTTGAATGTGCATAACTAACCTACCGCTCTGAAAGCACAACCTCATGATATCAACCTTTGTAATACTCGTCCTCTCTAGTAATCCGTGTAACCTCTTAGAGCATGTCACCTGTGGTGGCCCCCTCGGCCACTCTCTACAACCTATCGGCCAAGGCCTCTACTTGCTCACCCTGTTGTCTCACTAAATCTCTCTCAAATATCAAGGTGGATATTTTCCCCTGTGGCTATGCCAACAAAGCTTGTACCTATGCCAAATAACCTTGCAAAGTCTATACTCGGACCTATAAAGCAGATATCTATGTCTACTGCTATTGTGAGGGTAACCCGATCTGAACCTGCTACTGTGCTGCAACCACTAGTGATCTCCTCCTCTGAGGTACCATGAAATATTGCACATCCAACACTACTCTGCTACCACTTGCACCTCCACCATCTCTATCAACACTGGTCTCTCTCTCCTCCTCCTCATCACCACCTCCACCCCTCCTCCATCATGGTGCCTGATCATTATCCAATAAAGGAATGAGCTCATCTGGGCTTGATATCCATGGGAAAGGGTGTGCAAAGAAGTAATGTGTGTACTCCTCTGAAAAACAACCTTTATTCTCTCTGAACGGCACTTCCCATATCACTGGATGTAATCCATAATAATCTTGGCATGCTGCATCATAAGATAAAATATGCCCCCACTTTGGAATGTCTTGTCGTCTCCATGCATAATGAGAAATGCCCTATGAAATACCTTGTAATCACCCATACTATTGATGCACTCTCCCCAGAAGGAATCTCTTAATAATGAATAGTGTCCTCCCAATAAAATTTTGGCCGTGCATACATAGGGCATCTCAGTATCATCCTTCGGCCACTACTCACAGTCAAGATATGGCCTCCATATAACTATATCCAGATCATCTAGTACTCTCCTCTAGTACTCCAATTTTCCCAGCTTGTGCTGGACAACTAGGCATGCATATGCATGAACGTAGGGCCTCCCTGCTAGATGCTGCATCTTTGCAATAGTTCACATGACAACTATGTGCTCCCATGACCATATCTATAATAATGTAACCCCAACTGATAAAATGGATGCTCTGAGGTAGACCACCTGGTGAAGATCATTGTACAAATATGCAATCATGCAGGATCCCCAATCATATCTGGTCCCTTGCATGATCATGCTCTCTAGTGCCTGACCCCAACTGACTAAAAGTCCCTTCGACCTACGGTCGAGACATAAGAATCCTCGATTGAATCTAGCTAACACACATGAAAATGTAGCATATGCATCAACCATATCCCACCATGGGATATCATAACCACAAATATGTTCATCCTCAAAGACTCTCCTTAATGAATCGGTCCCTCCCTACTCAATCAAATCATATACAATCAAATCGCCAATAATAGGAATCCTCAAAATCCTATAAAGATCCTCTGGTGTGACTGTCATCTCACTAGTAGGAAAATGAAAGGTGTTATGGTCACTATGCCATCTCTCTGCCAAAGCGGTAAGAATCCCCCTGTTAATCCTATGTTCGGGCATGTCAAGAAAAGAAGTCAATCCACATCATCCAATCACATTTCAATTAGCTTGATCTAGATGTGGAATCAAATCCCAGGTCCTCAAGAAATGCTCCCGCGACATCAAGATTTAAAAAGGCTCCTATCATCATAAAATATCACAAAATCAATAATATTTTTCAATCAATCAACATCAATCAACCTATCAATTTAATAAGCTCTGGTGAGAATTTGATCAAATCTCACAAAATCTATCATTGATCCTCACCTATTATGAGGTCAATCATCATAATATTATAATTGAATCTCACCTACATGAGATTAATCATCATCTAATCTATCAACATCATCAAAAAAATTCAAATCGAAGGTTGACATGATCGAAAATCATCAAAATCAAGGAGTTTAATAAAAAATTCATCAATTTGACTTGGATGCGTTAAAGTAGTGCTTCAATGCGCTAAAAAAATAGACGCGCTAGAGAATTCTACCAATGCGCTAAAATAATTTATCAATGCGCCAAATCTATGGATGCACCATTTAAATTCATCAATGCGCCATTTCAGGGCACCAATATGCCAAATCATTATATGCGCTAAATTTTTGACTCTATGTGCTAAATCACGCCTTAAATGCGCTACATCACTCTATGTGCTAAATCATCCCTTCTATGCGCTAAATCTTGACCTAAATGCGCTAAAAATCCCAATGAGCTACAACATTGAACCTATGTGCTAAAAAACTAACCCTATGAGCTAAAAAGTTGGATGTGCCACTACAGTGACCCTACGTGCTACATTGGGTTCCCTATGTGCTAAAACATGAAAAAGCATAATTTAAACATTAAAAAATGGAAAAATGAGATTTTAAATTTTTAGGGTACGTACCGGAGGTCCATAAGCTCTTGGGCGGTTGTGACGTCGCACATGCTCGAATCAGTGTTTCTAGATTGGAATCACCATCTTGCTCAATTTTCTCTATCACTCCAAATTTTCAAATTGCAAATGCACAAATGGTTTCCTTTTCAACTCTTTTTACCTTTTAAAGGATGATTAAGTGGGAATTTAGTGGGATTGATTTATTTTATTTTTCCAAGGGGCCCTAATTAATCAATTCATCAAAATTGGTAGGTTTAATATCATTTTATGGGAGATAAATTGTTTCTGCATCATAAAAAATTGAAATCATCATCAAATCATCAATTTTTTTGAAAAATCCAAAAAATACAATACTCATCGATTTATCTCCCCAGGGGGCATATATCCATCATCAATCAAAACTCAACGTCTGGGGTACATCAATTTTTTTTTCTATGAACCAATGTGTAAACACATCACTTCAAAGAGGGGAAAAATGTATACACCTAAAATCAGTTTGGATAATCTAGTTAATTAAATACAAGTTATTTAATTAATAAATATTTTAATTCATCTACTTATAAATAAATTCTAATTTTATTTATATAGTTTACATTTCCCAATTCTTCTAGTTCATTAATTAAATACAAGTTATTTAATTAATAAATCCCTTTAATTCAACTACTTATAAATTAATTTTAAATTTATTTATATAGTTCACATTTTCTATTACTTCTCATCTACAATCAAATTCCTCTAATTTTAATTAAACAAACAACTTTGAATAGTTTGATTTATTTAATTATCTTTCCTCTCACTAAAATTAAATCCTAAATTTAATTCTTGTCACATGTCTACAAAACTTTCCCCTTCTACTGTTAGAGTAATTGGACATTTACTTTATTAATTAAACAATATTTGTTTAATTACGTAAAGTTCCGTTTTACCTCTTTTTCACTTAAGCTAACATTAGGTGCATAATAGTTAACTACTTTATTAATTATTATTGTGCAAGCCTAGGGTTTTCCTTTTTAGGGTTCTCATCTATATATGGTTGAAAACTATCTTTTGTATGATTATTCATTTTACATTTTGGGTGAATACATTGCTCCACATTCTTGAGCATTTTCTTTGTTGCTTCTCTTTGCTTCTCCTTGTAACAAGTATTATTGCTTGCAGAGGTCACTGGGCTCCTATGAAGTTGTATCTTCTCAACTCCAACATGGTATCAGAGCTTCAGATCTGTAGCTGCTTGTTCTTGTTTTGAGTTTTTTTACATTGGAAGCAGATCTAGGGTTTTAAGGTTTCTTCTTGTGGATTCAGCATACTCCAAATTTTAGGTTCACTTTGGGCCCAAACAGACAATGCCATTGGATTCGCAGCGCCCAAAAACCCCTAAATTGATTCTCAAATCATCGATTTTGGTTACAGTCAACTAGGGATGCAAATTTTTTTAGGGTTTTGGCCGTACGGCCCTCTGCAGCAAAAAAAATCGCAAAAAAATAAAAAACCTAAGGTTTCTTATTTAATTTTTGCACTGCGCATTCAAAATCCATTGGCCACCACTCCACTGCCCGTCGGCCATTGCTCCGGCCGCACCTCCCGGTCGCCACGCCCCCTGCACCTCCCGGTCGCCGCTCCGACCGCATCTCCTGGTCACTGCTCCGCCCACAGCTCGGCCACCTCTGTGCTCCGCCTGGTTCTTGCAGCGCCCGACTCCATGCTCTGCTTGCTGCGCCAAGCCCACATGGCTCCACCAACTGATGTCATCCACCGCCGAGCCCCCTGAGCTTCGCCAAGCTCCCCTACGAGCACGCCGACCTCCTGTCGGCCCTCTCCAGCCCCCGCAGGCTTAACTCCGCCCGCTAGGTCCTATGGGTGACCAAGACCCCACCGACAGCCCCTGAGGGCTTACCCTGCTGCTTCAAGGTCTTATGAGGAACCAGGGGCCGTGCGCCCAGCACCTAGCCGCCAGCCCCCTGGTCGGTCATGTGGCCAGGGGCCGATATTTTTAGCCCCTGAGGGCTGTGCAACTTTTTTTCGCCCTTTTTTGAGTAGCCTGCACTAAATCGGGTGTAAAATGGGCATTGTTTCTCGGATTTTCAGAAAAGAGATATCACCAGAAAGCTGGTTTTGGTGCCGTTCTAGTGGTACTGGTAATTTTTCCTGATTTTGCAGTTTTTCAATCTTTTTTGCCAGTCAAAGTCAGAACTTGGGTTCTTCACTCCAGGGGGCATATCTTTTACATCTGAACTCCGTTTTGCGCAAACGAATAGGAGTTGGAAAGGTATTATAGTGGTATTTCCAAATATATAGTCTATTTTATTAGAATATTTACCAGGTATTTTTTATTTAGCTTTGTGTGTTTTTACACTTTGCTCATTTACTTGGTCATTCTGGCTCCTACATGGGCTTTGTTTGCATTGGATGGGTTATGTTGATATGCTTTATCATTGTTGAGATCATTAGTCTTTGAATTTTTCATTTGAAGAGTTATCGTGAGTTTCTCTACTCACCCTTCAGTTGTTATTCTGGAACGGGGTAATTATGAGTCATGGGCAAAGGGTATACTTACACATTGTAGGTGGCTTAATATTTTGCCTTATTTGTATGATCTCATACTTGAACCAACAACTTTAGAGGGAAAATTAGCATGGGTTATCATTAGAAATCACATAGTAGGACTTATATTGTCTAGTGTTGATCATGACACTATGTTGGCTACATCAGACATTGATTGTCCTCACCCACTTTGGACACGTCTTTGGGAGATTTATGGAGACCCAATTCTCTCTCCATTCCCAGAGGATCCTGCTTTAGATTGTCTCTTACCCATTGCTTGGAGAGAAAATACACTCTTTGATCATGATACTTTAGAGGAGCTTGAGTATTTAGACACCCTTACATGTTTCGATGGATCAGAGGTTTGTCTCACACTTCCTACTCTTCAGATTGAGACTTCATTAGCATCTCTTGTTGTTCTTGATTCAGTGCAGCAAGGAATCATACACATTCCAGACATAGCTACTTTGGACTCTTATGTTACAGACATATCTTTCTTGTTTGTAGAGTCCTATATTGTAGATTTGGAGGATTATTTTGAGGACATTCATCTCCTCTACCTTGACAATCAGGTTATCACTATTCGATGACCATTATCTATGCATTCAGAGGTTTCATTTCAGTATTCTCCACATCAGTTTGGATTTGGCATTATTTGTTTCAGTTCAGATAGTGAGACTCTTCAGCATCCTATCATGGCACACATCTTGAGATAGATTGGTTCATCATTCTTCATAGGGTTTCTTCGACATCGTCCTTTGGATCTGTTTCTTCCCAAGGGGAGGAATGTCATTTTCCGCTTTAGGATCTCCTTTTGGATTCTACATCATGCATCTACCATTGTGACAGGAGTTTCTTCATTATGGGGGGGCCTTCTTCTCTCTTTCTATCTCTCCTATGGAGACCATTGTACATGTACTTATATGATAGAAGTTTTCTATGGGGGGTATCATGTTATCCACCTCCTATCCTTCTTTCATTAGTGCATTTCTTTCTTTCCTTGCATTCTATTTTCGGAAGGAGTTTTGTTCCCACTGGGTTTTCTCCTTTACCCCATTTCATTTAGTTTGTATTGATTTTGTACATGGGTACCTGATCTGGCCTTGTTGCCGAGACCCATTGCTTTTGCTTTCAGTAGCTTCTTCTAGGTTTTAGCTTCTCCCTAAGTCTAGCTTAAGGGGGGGTGTTAGAGTAATTGGACATTTACTTGATTAATTAAACAATATTTGTTTAATTACGTAAAGTTCCCTTCTACCTCTTTTTCACTTAAGCTAACATTAGGTGCATAATAATTAATTACTTTATTAATTATTATTGTGCAAGCCTAGGGTTTTCCTTTTTAGGGTTTTCATCTATATATGGTTGAAAACTATCTTTTTTATGATTATTCATTTTACATTTTGGGTGAATACATTGCTCCACATTCTTGAGCATTTTCTTTGTTGCTTCTCTTTGCTTCTCCTTGTAACATGTATTATTGCTTGCAGAGGTCACTGGGCTCCTATGAAGTTGTATCTTCTCAACTCCAACATCTACCTCATCATGTGTCTCAACAAATTTAATATTCTAAATTTTTAATTTGGATATGTATCCTCAATGAAATTTGAAACAAACATGAGACACTTGGCTTTTCCATTTCCCTCTACACTTGGCAGATTGTTCTCATGCAAGGAACACTCTCCTTATTTATCTCCAACTTCTTCATCTTCCACCTTTCATCTATCTAGATTGAATCTAGGCCATTGGTTTCTGCCACATTACAATATGCCTTAGAAAATCTATAAATACAACCTCATTCTATAGAAAATACATCCCATCTTAGAGCATAAAAGCATTTAGAGCATTTAGCATTTAGCATAGTAAAAGCATATTAATTTAGAATCATGGCTTGGTTTATTAGCTGCATTTCAATTATCATAGTAGTTTTATACAACATTTTCATCATTGTCTTTAGCATCATATCCATTATCATATCACCATTATCATTTACAACATATCACATGGTTTATCAACATGTAGGGATAAATTTCTTGCATCTTTCAACATTCCATTCCTTAGGTTTCCATTCTAACAATCATAGTGCATACACAAGATCTAAGAGCCAACATGATTTAATGAATCTCTGAAGATAGGAAATAATGGAACAATTTTAGGGAGTTTTCTATGTTTAAATTAGATTAATTTGTGATTGCAATTATCTAATGTAATATGTTTCATTTATTGTGTGTTGTCTTATTACCCATTCACATATTTCATACACACACAAAAATTCATCTTTATCCTCCTCAAAGTCAGATTCATCATCAGAAATTCCTGCATCTTCCTTGAAATAATACAATTTCTTGTACTTCCTATCCTTTTTTTCTTTGTAATTGTTGTTATTATTATTCTTCTTCTTTTGTGTAGCTATATTAGGACATCTTGATGCATAATGACCAATATTTCCACAACTAAAACACCTAAAAGGAAACTTACCTTTGTATTTACTATTACATTTCTTCAATCTCCTTGTGAAATTTTCTTCCAAATCTTTTGGATTATCATCATCAGAGCCATCTCCTATCTTCATTTCTTTAAAGGCTGATTTAGTTTTCTCCTTCTCTCTTACAAATTTTCTCATCTCGAATGCAGTCAAGACACCAAATAGACACTCCTTAGTAAATGTCTTTGGATCATATGATTCTTCAAGAACAAATCTACTTTGTCATTGTAATTGTTTGGTAGGGTCATCAAAATCTTCTCAATTATATCTTCAACTAACATGGTACCACCTTGACTGTTGATTTCGGTTGTTATAATTTCAACTCTCTGATAATAGCTTGCAATGTCTTCTCCATTTTCCATTCTCAAGTTCTCAAAGTTTTTCTTAGTATTTAGTTTCCTTGACAACTTTACTCTATCATTCCCTTCATAAATGTCTTTCAATTTTGTCCATACTTCATGAGTAGTAGCTAGAGAAATAAATTTTGTTATTTCAGATTTAGATAGAGCACTGAAGATAGCGTAGCTTACCCTTTCATTCTCCTCATAAGCTTCATTCTCATCAATGGAGGAAGGACCAACTACTGGTATCACATATTTTGTCTCCACAGCCTTCTAGGTATTGAAATCGAGTGAAATCAAATAACCTCTCATATGTTCTTTCTAGTCACTATAATCATCTCCATCAAAAATAGGGATCTGCAAATTGTGCACCATCTGATCTACCTCAAGTGATTAAGCTTTCCACTGAGGAACTAGGGATTTGATACCAATTGTTGGAGTGCACAAGGAAAATGAGAGGGGGGGGGGGGTGAATCAATTGTATCAAATCACTTTACTTATAAAATCAAACTTTTCACTTTAACTTCAAACTGTTATTAAGTGTAAACATGAAATGAAAATACTAGAAAGTAAACACCAGAGACACCAAATTTATGAGGAAAACCTAGTGAGGGAAAAACCATGGTGAGGATTAACTCACAATATAGTAATAATGCAATACTAGATAAAAAGGATTACTACTAGAGGGCTCACTGCCTAGATACAAAGACTCACTTCCAACAAAGGAATCACTATCTAGAGGGAGGATCACTGCCTACATAAAAGAAAGGATAAATTAAGATCCATGAATAGGGTTCCACACATTCACAACTTGATCAGAAGATTGTAGACACCATCAACTCACTTCTTTCAAGAATCTAACACCTTAAAGTACTATTGCCTCAATTCGCTCTTCCACTCTCTGCTTTTCGCACTTGTTCACAAAATTCACTTACTTTCTCGATCCGTGGATGGATGAATATACAATTTACCACAACTTGATTTTATTTTATACCATCTTCAACCCTAGGAACATTCTCCAAGGTTGGCTTATATAATTTTATATACAAATTCAAACTAGGTTGACTACTCAACATTCCCGCGATGGATAAGAATGAGAGAGGACCAATTACATAATTAATTTAGGACCCAAGAAACATCTTGGATCAATCACATGCTTCCTTAAGTCAATGCAAAAACTTAATGTAATGTGTAGACACCAGGTCAACCAAACCTAATGAAAACACCAATGATCTTTGAAGTACACACATCTCTAGCAAGATGATCACACGTGGATCACTCAAAACACTTCACCAAACATTTTACCACCTCTAAGAATTCCTCAGGTACATCCACAACAATTTCAAAAAACTTCATTCACAGAGAAATCTTCACCAGTCCAACTAGACCAACCAACAAAAATACAGGAGCTCTAGAGCAAGTCTTCCGGAGCGCCAAACCACAAGAAGGTTTGTCACAATATAGAAACCAACAGTAAGAATCATCTCCCAAATTTACAAGATTTGAAATGAAATATCAAAAGATTGCGGAGCCAAAATATTTCTCCCAGTGGACTCAACCAGATAGTTCTGCCAAACTAGTTCACACATCGGTGAACATATCTTTTTACTCTCCATCGTGCCAAAAGCTAAAAATCAGGATATATTATCCATTGAAATTCATGAACACACTTATAGATCCAAACATGCATAGGATCAATACAGAGGAAATGAAGAGAACAATACCGAAGCATGCTCAAAACACACACTTCAACATTGCCTTTATTGTTTTTCAAATTTTCTCAAAAGAATTGGCAAAAACACAACTATAACTTCAAAAATATAGCTTGATGTACTCTAAGAACTTCTACAAAATCTCAACTATACAGATACCATCTGCAACCAACCTAAACTATGTTGACATCAATGAAAATATTAATGAAAACACCACCAAACACATCCATACTTGCAACATATAGAACACCAATTAAGGTGGCATTGATTAAGGAAATTTTTTCAAGGGATCACTACCAAAATGCTTACTATAGGCAAGGCTCACTGTCGATGGGCTCATTTCCTGATTAATAAAAAAAATTTGATTACAAAATAAACAAAACATGAACTAATGAAGCTGCATCTACATATGCATGAAGCCAGTTCTGATTAAGAGCACAATATTTGTCTATATCAGATTCGATCAAAATAATTCATCCTATAAAAACTTGTTGGCTTGAAGAACAACCTTGAGATATTCAATAAGGCTTGGTATGTTAGCACCAGACCCAAAGGATAGGTCACACATAGAGATCTCCTTACCAAGTTACCATGAGACCCATAAATAGGTCATACATAATATAAGCATAATTACTAAAAGATAGCTAACTTGAATTACATAAGATATATTTTTGAGCTGATGAGAACGCCACAACCAAGACCAACTCTTGATCTCCATCAATTTCAGTACCAACCAAAGGAATGCAATTAGACATACCAAAACTTGTAACATGCTACATGAATGTCCGGATAGCAAGGATACCTAGAAAATTCTTTGAGCATAGCAACCAATATCAAAAGATTAGTCTTCATTATGCCGCATTAATTGTCTTCCATGAATGTTCCAAAAAGAAGTGCTACCATATCCAGATTAAGGATAACATCCATACTACACGATAAGATAGATCATTTCTATATATCATCCAAAGCACAACATTCTGGATCCTAGGTTTTGACATCAATGACTACAATTCCAAATCTTCTCAACAACTTCTCAACAATCTCCCCCTTTGGCATTGATCACAAAACAACAAAAAATTAAAACCATAAAAAACTGCAAACAAAATACTCCAAGCACTCCCCCTTTTTCAAGCAATTCAATTCCTGTTTTTTATTTTTGTTTTTCTCTTCATTTCCTCCCCCTTTTTTCCATCAAAGGCAAAGGGCCAAATAAGAACATTTAGGAAATCAAGTAAAAATAAAACTTTTCACACAATTTTTTTTTTGTACCTTTCTCTCATAGTTGGAAGAATCCTTTTCCAAGTTTGCACTGCAGAAATCATTATAGAACACATACTATCTAGTAGAGCCAATAGCTCAAATGATGATGACCAATCTAGAGATAGGAACTGTTGTTCACAATCATCTACATTAGAAAGTATCCTAGAGAGATGATCCAATCAGACCTCAACAATTTCTTTGAACAATGAAAAAGTTTTAACCAGGTCTTCCCTTTGTATCTGAGTAGACAATAACTCAACTTGCAACTCACCAACTTTTATTCTTTGTTTTCCATATTTATATTTGAAGAATTTGAAGTACTTCCCAATATCATTCAATTCAAATTCAATAGATTTAATTTTGCTTCTAAAGTTATCAATAGTAGTAGGCCACTAAAGACAATACTTGTAGATGTCAGACATCTCCTTAATGCATTCTCTTATCTCACCAATGTTTTTGGATGATTTTTTTTTGGATTTGAAACACCTTCTCTCAGTCATATCTTGGATCTTATGTCCTTCATATCCTTCCCGCAACAAAATTTCTTCAACAAATTCTACCAGATCATCCAGTAACGAGTAAAAAACATGAAATATAGTAATAACCTTTTTGAGTAGATAATCAACTAAAGCATCTTCAATTCTAGGCCTACTAAATGAAGAGTAGGCATACCACATTTCACCAATATTTTTCATATCACCCTCATCCAACATTGAATGAACTTCATTAGATCCAGGCATAGATTCTTCTCCCTTCTCAAACTCTTCTAAGATAGTGATAACATATTTTATGTTATTTTCCCCCCTTTTAGGTTCTGGAGGGGAACCACCAATGACAACCTCTAACTGCTTCTTACCAAAGAAGGAACCCTCCTCAAATTGACTGATAGGTGTAGCAGTAGACACTATCACACTAGAGCATAGATCCATCTACAAGGATGAGAAATAAAATTTGCATGCATTTGCTTTATCTTTCATACATTCCAAATATCTGTAAACTTTCTTTCCGATAGGAATTCTGAACTTCCACTTAACATTATCCTTTATCAGTAAGAAAATCAGAAATTAGAATACTAAACACATGAGAAGAGACCCAAATCAAAAGGGATAACTCTCAACCAAATACATTATGACATTCTCAATTAGGTTTTCCATTACTAGGCTACACAAGTCAAATTGATTATTTTCCTTCACCACCTTATGTGCAAGATACACACCAATAGCTGATGTAGAACCTTCACAATTTTAGAAATAGATTTTGTAAGAGATACCATAAGAAACATACCTTACTATAGGATCAAAAATGGTGTTTGTCACTAGAGCTCAATGGTCTTTGTCAATACCAGTAAGCTCCTCCATGTCTCTGTATTTCACCATATTCTTCCCAGGGAGGTCACCAATACTGCTCAATCCAATAATGGCTTCATTGGATTCCTTAGTGATTGGATATGATTTGTCCAAAATGATGTTGCCATCCTTGAATCGACTCAATAGGAACAAGATAGACTCTTTATCATCAATCTAGGGGAATTCTCCCCATAGATCCATACCCAAGGCACATACATTCTACAATTCATCAGTCTTCAACCCTAGTTCCATTTCCTTCATATTTCGATGATTAAATTCATCCAACTCTACTCTGTTTAGCTCAGTGAAATACCACAATTGGATTCACTATCAACCAACATAGATTCCATCATTGCACTTAGGTTCTTCAATCCTTTTATCATTCAACAAAATATCTTCTCCTTCTTTGCAAACTATGATAAATGATTTAAAACTCCATCTTTTATCCTTAATTGCTCATGATGATTTTTCCACCAAAAATGTACATCAATGATGCCAACAAATGTACTTTTCTTTTCAATCAGAGGGATTATGCATCACCAACCAGATCAAACTTAGTCATTCCAAAAACACATGAATATTACTTCAGAGAGAGGGAACCAATAGGTTATGTATTGCAAACCCCCCCCTAAGCCAAGGTAGTTGGCTCAGATTTTGGAAGAGCTTGTACTAGGATCCAATATGGAAGGGATCCCCACACTTGTTTCCTTTTTCTTCCAAACCATGACGAATTTCTTCTTAGATTCATCTGATTTTGCAACCTCCTTTTTATTTTTCAAACTTTCCCGGAGCAACATATCTGCATGTGTTAGTATAATGTCCAAATTGATTGCACTTGTGACATCTTTGTATTGACTCAACTAAGTGAAGCCTAGATCTGCACTGATTAATTTTGTGAACATAAGCATGGCATAAATAGCAATAACCATGAAAAATATTATTCATTCCATTCCTTCTAGCCGGATTAGATAATTGACTTCTATAATGACTTGCTTTGTGACCAAACTTGTGACAGTTAAAGCATTGAGTACTCAGTTCCTTCTTGATTCTAAAATCTACAGCCTTATGCCCAATTTTTTTAAATAGAAAATAATGACCATTAAATGATAAGTACCTTTGAGCATTTGGTTTCCTGATCAAAGGTCTTTTTGTAGATTTTCTAGAGTTATGGACCTTGCTTGTTACAAAAAATCTTGCTTTAACTTCAACTGCTTTGTTTTTACCCTTAGTATTATGATTTGAGATTTCACCTTAGAAGCCAAGTCCTTCCTTATCCTTGTGACATTTATGTAGGGACAAGATTTGATCCAAAATTATGCTACTTTCATGTGCTCTTGCTTCTTATTTTAGTCTTCTTAAATCTTGATCTAATTTCTCATTTTCTTCTAATTTTTGTTTGATGGTATCCTTGATATTTTCTTCAATCTTCTTCCATTCTTCCATTTTCTATTTGATGGTATCTTTGATATTTTATTTAGTCTCCTTCTATTCATCCAACTATAGCTTTATATTCACAACACTTTCCTTTGTCTCCTTTAATTCTTCATTGACCTCTTTGTGCCTTTCTTTGAATTTCTAGATTTGCTCCCTTAGCTTTGAGATACAAGCATTTTCTTCCTTGATGTTTACTTTTAATTCTTCATTTTTAGATTATATTCTTTCCATATCATCTAACATTGTCTTCATCTCTTCATCAAAGTAATAATCTCATACCATCTTGTTCAAACTACCAAGATCTCCCTTAAGCGGTTAAGCTCTATTTGCAAGGGACTAGGTTTTGATACCAATTGTTGAATAGTATAGATAACTGAGAGGGGGCTGAATTAGTTATCCTACAACAATTTTATTGACTTTAATTAATCTATAGAAATCTTAAATTAATCAGATAATCAAAATAGATATGAACATAAAAATACACAACTACACCATGCACAATGAACACTAGAATTAATGTGGAAACCCAATATGGGAAAAATCATAGAGAATGCTTATTCTCAATTATAGAACATCAGTTAAGGTGATTTTTACAAGGGATCTCTACCAAAATGCTTACTATAGGTAAGGATCACTACCTGATTAATATAAAAACATCTGATTACAAAATAGACAAAACATGAACTGATGAAGTTGTATCTACATATGCATGAAGTCAATTCTGATTAAGAGCACAATATCTGTCTACAACAAATCTGGTCAAGAATCTTCTTCCCAAATTCCTTGCACAACCTCTACAATACATATTACTTCTTCCTAAAAATTTCCTTCACTTCCCTCTCTATTTCTTATCGCACAATATTTCACACTCTTATCACTGTTTGTGTATACCACTCTACATCTCTAGAATCAAAGAGATGTTCTCTATATATATACCCGTAGAACAAAATAAGTTGACCTAGAAAAATATGCCAGGTTGAAGAACAACCTTGATATATTCAATAAGGCCTGGTAAATTAGCATCAAACCCAAAGGATAGGTCAGACATAGAGATCTCCTCACCACATTACCACAAGAACCATAAATAGTTCAAACATAAGACAAGCATAATTACTAAAAGATAGCTAACTTGAATTACATAAGATATATTCCGGATCCGATGAGAACGCCACAACCAAGACCAAGTATTGATCTCCATAAATTTTAGTACCAACTGAAGGAATGCAATTAGACATACCAAAACTTGTAGCATGCTACATAAATATATAAATAGCAAGGATACTTGGAAAATGCTTTGAGCATAGCAGCCAATATCAAAAGATTAGTCTTTATTATTCTACATTAAATGTCTTCCATGGATGTTCCAAAAAGAAGTATTTCCATTTTTGGATCAAGGATAACATCCATACTACATGATAGGATAGATCATTTCTGTATATCATCCAGAGAACAACATTCTAGATCCCAAGTTTTGACATCAATGACAACAACACCAAATCTTCTCAAAAAATTATCAACAAAAAAATATCACCATACTCATATAGTTTTCACCTAGGTTGTAACTCATGAAGTAAATAATTCAATACCTTCAATCTGGAAAGTAAATTTTTTCTTTTCTAATTACATATTTTGCATTCTACATAAATCATAACTACAATTCATGTAAATGAAACACATCCTTTCAAATACAATTTACAAATAGGATTCATAATCAAATAAACAATTTCATAATTTATAATAAGAAAAAGGTCAAGATATACTTATCTGGATTACTCTTCTATTTCACAAGCCTTGACACATCATCTGCAAGATGGAGAGCATCGCCCAATCACTTTACCTCCACCCATAGATTGGTAGTCCCATACACACCTTCCTGATAGGAAGTGGCCCTACCCTTCGATGAAGAGAATAGTATAGGAACCTCTAGTATTTCCATTTGAGTATCTAGTCTTGTTTCCTACATAACATACATATCCATACAACTATGGATGTCTTCCAACTATGCATGACGCTACTGACAAGTTATGAAAACCTAGAGCACAATGAACCAACAAGTGCAAGCAAAGAATTTTGCACTTACTTTGGCCAAATTTTTGATATATATTCTTCCACTTTCTAAGGAAGCGGTGTCATAAGTTCACCCACTTGTAACTTGACTTAGAAATCTTGCTGACCTATGGTTAACTCAACTATTGGTTTGGCCAAAGGTTAACTATCTCAAATAGATTATCTTTCATTAGTGATGACTTCACTAGTGTTTATTATTTGACTAAATAAGTTTAAAACATCTAATTCAAATACCCATGTTACAATCTCACAACATTTTGGGTCTATGCAATTGCCTCTTATTCGAGTTGTTTATTACTAAGTCAATAAATTATTTGATTGGTTATAATTTTTTGACCAGATCTTTCCACTTATGTTCATGTAACATCCTAAATCTTAACAACTTCCTTTTACTCAAGTCCTTATATTTTAACCATGGGAGTAACTACTCTCCTATTTTATGCATAATTAGTCAATTCTAATGATACAATGTCATCAAATAGATAGACCTAGTCTCAATATAAAGGTATTGGCAATATGTTGATATGTATAATAATCTATTATTCAACTTAAATTGAAGAATACTTCCTCTTAAATTAAAGTTTTATATTTCCATCATTTACTCTTATGGTTCTTGTTCCTGAAGAACTCCATATCAAATAGGATTAATCTTGAAGTGAACATAAATAGATAGTCATCTTCTTCATAAATAATGGTTCAAACTCTTCGTTATTATACCAAGTATGGCTCCCTTCTTATAGAACACCATAACTGATTTGGTTAATAATGATATTAAATATCATTTAATTTGATTCAATATAAAACTTTATATTCATAGTAATGTCCAATAATAATTTAAAATATTAAGTTGTTTAACTTTTGATAACTAAATTGAGAACCATTCTACTAATTTCCAGATTCCTCAGAAATTTCTTCCAAGTTATCCTTTGCATATTATATAAGGTACCTATGTTCATATTTATATAGACATTCATATATATATATCATTCCATATGACACATATAAATTCTCATATTTAAATGTATGATAAGTTTATAGCCACAGTGGATAATATTTTCTACTTGGGAGTGATGCAAGCACATGGGAATCCAAACAACTCAATATGTCAACATGCCTTCAAGAGGCATCTAACAAGATTAAGATGGCCAATTTGACCCATCCAACTCACTCAAAAAGTTTGAAACTAAACAAAGGTACAACTTCCCTTGTTCAACCACCTACTTTGCTAGCCAAGCAAACCTTATTTCAGGGGCTTAACTCCAGAACTTACCAAAAGACTTCTAAAAAAAAATGCTTTCGGATACCCTTTTCCTTGTTACATAACATACTTCAAATTTAATATCAAGTACTTTGGAACGTATGACTGAAAAGAAACCCTCTACACAAGCCTAATTAGACCTAAAAAGTCACCTTAACAAAGGAACACCCTCACCAAGCCTTCACCGACCCCAAAAATCAATTGGGAAGCGATTCCTAGGTTATCAAAGCCCCAAAACCAATGCCAGACTTAAGGTAAAGCCCCAATTACATACCAAACTAGAAAACCCTTGTTTTTAGGCAACATAGGGAGAGTTTATTGTATTTGCATACTCCACAACTTATCTTCCCATTCCACCAATTGGAACACCCCTTAAATCCCTTGCACAAGCTTACAAAACCATCACATAGGCCATTTCACACATATCTTGGTAAATTCACTCTTTAGTTGCATAATTTCACAAAGAAATCACCGTATTTCCCTCTAAGTATCAACCCAATCCCACAAAAACACACTCCCAGTATTCTAAAACATTAACACACTCATAATATGCCTATAAGGGTCATTCCACTAAGCCACACGATTACACAGTAGGTGGAATGCCCATTTTCACATCCCTCAAAATACTAGTTTAATTGTCAAAATGAGCAGTTCCAAAAAAATGGATGGTTCTCTCTCAATACTTAATGAAATTCCCTCAGACTTGAATCAAATAACTCTTAACTCAACCCTCTACATGAAACCAATATCTTTCAGGAAAATAAAATTTTGTACAGGCCGTACAGAACAAGAGAAGTTCTAAAAAAATAGTGAAAACTGTGAAAAATGTGGAACATAAGTGTTATTGAGTTCCCAATTTGAAAAGTTTACAAAAAGATGGTTTTTGCAACATCTACAATGATATTTATAATTTAACCAAGCCATTCAACTGATGGAAACCACCTTCTAACCTCCTAACTTCCCATGTGACTCTTCATCTCCCAATTTGTCAATTTTTACAACTTTTACACATTTTGATATCTAGGACACAAAACCACCAATTAAATATTAAAATGGTCTAAATAGAACTTATTTAGCATCATTGAATCAAAACACAACAAAATCCCATAACCTAATTGGTATCATCTTTAATTGACAAACATTATTTAGTGGTGCTCTTGCACCATACACCCCAACATGAAATTTTTCCAAGTCCCTTGGAAAGAAGCTTGGAAATTTTCCTCCATTGTTCTTCATCTGCCTCTGGCCTTCATGCTTGAATTAAAAAGGTGTATTTTCCACTGATTCCTCACTACCTCTATCCTTTCTGTCAATGCCTTCACTTGAAATCTACCCCTTTTGTTTATTCTTCTCTATGGGGTGTTCTCCATCTTTCTCTTCATCACACTCTATCATTACTTCTTCCTTTACATCTGCACACATGATTTTACCAACTGCCATCATCTTCCTTTGTTCTTCATGTTCAATATGCTTAATTTTATCATTATTTTCTCTATTAGCCTTACAAAAGTCTATCCTAGTGCATTTAAAATTCTTTGTCAGACCTGCATATTCCTTACTTAGTATCCTATCAAAATCAAAAACCTTTATGTTCTTGTTCACTGTCTTACCATTCACACATACTGCTGTCTCAACATAACTAGCCTACCATTTCATATGATGTACCATCCCCATAGGGTACATGACTGTCCCTATCCATATGCCTTCATTGATTTCTTGCGTTACCAAAGGCTTTCTACCCTCACAATACTCTATACATGACTGAGACACATTCCCTTTCATTTTCTTCTGCCACACAAAGACCTTACTCTTCCCCTCTGTCTGCCCATTACCTATATCTTTCCTATTCTCTGTCCTGACTATATCAGAATTAGACATGGTTGTAGACTTCATGCTTTCACCTTCTTCCTTACTCACATATTCTTTTATTCCCATCATTATGACCTCACCATGATCACTTACCTCTTCAACTAATGGATTTAGAAAAAAATGTTTTCCCATCCTTTTCAATATGATATGTGTTTTCTCTTCCATGATATACTACAGGCCTGTAAAATTTCCAGTGTCTCCCAAGAAAAACATGGCAACAACTCATAGGTAAAATATTGCACAAAACCTTATCCCTATAGGGACCAATTTGAAACTCCATAGTAGCTTGTTCATTCACCAACATGGTTTGTTTTTCACTAACCCAAGACACTTTGTATGGTTTTTTGTTTAGGTACCCTTTCCAAATGAAAATTTCCAACCATATCACTAGAGACCATATTTCTAGTACATCCAAAATCCACAATTACCTTACATACGTTATCTTTGCATCTACAAGCAGTCTTGAATAAGGCTCTTCTTTGAACTTGTTCTTTCTCCATGGATGTCTTCAAAGTTTGTCTTTTTATCATCAACATCTCTCCAACTTCAAGAGTAGCACAAAGAGTATTAGAACTTGAGCTTTTAGCTTCATTCTCATAAGAAATTTGGGATCTCCTTTTAGATTTCCTTTCTCCTCCACTTGATGTGGTTCCACTCTTCTCAGGGAAGTGAAGGAAATGTGACCTTACTCACCATATTTATAACACCTGCCTGAAAACTCATTGAAATATCTCCTTTACCTAAAGTTTTTTCTTCCACCTCTCCATCCACCTCTTGATTTAGGAGCTTATTATTTACTCTTATTAGCATCTTCAAGATCTTATTTAGACTCTCTTGGTATTGAAATGTACCTCTACCCCTAGAAGTACTACCTTTTCCACTTGTTGCCTTGTCTTGTCTCCTCTTGAGTTTTTCTTCTGCTTTGATTTCCATTTGAAAAAATTGTTCCATAGTTTTTGGTGCCAACAAATGGATTTCATCTTGAATGTTATATCTCAGGCCATTGAGATATCTATCTACTCTTTCTTCCTCATCCTCCTCATGCTTAGTTCTTATACTCAACATATAGAATTCTTCAATATATGTTCGCACATCCTCTCCCATGAAGTAAACTTGTTCTTTCCCTTTCTCTCCCTTTCATCTTGCACAAAGTTCCACCACATCAAAGAATTTCCTTTCAATTTAGTTTTGGCTTTCTTAACTTTGAGTTCTTCATCAGTCTCCTCACTATCAAAATTTTTCTCCAAAGCCCCTTTCCAATCCAAGAGCTCTTCTCCATCTAGTTTTCCCCCATACATAGGCACATCCATTTTTATATGTCCAAATTTCTTCACAACCTTCAATATTCATCATGCTCACATCATATGGATCCATCTCTTCCTCTTCACTGGAAGTCTCTTCTTCTTCAGTATCACTCTCATCCATATCTATTCCAGCCTTTGATTTCAATGCAACCATCTCTCTCCTCAAGGATTCTATTTGTCTTCTTGATCATCCATATTTCTTTTAACTAAGCTTCCTTTAGGAGGCATCTTGACAGTAATGCCTCTTCACCTTCCAACCTGCAAAAATCAAGCAATGGCCAATTTGACCCATCCAACTCAGTCACAAAGTCTGAAACTAAACAAAGGTACAACTTCCCTCGTTCAACCACCTACTCTGCTAGCCAAGCAAACCTAGTTTCAGAGGCTTAACTCCATAACTTACCAAAATACTTATAGAAAAAATACGGTTTCATGTACCCTTTTCCCTATTACATAACATACTTCAAATTCAGTATCAAGTACTTTGGACCATATGACTGAAACCAAACCCTCTACATAGGCCTAATTAGGCCTAAAAGGTCACCTTAACAAAGAACACCCTCACCAAGCCTTCACCGACCCTGAACATCAATTGGGAATCAATTCCTAGGTTATCAAATCCCTAAAACCAATGTCAGACTTAAGGTAAACGCCCAATTACATACCAAACTAGAAAACCCTTATTTTTAGGCAAAATAGGGAGGGTTTATTGTATTTTCATACTCCATAGATTATCTGACCATTCCACCAATTGGAACACCCCTTGAATCCCTTGAAAAATCTTACAAAACCATCACATAGGCCATTTCACACATATCTTGGAAAATTCACTCTTTAGTTGCATAATTTCACATATAAATCACCCTAATTCACTCTAGGCATCAACCCAATCCCACAAAAACACACTCCTAGTATTCTAAAACATTAAGAAACTGATAATATTCCTAGATGGGTCATTTCATAGAGCCAAAAGATTACATACTAGGTGGAATGCCCATTTTCACATTTTAAGCCCTCAAAACACTAGTTTAACGTCAAAATGACAAGTTCTAGAAAAATGGATGGTTCTCTAGATCAATACTTAAAGAAAATCCCTTAGAATTAAAGCAAATAACTCTTAACTCACCCCTCTACATGAAACCAATAGCTTTCAGGCGGATAAAATGCTCTATGGGCCGTACAAAACAAGAGAAGTTATGAAAAAATAGTGAAAACTATGAAAAACTTGGAACATAAGTGTTATTAAGTTCCCAATTTGAAAATTTTACAAAAAGATGATTTTTGGAACATCTACAATTAAATTTAAACTTTAACCACGCCATTCAACCAATGGCAACCACCTTCTAACCTCCTAACTTCCCATGTGACTCTTCATCTCCCATTTTGCCCATTTTTACAACTTTTACATATTTTGATATCTAGGACACAAAACCACCAATTACATATTAAAATGCTCTAAATAGACCTTATTTAGAATCATTGACTCATAAAACAAAAAAATCCTATAACCTACTTGGTATCATCTTTAATTGACAAACATTATTTAGTGGTGCTCTTACACCAGGGAGTTACTTTTGCATCTACACCTGAAAATCTCTTAGCACTAAGGCATTTGATTAATAACGAGAGAATAAAGTCATCTATCCAGGATACATGCTTTTCGATTAGTAAGTAGCAATAATACATATTTTTAATTATATAAGAAGATATTCTTCAAAGATAATAAAGACATCTTAGCTTCTATTATGTTTTTAGACCTTGCCACTAAAATACGATATAAACTTATTTTGATGATAATATATTAAGAAATTGTATTATTGGTATAAATATTATATTTACGTAATTAAATATTCCTCACTAATTTAGTTCAATAAACTAGTTGTTTGATGTAGCACAACTTAGAGAGTCTTAAACTTTTTCTTTAAGCTCTCTTGAATAATTTAAATCAATAACATGTAAAATCAACATGATTTTAACAATATTTTTAAAGGTGAGATAATTCATTGCAATCCACTGATTAATTCTTATTCTAACTATCTCTTATAATTCCTTATAAATATTCTAATAATTATCATGTTTGAACATGTATTCATAATATTTGCAAACAACCATATAATAACATCTAATGCTGGAATATTCATAATTAGGAATATAAGAGAAAAAATCTTTCAGATTCAGGAGGAAAAGAAGAAGAAAATTAAAACATGTTTGGAATATGATTAATCAAAATTTTAAACTATTTACTCTTGCTTCAAATTTCTACAGCTTAAACTTAGAGCTTCTATGCTTTCCAAGGTTTATGCTCAACACTAACCTTGCACCATTATCTTGGTTCTATTACTAACAGTTTGAAACTATTGAACAATCTAATTTTGATACAGTTGAACTAATCTCTCTATATGGTGTATTAATTTTAGATTGTAAAATATCTAAACACACTATGCTATTATTTCTTCTACTCTCACATAATGCAACTCTCTCCAAATATTACAAACCAAAGAACAACCCCTCAAATGAGCATAAGATCTATATGTATGGTAAAATGGTTTTACTAAAGATAGAAATCAGTCTCACTTGGAGGCTTGAATAGCTCCCCAATTTCCATGATTTTCCAATACTCCACCATGAATGAGGAAAATCTCATCAATACAGTCGACTTATTCAAGCATAGGGTTGCTATGACTAAATTGACTTAGTCTTAAGAAATTCAAATTTATCTTTGAATAAGATTATAGTTACAAGATAATGCAATTTCAGTTTGAACTATAAGTGTGAATAAGTAAACAAAGTAAAAACACTCCTTAATGAAACATTATATCAAAGATTAAGCAAATAATCTACTGAAAGCGTCTCATTGTCTCCTATCTTTAAAAAATTATTAAGCTACAATGCTCTCAGATTTAAATGAAACACTATAACTGTTAAAATGACAATCTAAAGAATGAAATGATGTTGATGCAATGCTGTGAAGCTATATGATAATGCTAAATGATAAAAGAACTACTGTAACATGAATTTCCATGGAAAACTATGGATAAAGCTACAAGAGGCAACCGTGATTATGATTCTAAAATGATGGATGCTTGAATTGCTTGATGCTTGAATGATTTCCTACAGAGTAAGATTGGATAAACTTGATAATATGGGATCCTTTCTTTTTTGAATGAAGCTGTATTTATAGATTTCTCCGCAGTAGCTTTGCACAGGGGCAGCAAATTAGAGGCTTGGATTCAATTTGGAGGATTGAATGGTGAGAGATGGAGGAAATTGAGAAGATTTTGGGAATTTTCTCTACCCATGAAAACACCAGACAAGAAGATAGGAAGGATTGATGGAAGAGGATTGAGAGATGGATTTCCAATTTATCTCCAATTTGTCTCCAAATCTTCCCGTGAAGATTGAATCAATTAATTTAGACATATTTTTGACATAAATTAGACATAGGATATCTAATTTGATTTTGAGGAAATATAGAGGAATATTATTTATGATTTTATTTAAATATTTTTATTTATTTAAATTAGCAAAAAAGGGATAAATAATTTAATAGAACAAACTATAGAATTTGTTTATTAAATTAAAATAGAAGAATATGGTAATTAATCAGTAAAGTGTTTGAACCTTATTTAATTAATTTAAGGTTCATGTGATAGAATAAAATAGGGGAAATGATAATTAAATTAGAAAATGTATTTAATTTTGTTTATTTAATTAAGATGAAATAATAGAAAAATTAGAAGAGTTTAAATGTGAATGTGAACGTGAACTATATAAATAGATATTTCTATTTATTCAATAGTAGATGAATTTAGGATAATTAATCAAATAAGTCGTATTTAATTAATCGAATTCTCCAGACCAATTTTAAGTGTATACATTTTGCCCCTCTTTGAAGTGATGTGTTTACGCATTGCTTCAAAGAAAATTTTGTTGCTACTGCTAGTAGCGATGAAAAAAATTTCAGTATGCCCTAGACATGCCCCACATGAAGAAAAAAATCAGAATGCTCCAGTGCCCTAGATATTGATTTTTAAATGATTGATTATAATATGTCCCCTCGGGAGATAAATTAATAATTTTATTTTTTTTATAGATTTTTCAATTTTAGAATTTTCATGATGATTTAATGATGATTTGATGAAGAAATAATTTATCTCCCGATGTTGATAAATATTTTTAGCCAAAATAATAAAAATCCCCTCAAAATTCCTTTTGAAAAACTTAAATAAAGTCAAAATGTCCTTTTCACACTCATTTGTGCTTTTTGACTTTTCAAAATGTAGTGAGAGAGAATTTTGAGCCACGTGGAGCAAGATGCTGATCCCCTACCACACCCACTAGTTCGAGAGTGTGTGACATCACCAGTGCCCAACCACCTATGGACTTCCAATACGTACCTATGATCCACCTCGTAATTTGTGCATTCTTGATTTTTATGCCATTTTCTTGCATTTCCATTTTTTTTTGTAGTTTTAGCGCATCAATGTCATGGTTTAGCACTTTGCACTCCAGTGCAGTGCTTCCAGGGTATGTTTTAGCGCTTTGAGGAATTAGCACATTCATTAATTTCTTTAGCGCGTTCGTTAATTTCTTTAGTGCTTTCGTAGGATAGTTTAGCGCTTTGAAGAATCAATGCTTAGATAGATTTATTTAGTGTTTTGATGACCGATTTTAGTGCCTAGAAAGTTCTAGCGCATTGATGCAATACCTCATTGCTTTGATAAACTATTATAGCACTTTGATTAAAGTAGAACTTTGATATACTATTATAGTGCATCGGTGTGATGAAATAGTGCTTCAGGTGCTTTAGCGCTTCGAGTGCCTGGCATAGTGCATTCGAATGATGAAATAGCGCTTTTTATTTTTTGCGCTTTGGATGCCTGTTTTAGTGCATTCGAATGATGAAATAGCGCTTTTGACTTTTTAGCACTTTGGATGCCTGTTTTAGCACATCCATGTCAGATTTGCAGATTTGACACTTTTTAACCTTGGTTTTTGTCTATTTCGATCATGTCCATTCTTCGGTTTGGTATGATTTGATAATCCAAATTCCCTAATGATTGATTTTGATGATAGATAAGACTTACTCTCATGATAGGTGAGAAATAATCTCATTTGTGATGATCCTCATGATAGGTGAGCAATGATTTTATATCTGATAACCCTCATGATAGGTGAGGTTAGATGATGTTTGTGATGAACCTCATGATAGGTGAGGTTAGTTGATGTTCATTCATGAATTTTAATAAAAAATTCATACCAAAGTTTGATTGGATCTGATACTAAATTGACTTGTGAATATTGACATAGTGTACTGATTTTTAAACCTTTTATGATGATAGGAGCATTTGGGTAACCTCCAGATGCGAGAGTGATTTACCTGGACTTCTGATTTGATTTCGCATTTGAATCCTAATGATATTCATATCATCTCCTGATGTGGTCTTTTCTCTCTCCTTAACATGCCCCAGATTAGGATTAATTAGGGTCTCCTTACTGCCTTAGCCAAGTGCTGACACAACGATCATAAAACGTTCCACCTACCCACCGATAAGATGATAGTCACACCAGAGGATGTGTGGTGGATATTACAAATACCTTTTATGGGAGAGATTATAGTTTACTATTCACATGAGGCTGGTGGGAGAGATTCTCTTCGCAGAGTATTCTAGGATGACCATATTGCAGGATTGGCGATTCGTTGGCCAACGCCTATGCTACTCTACCAACAGTGTTTGCTAGATTCATTGGAGGCTTCCTTTGCCCTAATCACAGGTCAAAGGGATTATCTATGGTTTGGGGCCGTATTCTTGAGAGCATGGTCCTGCATGGGACCATATATGCATGGGGGATGTGTATGCTAGCCCACCTTTATCATGATTTACACTTAGTGGTATATTTGGGAGGACGCAATTTATCAGTAGGAGTGACTTTACTACAGGTTTGGGCATGGGAGCAGTTTTCCATTGCATGACCATTGCTGGTATGTGATAGATCTGTAGACAAACCATATGTTTTTCGTTACAGACGTTGACTTACCTAGTCTCGGATGGGTAAGTTAGAGCATTGGAGACATTTTTTGGATGACCTAGAGAGTGTCATATGGCGACCTTACTTGGAATGCAAGCAGTGGGAGGAGGATGATGTAGTGCTCGGGTTTTTGTGCGGTTCCATGTATTTGATCGACAAGACCCATTTTTTCCTTGAGAGATTTTTATTGCGGCGGGTCTACAGGCAATACCGTATTGTGTAGTGCATGCCTCAGGGGGTTGCTCATTATGCCCAACGATGGAGATACAAAAAGATTGGGGGCCGTGCTTATCATACAATACATTAGTGGAGGGATATTGGGCTTTGTAGCCTTCAGCTTGGCATATACGCCAAGATATTGCAGAGGCACCTGTGATAGAGGAGTATGCCTAGTTTTTGGCTTTGCATCCATTTCCTCTGATCACCATTCCAAACATGAGTCAAAACCATTACCTATGGAGGAGGATGTTGCCAAGGATCCCTTGTAACCATTGAGGGCGAGGAGGATAGTGGATTTGAAACTGAGTCAAGCGGCAGTGAGGAGAGCACTAGTGAGGACAGCAATAGCGATGATGGGGATGGTGGTGGTGGAGGTGGCAAAGGGGTTGGGACAGGTGGTGTAGGTCTGTCTTCGAGTAGGCCTCGCAAGAGGTGAGTAGTGGAGATGCCTTTTGTAGATCAACAAAGACTGATTGTGAGCCTACAGGTGCAGGTACAGACTCTGTAGGGTCAGTTAGTGCAGACACAAGGTTTACTTGTGTAGAATCAGACATAGCTACAAACCCAGGCACATGCTCATGCACAGGAATTGGCACAGGTTCAGGGATAGTTGGCAATTGTTCAGACATAGGTTGGTACTTTGATAGTCGAGAGGGATAGTTCCAGATAGATTGCAGATAGGGCACATGAGACTATAGAGACTTTACAGAGGGTAGTTGATGGTACCTCCATTATCGATTATATGAGGGAGGTTCTGTGGGTTGGCCGAGAGGTAGAGTTCTATAGGCATTGGTACCATGATGTCGTTCCTGCCGATTACAGAGTGAGCTATGCCCCTTCGAGATCTGGTAGGACACATACCCAAATAATTAGCGAGGGTGTGATGCAGCCTCCTTGGAGCGATCCGAGAGACCCAAGAGATCCCGGGACTACTGGTGGGGGAGCAACTAGTCCTAGGATGTTCCCACCTTCTATTAGTAGCAGATCCTAGATGTTGTTTGTGATATAATTTTTGAGACATGATGTACAGTTCGAGTCATCCAGTTTTGACAATGTATCTCTTCTTATTTCAGACTTCATTGTATACTTGGCATTTGATGATATATATGATTATGCAGTTGAATTCTATTGATCTATGATGTTTATGATTCTATGATGGATGCATTTATATTAATGTTCTATGTGATGATTCTAATTATTATTATAAATACATGATGTATGGATGTATGATGAATGCATTTATTCTAATGTGATGAAATGTATGGATGTATGATGATTCTAAATGTATGAATGAAAATGATGATTTTTTGTGATGGATGATATATGGATAACAATGATGATTTACATATAGTAATAATGAGAATGGCAATTTTTTTTATGGATGACAAAACATGGTTCAAAAATAATGATGTATTGATAAAAAATGATGATTCAGTGTAATAATGTAATAAATGATATGGTGTAATCAACATGATGTATTGATGAAAATGATAATTATTGATGGATGATAATGTAATAAATGATATGGTGCAATGAACATGATGTATTTATTTAGGATATGATGTCAAAAATATGGTATGATAAATGCACAACTATTTGATGTAAAATATATGAATGATGAGATGATAAATGCTTTACAATGATGAGATGATGGACCTATATGTTTGTGATGATTTTTGTTTATGTCAAGTATACTCAATCATATTTCTAGAAAATATAATCATCAATTTGAATCCTTTGTGTAACAACTACTCCGCAGATGTGGAATTTTGTGAATGCAATCTCATTTTTATGATGCAACTATATGTAGACCATTTTCATTTTAACAGTACTTTTGTGCTTGGTATCATCATAGAGCTTTTTAAGATGCTGAAAGTGAGTACAAGAATTAATGGTATATGTTAGACCAATGACGACCTGAGTACTACTTTAATGATTTTTAATATTTCAAGCAAACACAAGCATCTAGGTATAATTGAACCGAGATGAATTGAGCATTTATTGCATAAATAGACATAGATTAATCATTTTAGTGTGTGAATTATGAATTTCGTTGGTGATACTTTTGTATAGCACATCCTTCGACAATTCACACATTTATATGATTAATGTACAAACAACAGAAAATAAAAAAATACCATTCTTCTTCCTTGATTATCTAGTTTTTTACATCATTGAGTCACTCCAAAGAAATGATAATAATTAATCAAAATACAATTTATTCCCCCTTTCACTTAGAGTGTTTTAAACCATTATCTAGATTAGATCATCTATCTTGATTTTGTGATGTTTTTGATGATTTTCCAATTTTTGAAATTCAAAACTAGCCTAAAGACCTATCCTAGGGGCCTCAGGAGCTTATCAAGATTATCCTTTCCTACGTTATAAACGCAAAGACCACGTAGTTCGATTGATACTAACCCATGTTTTTGGTTTTTGCCTTTCTAGACTCACTTTTTGACTTTTTTTTGGATTTTTTATATGACATAGATGTTTGATGAATTTTCCAATGGTGATGATGTTGCACTTCAATCATTGTTTTTGTTGTAATTTTATGACATTGTTTGCCTATTTGGCTAAGATGATGTTTTATTGCCCCCAGTGAGATCCAGATGTTGCCCCCAAGCTAGAGTGAGACATGACCATGTGAAGTGAAATGATAATGGATGCAATGATGGTAAGACTAATGATCATGATATGAAATGGTAATGATGGAAAGAATAATGATCATGATATGAAATGGTAATGATGGCAAGACTAATGATCATGATATGAAATGTTAATGATCGAAAGACTAATGATTGTGATATGTGTCCAAATAGATGGAAAAGCTGGTTAAAATCACATATAGTGCCTATTTCTAGGTTTTCACCATATATTTTAAATGCACTTTTGTTTTGTATTTTCCCTTTTTTTGTATATATATATATATATTTTTTTATTACCAAGATGCATGTTTGTCAGGTTTTCATCAAGGCAATCATTTTCCAGAAGTTTGACCCATGCACTAGGTAATTCAGGTAAAGAAATTTTTGAGATGAATATTGTTGATAGGTTCATCAAAAAAATCCCCCTCTAATGTTGATAGTTGATAGGATCCTGATCCATACACTGATATGATGACAAAGGGACCTAGCCAGCTAGGTTCAAACTTCCCTTTCTTTTCCCTGTCTTGCTGATTTCTAGGGTTTTCTTTTAGGACCAAATCACCAACCTGAAAGATTCTAGGTTTTACCCTATGATTGTAGCTCCTTGATATTCGTTGTTGATATGCCGTGAGATGATTGAAAACTTGTTGATGGTGCTCATCCAACAATTCCAATTCTTGAAGCCTGGATACCCTATAGCCTTCATCTGAAATGATTCCCTTGAGTGACACACAAAGTGATGGAATCTCTACCTCAATGGGTAGTATGGCCTCTGATCCATATACCAAGGCATATGGTGTATCTCTTGTCGGTGTTGTGATGTTGGTTCTATAGGCCCATAGTGCAGGATTAAGTTGAACATTCCAATCATGTCCAACATCGTTAACCATTTTCTTGAGTATTTTCAGAATTGTTTTGTTAGAGGCCTCTACTTGGCCATTTCCCTGAGGATAGTACGGTGTTGAGAAATGATGTTGGATATGAAACTTATCACATAATTCTTGGACATCTTGGTTTTTGAATGGTCATCCATTATCAGTCATAATAGATTGAGGCATTCCATACTGATAGATTATGTAATTCAATATGAATGACAAGATCTGTTTTTCGGTGATAGTTGTAAGAGTAACTGCTTCTATCCATTTTGTAAAGTATTATGTTATTGTGATTATGAACTTGTATCCATTGGATGAAGATGAATTTATCTTTCCTACCAAATCAGTCCCCATTGAAAAAAGGGCCATGTTGATGTGAATGGATGTAATTATTGGGCTGGTGTGTGGATTGAATTACTATGAATCTGACACTTTTGGCATTTCTTTACAAACTGATAAGACTCTTTCTCCATACATGGCCAGTAATACCCCAAACAAAGGAGTTTCTTTGATAGAGTTATGCCACTCAAATGAGTGCCAAAAATACCTTCATGAACCTCACATAAGGCCATCTCAGATTTGTTATGTTCTAAACATTGAAGTAAGGTGCCATCTAGACCTCGACGATAAAGGATGTCGGCGATTAAAATATGTTGGGTGGATTGGCGGATGAAGTTGCATTTTTGGTTCCTGGAAATATCGAGAGGAAGGATATTATCCTTTATGTAAGCATAGGTTTTCTCATAGACGAAGGATTCACTGGTATCTAGATGGCATATGGTATGGGATTCCAAACTATTATAAGAAGGACTAGATACTTGTTCTACCATAATCTCATAATGAGCACGTTTCTTTGGCAATTGTAAGAGTGAAGCAATTGTCGCCATAGCATCTGCCACTTTGTTCTCTGCCCTTGGGATTTGGTAAAATTTGATATTGACAAAGTATTCTTCTAGATCATCTATCAGCTATTTATAGGGAATCAAATTTTCATCTTTTGTTTGATATTCATTATTTACTTGATAAATGAATAGTTCATAATCCCCATATACCTGTAATTCTATGATCTTCCATTCAATTGCTACTTTGAATCCAATGATTAATGCCTCATATTCCACCACATTATTGGTACATTGAAATATCAGTCTATAAGATTTCAGGATAGTGTGTCCTTGAGGTGTGATGAACAAGATCCCTGCTCTAGATCCTCATTGTGTATATGATCCATCAAAGTATAGTATCCATTGTTGTGGTGTCACTGTCAGAATGTATGCATCATGAAACTTCATTTTCATAGGTTGATCATCTGGTAAAGGAGATTCAACCAATTGTTCAGTGATTACTTGACCTTTGATGGATTTTATTTCCACATATTGAATATCAAACTCACTTAAAAGCATGACCCATTTGGCTAGTCTACCTGTTAAGGCTGCCTTACTAAGTAGATATTTTAATGGGTCAATTTTTGCTTTGAGCCTAATTGTGTGAGTCAACATGTAATGCCGCAACTATTGAGTAACAAATACCACTGCCAAGAAATATTTCTCAATGAAAGTGTAGTTTATTTCATAGCCATTCAAAGTTCTGTTGATGTAGTAAATGTCTTGTTCCCTTGCTTCATAATCTTCTTGTGCCAATAGTGCCCCTAAAGAAATATCTGTTGTTGCGATGTATAGTATTAGAGGCCTTCCTTCTGTAGTCAACATAAGAATAAGCGGTGACATCAGATATTGCTTTATTTGGTTGAAATTTGCTTCACACCCTTGATCCCATTTGAACACAATATTTTTATGCAATAGATGATTGAATGGATGAATTTTATCTGCTAACTGAGAGATGAATCTCCTAATTGATTGTAACCTTCCTTGTAGCAAGCTTAACTGACTGATGTTCTTGGTGGTGGAATTTCCATTATTGCCTTTACCTTTGCTGGATCTAATTCAATTACCATTTTATGACACTATGTATCCCAAGAGTTTTGCTGATGTAACCCGAGAGACACATTTCTTAAGGTTTAGTCTGACATTGAAATTTTCTAGCCTTGTGAAGATTTTTCCCAAGATATCCAGATGTCCTTCTCTAGAATAATATTTAGCCATAATATCATCTACATAATCCTCCATAAAGGTGCACATCATATAATGAAATATCGTGGTCATTTCTCTTTGATAAGTTTCCCCTCCATTTTTTAAATTGAACGACATGACATTCCAACAGAAGGTTCCCCATGGACATGTAAATGCAGTTTTATCCTAATCTTCTGGAGCTATCTTAATTTGGTTGTATCTGGAGAAACCATCCATGATTGACAACATGGGATGACCTGTCGTTAAGTGTACAATGATGTCTATATTATTTAATGGGAAGTCATCCTTGGGGCATGCCTTACTCATGTCCCTGAAATCTGTACATATCCTAATACTATTGCCTGGCTTTGAGATAGGTACAATATTTGATATCCATTCGGCATAATCAATAGACCTAATGAATCCTACATCTAATAATTTATTTAGCTCAGCCTTCACCATTAATGCGATATGGGGATGGATTTTTCTCAATTTTTTCTTTACAGGTTTGATTCTAGTAAGCAAAGACAAATGATGCATTAGAAGATTTGGGTCCAAACCTAGCATATCGAAATATGACCAAGAAAAATTTAATGCTTCATTCTTCAAATAATTTGATAAATTTAGGTCTCTCTTGCTTTGTCATAGATTCTGCCAGATGTAAAATCTTTGCGCTTCCTTCAGTGCCAATGTTTACAGATTGTGTTGGCTCCACCATAACTGATGACCGTTCATGATAATGCGCCAGAAGAGTGTCAAATATCCCATATTTCAGTGCTTCAGAGAGGTTTTCACTGTCAGATGCATTATTTATTTTTTCTTTTTCAAGATCTAATGCTGCCATAGAATGATTTTCACCATTAGATCCATTATTCTTGTTTTTAATTTTGCAACTGGAAGATTTGACACCCTCCTGCTGAGTTACATCATTGTGAGAGTTATGGATAGAATCTGTATCAGGTTTTTCACAACATAGGAAATTTATGATGGCATCATCATTTGCAAATATTGTTACATTTATAGGTTCAACAGGTTCCCAATCAATAAGTTCGGGATGGACTAAAGGCATGAAGTCATCAGATTGACTTAGGTTAATGGGGGTAAGGGTTAGGACAACTATGTTTTCATAGTCATTATTAGGGATGTTGAGATCAATGATGGTGCCCTCCTTAAGATTGTCTAGTTCAATCAATGTCTGTTCGTCCTCACTTGATTCATCGATATTTTGTGATCCTAATATGAATGGTCTAGACCCAGAGCTCTGTCCCTCCTCACGTGTAGGTACATATTGTTTTATGACATCAATTTGGACATCTATGTAAGATATTTTAGAACATAGATCCCATTCATATTCATTTGAATCCATTTTAGAGCTATCTCTAACCTGAAGGATTCTTTCAACAACCTTCTTTGTCATTTCTTGTTTTTCTTCTTCTGAGTATCCTAGTCCTGTCTTATATTTTGAATGAAGAGTAAGAGGTTGAATAGGTTCTATGATTCCTTCCTTCCTTTTTCCAATAGGTCCCTGTCCTTCATAACCTATTTTTTATAAAATAGCTTTCCCTTTGCCATACTTATATGTGTTGATGTTGATGTTTCCCCATCTTTGTATAACCAATTGAGGATAGATTTTTCTTCTGATTCATCCTCTATAGTACCATCTCTTATAAATATTTACTCTAGAACCATGAAATGTAGTGATGTTTGATGTTTGATCATTGATGGTTGGTCATATGTCTTTGGAGATGGCATCAATTGTGAAAGATTAAGAGATTGCTCAATAGAATATTGTCCCATTCCCTTGTCTATCAATTGGATGTGTTCTTGGAATTTCTGTGATAAATAATTTTGGGGACCTGGATTGTCTATTAACTGAGTGTCAACAAGACTTTCATCTTTTGATTTATCCTTTTTCTCAACCCACTTGGTGGTAATATTTGGACATTTTTCTTCATTTGATGAATTTGAACTGCATGCTTCCCTATTGTGAGGCACAAAAGTATCTTGAGAGATTCTGAGTGTGTCACAATGTTGAGGATGATTATTATCTACCGTTATAGTCACCTCCTATCCATTTACTAGGAACTTTAAGCATTGATGATAAGTGAAAGGTACTATTGCATTTCATGAATCCATGGGCATCCTAAGAGTATGCTGTAAGTTAACTCTTTTTCCAGTACCTGACATGCTATGTTTTTCATCATCGGTCCCACTTGAATGGGTAACACAATCAACCCCTTAGAAGATATTTCTTCCTCATCATATGCCTTTATTGTCATTTTCCTTTGGGCATCAATAGAATTTTTTGAATACCCTAGTGCACGGATTAAATTTAGAGTAAAAATGTTCAAACTAGCTCCCCCATCTATTAAGACCCTTTTGACATGATGATTGTGGATCAATACTTTGATATGGAGTGTGGTGTTATGGGGATGGTTAAGCGACACACCGTCTTGTTCAGAGAATGATAAACAGTGTGGTGTAGTCAAATGTCCCACCATAGCCTGGAATTGGAAAACATCTAGATTTTTAGGTACCGTGGTGGCAACTAGTGCTTGTTCTAGAACTTTCTTGTGTGATGGTGATAGTTTAAGTAGTTCCAGTATTGATATCCACACTGGAATTTTTTGAAGCTGATCGACAATGTTGTAATGAGATCAAGATGGAATTGCATTTTTAGGCGCCACTCCCTTTAAGACTACCTTGGATTGTCCCCTTTTCATGACATTAACTAGTTGATAGTCCTATTGTTCTCTAATTTTTAAAACATTTATTTTATTTTCAGAGACTTGTATGCTTGGGAGAAAATCCAAAGGGGTAATGTCATTGGTTTTTTGCTTGTCCAGGTGATGACCAATGGTATTATCATTTTCTACTTCAGTAAGGCAAATGATCATGGTATCATAGACATGACTGATATTATTACCTTTGTTGTTCATAGAAGATGATGCTCCTTTGTCATAGTTTGGTAAAGGGTCCTTGAAGGTTGTATGATCATTATTGTTTTGGTGTCCCTCTACATATACCTTGTTATTGTAAATCAGATCTTGAACTGTGTGTTTTAACTCCATGCAGTCATTAATCCTATGTCCTTTATTATTGTGGAAGTTGCAATAATATGCGTTATTCCACCATGGTAGTTTGACCTTTGGATCCTAGAATCTTGCTTCCCGCGTAGTGATAAGACCACTTGTGAGTAGTTATTTCATCACTGATTCCAATGTTTGGCCTAAACGTGTGAACCTACATCGGTATGATGATTTTTGGTATGTTTGCGGTTTTGTGATTTCGTTGTTTTGAATGACACTTGACTTGACGATTTGATCATTGTTTTGAATGAAACTTGACTTGATGATTTGATCGTTGTTTTGATTTGTTTTTGAAGTAGATGCTGTTAAGTTGAAAATGGGTTTGGCATTTGGTAAATCATTTGCCATTTCATTGGTCCCCGTATTTCTGTTCTTTTGCCAAAATTTTGGTTTGTCGTTGTTGGGGTATTGACTTGAGGAGTTTGTGTTATTTGATTTGTCGTTTTAATGTTTAATAACCCCTCTTTTGACCAACACTTCTTCAATTTTAATGCCATTTTCTACCACTTTTTTGATTGTGGGAGGACATTGTAATTTGAGTCTATAAATCATCTCGTCTGTCAAATTGTCAATGAACAACTCCATTTTTTCTTCCTCGGGAATGGAGCATGGATATCTAGTGAATAGTCATCGCCATCTTTGTAAAAAGGGCAATAATGTCTCCCCTTTGTTCTATTTCATGTTATATAGATCCTTTATCGTGACATCGTGTTGGATGTTAAAACAATGCTGAGATATGAGCATGTTGACAAGTTCTTCGAAAGTCCGTATCCCTGGTTGTAATTTGGAAAACCATTCCATACACGAACCTCCCAAGCTTCTTGGGAATAACCTCATCAAGTAAGTTTCCTCTTGAGAAAAATCTAGGCTCATGGTCTTGAATTCTCAGATATGATCGATCGGATCTGTCTTTCCATTGCATTTTTCATACTTGGGGAATTCACTGTGTAGAGGAAAAGGTATCATGTCCACTGTTGAGTGAAAAGGATAAGGACAAATGTCCTATAATTTCAGGACAAAAGGAAACACCAAGAGATAGTACCATTCATCTTCATTACATGCATTCAAAATCATTACATAATAGGCATTGCATCATCATAACATACATAATATAAAAATTGCATGTGCACGTCACCATGACATATAAATAAGCATCAGTAGAACATTGCATCCACTATCATAAGTAAAATAAGACATCTATAGCATCATTAAATGCATCACTCATAAACATATAGAAACGTCATTCATAACACACATGCATACATCATTTAGGAAACATAATCATCTAGAAATAAAGCATCATCCATAACATAGAACTGCATATCATGTAGAGTCCGTCAAAATCATATATATATATCGCTCAAAAAATAGTGTGTCACAGTACAATGTCTGAATATAACCCTAAATTGGATATGCCAAGTTCGGACCCAAATATTCTAATGCATCATTTGTCTTTGCCTACTAGAATCAAACCTGTAAAGAAAAATTTGAGAAAAATGCATCCCCATATCGCATTAATGGTGAAGGATGAGCTAAATAAATTATTAGATGTAGGATTCATTAGGTCTATTGATTATGCCAAATGGATATCAAATATTGTACCTATCTCAAAGCTGGACAATAGTATTAGGATATGTATAGATTTCAGCAGACATGAGTAAGGCATGCCCCAAGGATGACTTCCCATTAAATAATATAGACATCATTGTAGACTTAACAACAGGGCATGCCATGTTGTCAATAATGGATGGTTTCTCTGGATACAACCAAATTAAGATAGCTCCAAAAGATTAGGAGAAAACTGCATTTACATGTCCATGGGGAACCTTTTGTTGGAATGTCATGTCGTTCCATTTAAAATTGCACTCACATAGCCGTGTCACCCCCTAGAGAGAGCTTGTGTTTTTGTCATTTCTAGGTATGTACTCAAAGTTGGATTTCTCATCCGCTGAGAAAACTGTCCTTGGCTATTATATGGTGAGTGTTTTGGGGGCAGATTTTTTCCTCCCCTTGCACTATGAGTATTACAACGTCTGGTTACTGACTCGGCTGGATACTATGCTATGGTTCTTAGATAGGGTTTCCGTGTGGTGCGGAAAATGATAGACTCCCTCAGGAGACCTCCCAACCTTTAGAACAAAGGCTTTAGGGATAGTTATCTTGTACAATACCATCAAGTTGGAATTTCATCAACAACTTGAATTTGATTAGAGTGGGTTGGAATCCTTGGCTTTAGGTGTTGCCACTTAGGTCATTCCCGTAGGGTGAGTACTTTTTCCCACTATGGCAGGTCTTCTAAAGGTTTTAATAAAAGAAAAAAATTGCATGAAATTTAAGGATGAGTCTGGAAATTTGATCACCTAGTTAAAGGGAGAGAATAAGCCTATTCACCACACAAACACAATAGATACATGATTCGTTTTAAGCCCAAAAAGATAATTTTTTCTAATCTATGTGAAGATTTTGCTTCACAAAAGTCATGGTGTCCATTTTAACTGATATAGCAAAAGTGTGATGGCTACCGTAGGATTGATAAATTTTAAACCAAAATGGCTACCCTAGGATTGATAAATTTAAACCAAATGACTATCCTAGGATCGGTTCATTTTAGTCCAAATGAATCAAAATTAAATTTTGGCCGCTGTTGCATCAGATCCAGATAAATAATTACAGAAGCGCTAAAACAGCCAATGAAAGCGCTATAGTATTTACCAAATGCGCTAAAATTGAAAGCACTGAAACAAAGCTCTGAAGTGCCAAAGTTTTCAATGAAAGTGGTATATCATCTATACTGGAAATGGGTGGTCGATGCGCTAAAACATTTAGCAGATGTACTATAGTCTTACGAAAGCACCGAAACAGAGCACGAAAGCGCCATAGTTTTCCATGGATGTTCTATAGTTTTTGACATAAGCCCTATTGTTTTTGACGAAGGCGCTGAAATAGAACACGCCAGAAACCTGTATGACACTTTTCAGAAAAATTGCAAAATATGGGGTTAATGCCCCACGGTGGGCTCCAAATTGTAAGTGTGAATATGTAAACAAAGTAAAAACACCCCTTAATGAAACATTATATCAAATATTGAGAAAATAATCTACTGAAAGTGTCTCATTGTCTCCTATCTTTAAAGATTTATTAAGATACAGTGCTCTCAGATTTAAATGAAACACTATAACTGTTAAAATGACAATCTAAAAAATGAAATGATGCTGATGTAATGATGTGAAGCTATATGATAATGCTAAATGATAGAAGAACTACTATAACATGAATTGACATGAAAAACTATGCATGAAGCTATAGGAGGCAGCCATGATTATGATTCTAAAATGCTGGATGCTTGAATTGTTGGATGCTTTTTCTTGATGCTTGATGCTTGATGCTTGAATGATTTCTTGCAGAGTAAGATTGCATAAACTTGATAATCTGGGATCCTTTCTTTGTTGAATGAAGCTATATTTATAGATTTCCCAACAACAACATTGCATAGGGGTAGCAAAGTAGAGGCTTGTATTTAATCTGGAGGATTGAATGGTGAGAGATGGAGGAAATTGAGAAGATTTTGGAAATTTTCTCTACCCATGAAAAAACCAGGCAAGAAGATAGGAAGGATTGATGGAAGAAGATTGAGAGATGGATTTCCAATTTGTCTCCAATTTGTCTCCAAATCTTCCCGTGAAGATTGAATCAATTAATTTAGACATATTTTTGACATAAATTAGACATAGGATATCTAATTTGATTTTGAGGAAATATAGAGGAATATTCTTTATGCTTTTATTAAAATATTTTTATTTATTTAAATTAGAAAAAGAGGGATAAATAATTTAATAGAATAAACTATAGAATTTGTTTATTAAATTAAAATAGAAGAATATGGTAATTAATCAATAAAGTGATCTTGATCCTTATTTAATTAATTTAATATTGATGTGATAGAATAAAATAGGGGAAATGATAATTAAATCAAACAAGTATTTAATTTTGTTTATTTAATTAAGATGAGATAATAGAAAAATTAGAAGAATTTAAATGTGAATGTGAACGTGAACTATATAAATAAATATTTCTATTTATTCAATAGTAGAGGTATTTAGGATAATTAATCAAATAAGTCGTATTTAATTAATCGGATTCTTCAGACCAATTTTAGGTGTATACATGAACTAGTCATCAAAACCAAATTGAATTCATTCTCTCATTGCCGCAACATAGTTTTCAAGCTACATATTTATTTACAGTAGTTTAAAAACCTTAAAAAAGTCTTATAAATGGCACGAATGACATCTATATTTCCACTCTAATTTACTTCATTCATAACTACCCAAATCATGGGCTTCTCAAATTAAGGAACGCATGCAAAAAAATTTCAATTGTCAATTTCCTTGCCACATTTCAAACCCTCTATTTACTCTCTATCCAAGTCATGGTAAGCATATAAAAATGAACATATGCAAAAAATTCCTATTGCCATTGTTCATGACAGTTAGACGAGTTTGTATAGAGCATAAAGGATATATATCACTACTTTATGAGGCTATTAAATTAAAATTAAAAGGTGTAGTATTTAGCCGCTTTAAATATAACTATTGCAAGTCTGAAGGTGTCGTCATTTATGTCAAAAAATTGGTGTTGTCATTGATGTAAACTATGTATTGAGGTAGATTGTTGCATGATGAAGATGTTGAGGATATTGAGAAAATTGTGAAAAATAGGGAAATAGTTTTTTGTAGGTTGTGCATGTATAATTGAGATATTGAGGAAGTTTTTTGAGTACTTGGAGGTATACTTGTGTTATAGTGTCTAGAGATGTGTTGGAATGAAGTAATATGCTAAGATGGTGTGAACCCCTAAACCTGCAAATGCACAAAGATGACAAACATGGTTAAATGTTAGATCAAAATGCATGCAAATATGAGAGATTCCCCATAAAATCCATCTATTTAAACTAAAATTAGGAACAAAGATGAAGAACACAACACAAGGAATAAAATTAAATCCTAATCAAAGCTAATAGAATGATGATCCCATGGGGGAATCGGTGCCAATGAAATGTTGCAATTGGCCCTTTTCCAATTCCTAAGTTGCAATGTGAGTTGATTGAACAATGGTCAAATCTCCAAAGAGATTTGAGCATAGCCTTGTTACAATTTATGAAAATGATGGATGGTTGAGTGCATTGGGAAAAATTAGCTCTCAATGTGAAGAGAGTAACTTTGCATGTGGATTGTGGATGAAGATGGATTTGAGTATAATAAGTTTACTCAAATTATGGATGTTTGAATGAGAGGAAGACTCTCTCATTTATAGATTTCCAAAATGGAAGATAGAGTGAAAATAAGCAATGTGGGATCATTCAACATCTAATGGCCAAGTGCCACTTGTCAAGATGTGAATGGTTGATGAATGAGCACATTTTGGTCAATGTGCATGATAAATGCCCTTGGATTCAAATTTAAAATTTGAATGTGACATGTGAGAGGGAAAGAGAAATGAAGTTAATGTCACTTGGCTCAATGCACAAGGACATGTAAGAGGCATTGAATGCCTTGTTGGAAGGACCAAGCCCATTTGAATTTTGAATTCAAATTGAGGGAATATTCCCTTTTGATGCCATGTTGAAAGAAAATAGGCAATTAATAAATCAAAGTAATTGATTTATTGTGCAAGTTGCATTCTCTAGAGGATTTTAAGGAGATGGATTAACTTAATCATGGTTTTGTTTAACTTAAAGAAGAATTAGATGATGTGACAATTTAGACTTAAATTTATGAATTGATTTAAATCAAATTGAGAGGAAATGATTAATTAAATAAATGATTTTGATTTATTTAACTAAGGAGGAATATGTTAGATTTAAATTAAATAAGGTTTAATTTATTCAATTTAATAAGAAGAATTTAGAGATTTAATTTAAATAAATTATTTAATTAAAAGGAAGTTTATAGAATTAATTAAATAAAAATGATTTATTTAATTAAGAGGAGATGATGACTTATTTAGATAAATTTGATTTATTTAATTAAGAGATGAAGAGTGATGAATTTAATTAAATACAAATTATTTGATTAAATGACTAGCAAAGGAGATGATTCAGGATGGAATGGTGTTAATAAATCAGGATCCAGTGTGTCGGATCGAATTGTACATTTTTCATGTTTACATTTTGCTCCTCTTTGAAGCAATGTACTTGTTGCATTGATTCAAAAAATAAGATGCTATGATCAAAAGTTCAAAATTTCTCAATTTTTTAGATGCCCCAATGTTGCCCCAGCGAAAAGAATTATGTTGGGATACTGCCCCCTCGAGAGATCGAGTGGAAATGTACGATTTTTTGATCGAGATCACGATAAAATGAGAGAGGAGTGGTTTTATTGATCAGAGGACGAAAGATAATTATTTGATGTAGACAATTCTAATGATGTATAGACAGTCATAGGCCATGGGTAGCCTCGTGTATATTTTGATACAACACACCGATTTTAGATAGAAATGTGAGTAAAGATAGAAGAATAAGAAGAATAAGATGGATGGAAGGAGGATCCACAAGCCTACACTATGATGATGATGATGATTTGCATTGCTAGGAATTGGGATTTTCAAAGGGCTAATTACATTATGTTTGATAACACACATAGATACAATGCATTAAGGTATAAAGAACCAGGATGGCATGGTACCTAGTGTGATGGACTTTGACTTGTCAATCAGATAGGATTATTCTTATTCACACTTTACATACAAAAACCTTGCTAGGACGGACCTAACAAAGCAAGTATTCGCCAAATTATTTTAGAAGAGTATCCAACAAGCACAACAGATAAAAAAGATAATGATCGTTGCCCCATTCCTTTCTCTCTAAACCTATTTTTTTTAGGCATCATCGAGAGGTCCTTGGAATGAGTGCAAAATAAGATAAGTCTAAAAAGACCAAGAAAAAGAAACCAAACAAGCTAATGTTCTTCATACTGCTAGCCAAGGCTAACTATTGTGGGGTACCTGATGCTTATGTCCATCGCAGGAAAGCTTCATCCTAGGACATGTTGTGATCAAGGTTTTGATGTGATTGATTTGGGTGATAAGCTATTGATATTCCGAGTTGACTAACTTGCTAACTTACTAATCTAGACTTGAGACTTTGTTGATTAGGTGTTCATTTTGGAACTTGCTAAACTTGTTTTTGACTGAATCACCAAAGGGTGAAAGTGATGATTGGCTTTATTAGGAATGCTTATTATTGCAGGTGAAAGCGAGACGAGACAGGTGCACCATTTTTGTTTTTTTAGATATTTTGAGGCTGTTTTTGGTATTTTCACATTTGTCAATGTTTTTGGTATTTTGGAGGTTTAAGACGAACAAAATAACTTAAAGACCTATCCTAGGGGTCTTGGGAGCTGATTCGTAGATTAGCCTTGCCTACGTTATACACATAGAGACCACGTAGTTCGACGGATGATAGACTTGATGATGATAGGATGGACAAATGGATTGCCATTTTATTGTTTGAAGGACTAATGTAAGATGTAGACTAGGTGGGCAAATAGATTGCCAATGCGAAAAACACCTAAGGACTGAACTAACTGTCAAAATAGATGGGCAAATGGATTGCCAATGTGATAGATGCCTAAAGGACTAACCTAAATGTAAAAATAGCTGAGAAAACAGATTGCCAATGTGATAGATGCCTAAAGACTGACCCTAACTGTCTCAAGGGATGATCAAAGATCAACCTTGCCTATGTTCAAGCTTAGAGACGACGTAGTTCGACAAGGTGAAAGACTGAAAAGACTCAATGATGAATTTTTGAAGATTTTATGATATTTTGACATGTTTTTGGATTTTTGAATGATCTGGATATTTTTGGATTTTTAATGTTTATTTGTTTTTGAGTTTTTGATGAGTTTTTGACAATTTGGATATGATATGTGATGGTATTAGTGCTCTATTTTGAGATTTTGTTGAAAAACAAGCTTAATGTTGCTCAATCAGATTGATAGTTTGACTAAGTGTGTTAAGTCAAACAAAAGTGATAATGCACTTGTAATATCTAGGAAGTTGTGTTATTCTAGAATAAACTTGTATATAAGAGGATGGTTTGAATAAGTGTGTTAAGTCAAACGAGGTGGTTTTGGATTTGATAATTTGGCTAAGTGTGTTAAGCCAAACATAGATGATAATGAACTTGTAAACCCAAGGAAGTTGTGTTATCCTAAAGTAAACTCGTGCACAAGATGATAGTTTGACTAAGTGTGTTAAGTCAAACGAGGTGGTTTTGGATTTGATAATTTGGCTAAGTGTGTTAAGCCAAACATAGATGATAATGAACTTGTAAACCCAAGGAAGTTGTGTTATCCTAAAGTAAACTCGTGCACAAGATGATAGTTTGACTAAGTGTGTTAAGTCAAACGAGGTGGTTTTGGATTTGATAATTTGGCTAAGTGTGTTAAGCCAAACATAGATGATAATGAACTCGTAAACCCAAGGAAGTTGTGTTATCCTAAAGTAAACTCGTGCACAAGATGATAGTTTGACTAAGTGTGTTAAGTCAAACAAGGTGATAATTGATTGGATTCAATTGATCAAGATTGATGAAGCTTGAATTGGAACAAAATTGTTTTGATTATTTTGATGTGACGCTGACGTGCACATTAGATGCAACTAATATTGATTGTTCAGATTGATGTTTGATGAAAGATAAAGCTTGATAAGGAGTGTCTTCCTATCAAAATATGCTATGGGCTAGTGACTGGACTTGGTGCTCATAAATGTTTGAACCAATTTGATTTCATGTTTTCCAATGTTTAGATCATCAGATAAGTTAGAGGATATATATCAAGATTTATTCTCGAAGCAAGATGTAAATATCTGTCCCTAGTGTCTAGCAATGTTTGAATGACCGTGGGTGGATTCTTAGATAGGTGTGTGGATAGATATGGTAAGCATGCAAAGGATGCCAAGGGTTATCTTGTGACAAGATAAGGTGTTTGAATAGAGGAATGCTCATTTGGATATTTTCTTCAAGGCTCAGATAATGTTGGGTAGGATGGGACCCATGAAAATGACCCATGTCAAGATGACTACTATAAGCGAGTCTAAAGCGTTTACCAAACCTTTATCAAAATATAGATAAGGTAGATAGATGGAAATGGGTTGGATAAATGGTTCATGGATGAACTGATTTATGCTGGCTTTATTATGGATGCGATATGATGCTTTCGACTAAACTGGCGCACATAGATGCTCGATTCTACACTTGACGCTTGTTTGCCAGGTTTTCATCATGGTACCTTCCCAAAGTGCCACCCATGCGGTTTTCACTAGAAGATGATTTTTCTCTTGACTATTTTCAATCCTTTTTCTGATTTTTTTGGATTTTTGTATTTTTGTATTTTTGTATTTTCTAAGAGATTTTAAGCTGATGTTGAACCACCTAGTGGTGCTGATGTTGATGCTTTTGTCATAATGTGCCATCGATATCCTACCCGAAGAAGTTGCTTTGCTAAGATACATGCACATGAATGCAACTTTTGAGATCCCTGATCTATTTTGTTGATACCAGAGTTAACTTTGTCTTTGTGCGCACATCGTGATAGAGTGCCTTCTGAATCCTTACAATGAAGGGTCACTGCCAATACATGGTCAATGTGAGAATTGGATATCATGTGTGGAGGCATGGATGGAGTGTGTTTAGGAATAAAATATGGATTGGTTGATAGTTTGGAACCTTTGACTCTCCAAACTTGGTGAGATGAGCAATAATGGGTGGATATGGAAGTGTTTGTGGAATTAGGACCAACTTCTTGATACACTTTGTATGTTGCTTGAGAAGCCGACTTTTGCCTTTGTGGAAATTTTTGATGGATACTTTTCCCTTTTTTAATTTTTCCCCATAGTTTCTTTGACCGATGGAGTTTGATATGGATAATCTTTTTGTCTATTCTTTGGCATGCACATGTATTTGATTTGTTCGATATGCTTACTAGGTTCTTTTTCTTTGATAATATTCTTCATGCTTTGATTTAAATCTTTCTTTTGATGTTGGTCTCAATTCATGGATGGGGTGATAGGTGGATGAAGATTCATGGCATGGTGGGTTGTAGTATTGGCATCGGTTTCATCATAAGGATCCTTTGTGCTTCCTATGTTGATGTTTTCTTGAGATGAAGTTGCCCCCAATTTTGTGGAAGTATTACGGATATGTTGAGATCCCTTGATTATCAAATAACCAAGGCCTTGACGCTTAGGATTTCTAACAATCTGCATTGGTTCAAGGATACCCTGTTCATGTAGGCCTAATCCTTTGCCTTGATAATTCATCTGTTCAATTTTTTTTTTTGCAATGGGATATGATCTACCTTGGAAACAAGGTGCTACTCCTTTTCTCTGTGGTGGATTTTCAAAAGTGACAGCTGTAGACACCTAAAAATGACCTAGGCCTGCAAACACTATTTTACCACTTTCCATCCTAGCATAATTGTAACATTTGAATTATGTCCCTAACCCACATTCAACTATTAATTAAATAATTCATGATTATTAAATAAATAAATCTTATTTATTTAATTTAATATGTCACTAATTATCAAAGTCTACTAATAATTAAATAAATACATCAATTTATTTAATTAACCCTTATCATAAATGTCTTCTTGATTATTAAATGAATATATTTAAAATATATTTATTTAATGTGTCACTAATTCCTAAATCCTCTCTTAATTAAATAAATTTATTTATTTATTTAACTACTTCTTCTAAATTAAATAATTATTTTAATTATTTAATTATGGCATGTGACATTTCTATATTTTTAAATAAAACAAATCATTTAAAAATATCTCACATACTTAATTGATTATTCATTTAGTAATTAATTTCAAAAATCAATTACTAATTACCTCACAAAATCTTCTATTTTGAATTAATTTAATTCAAAAGGGAAATATTCTTCTACAAATCAAGTAATTTCCAAAATTATTGATTTTCTAAAATCTCATCCTCCTGTCTTCTGGTTTTTACTAATTTCATCTCCACTATCACATTCAGTCTGGATTTAATTCATTTAATTAAATCTTATTTACACCTATGGGTATTTTTCCCTAACCCTAATTGAGGTTGCTTTATTGAATCTTGACCTTTGATTCTAGGGTATTCCTCAATCTCTCATCTTGTCCATCCATTCAAGATTGCATTTTCTATAAAAAAGAAAATCTTGATCTCATTTTCGGATCCATAATCATTTGTTTACACTTTCATTATAGGAATTCTTCTTATCTAGGATTTGATATTCATTATTGCTTGCATTTAGGATTGAGTTTCTATTTTGCATAGTTTAATAATTTAAAATCCTTCAAAGGCAGTGTTAAGGCTAGGCATTAGAAAAGTTTGCTCACACACAATCTGAGGGCAATCTATCATTGCAACAAAGCTTGAGAAGGTACAATGAAAATCAGTCATGGAGTCAAAGGATAGGTGAGATCTTTCCAATTTCTTGCATTACTTTGTGTTTTTAACTTCTTTGCATTTCATTGTTGATTTATATTAACTTGCTGGTACAACTAATAAGTGTTTCAATCTTGCAGGAAAATTAGGTCATTACATTGGTGAACCCGACATTCCAGCACGTCCTTTTTTTGTAGGTGTCGTACGTTTTTTGCAGGTTCAGGGTACGCAAAGCCGCATTTGACATATAGTGCGACGCAAATGCTCTGCTGCACCGCATTCGTATTCGTGTGCAGCACAATCATTCCTCTGCAATGCATTCACTACTTAGAGAGCCGCATCTGCCATGATGGATTTGACGAGCCACATTCGAAACTTCACACCGCAAAGGACTGGTAAAACACAATTTTTTTTTTCTTGTTTATTGTAAACTGGATCCGATGTGATCGCGACCAGTATTGCCTTTTTTTTGTTATTTTTTTTTCTTTAAGGGTAAAATGAACCAATCCTAGGATAGACACACTTAAAGATTGAATTTATCAACCCTAGGGTAGGCATTTTTTAATTTGGAATTTATCAATCTAGGATAGTCACCACACAAAATTTTGTTGAATTAAAATGAACACCATGTCTGTGTGAAGCAACATCTTCACTTAGATTAGAAAATCTTTTTGTTGTGGGTTTAAAATTGAACACTTGATTTGTGTGTTTTGGATAGTAGGCATATGCTCTCCCCTTTACTAGGTGATCAAAAAGCTAGACCTATCCTTTCTTTCATACTTATGCATTTACTATTTTCATACAACCTTTAGAAGGCCTGCCGTAGTGGGAAAAAGTACTCACCCTACGGGAGCGACCTAAGTGGGAACACCTAAAGCCAAGGTTTCCAAACCACTATAATCAAAAGCAAGTTGTTGATGAAAATCCAACTTGACAGTAGTTGACAGGATAACCATCCCCAAAGCCTTTGTTCTAAAGGTTGGGAGGTCTCTTGAGGGAGTATATCTATTGTCATACTGAACATAAAGACTTACTAAGAACCTAGTGTAGTAGCCAACTGTGTTAGTAACCAGACATCCTTTCAATCACGGTGCAAGGGGAGGGAAGAATCTCCCCCCAAGACACTCACCATATAATCACCATGGACTATTTGCTCAGGGGATTCGGTATCCACTTCCGTCACCTTGAGTACGCACCTGGAAAAGACAAAAACATGGGCACCCTCTAGTGGGTGACAAGGTTGTGTGAGTCGACGTGATTTTAAGATGTGGGTTGTGATTGTGAGGATGAACCACTTGAATTTTAAGAGTGAGTCTGTTTGAACAAGAATTTCACATTTTTGATTTTTGTGCTTGCCAAGAATTCTTAAAAATCTTCAAACAAATTACAAAATCACAAATCTGGATCACAAAAACTAGTCAAAAACTACAAACTGTGTTCGGGTTTTTCCCTAAAAATACATATTATGACGCAAGCGCTCTGCTGCACTGCATTTGACATCTGGAAAACCACATTCGCTTTGGTGAGCTGCATCTAAGCCATCAGGAGCCGCATTCGCTCCGTCAAGATGCAATTGACAATTACAGAGCCGCATTTGCAACCAACGAGCTGCATTCGGTTAACTGAGCTGCATTTTCCAGACACAAACCCGCATTCGCAACACTGTGTCGCATTCACCACTTCCTGAACCACATTCAATTCAGTGAGTTGCATTTTCTCTGTTGCACCGCATTTGCTGTAACACATTTGCTAAAACTGCAAACATTTCTTTTCTGTCAAAATCAAAAAGTTCACAATCTGTCTTCAAGTCAATCAGATCTTTCTTCACTGATACAATCCAAACCAAAATTTTAATTGCTCAACTTTCCATCAAAATAATTGCATATTTAGATACCATTTTAGGCTCATAATAGGTCACTTTCACTAGATTGCATTGGTAGCTTCGTCACCTCCTTAGACACTCACTTTGGTAGATTTTAGGAGTTGACTCTTACCATTCATTGTCTAAACTTTGAATTCATTAGTAGGTTATCATTGGAACCAATTACATTTTTCAATTTGTCAATCCTTTTGTGAAGCATTTCCCACTCAATACTCTAGTGTGGAGATTTCACTTTGTCCCATTTATAGTCCTTCTACGGTCCATTGGTTTTCCAAAAACTGGATCATTGCCAAAACATTGTTTGTCCAAGTTTGTCCTCTTTAGATCTCTCATTAGTAAGTACATCTTAGGATCATTTATTGCATATCATTTAGTGTCATTCAACTTGCACCCATAAGTCTTTTTCATAGCATCATTTTAAAAATCCAAAAAACCAAAAACATAGTCTCATATTTAGATCATTTTTTTTTCCATCATCCCAAGTTGAGCAAAACTTTATATGGTTGAAACTAGACTAGATAAAAATAAAAGACTCATGGATTCCTTTGGACAAGACAACAACTTTCTTGAGTTCACAACTGGCATGAGTTCATTTACTAATGCCACGAATAATCCTTGTTTTGACATGGAAAATTCCAACTTCAATCCTTTTAGTGAGATGAACATCCCATCATCTCCATCAAATATTTTTGAACCATTTATCCGACGGGATGAAAATGGGGATGTCTTTGAAGAAGACATACAAGCTGTCGCTCAAAACCCAGAAGTGGCCTCTTTTGTGGAAGAAATGGTCTTAAGAAACTCATCTAGATTCCTAGCTATGCTCCTTGACCTAGGGGCTAAGTTACCAAAGGGATTTGATCTTAACACTCTTAGAGCAACTTCTCCCACTCCAACATCATACAATTCTTCCATGGGAGCTTCTTCACAGAATGTCATCAACACACTCAATTCTACCTCCCTTGGTCATACCACTACCACAACCAATACAACATCTATTGGGGGATCATCTTCCCAGACCAACACCACATCACAATCCATCCCCCAACAAACATCCACCATTCCTTCACAAACAATGGGGGCAACCACATCAAACCTCTTTGGAACTACATCTAGTTCCATGAGTACATCAGCAAACCTACTATTGGGTTCTTCAAGTACCATTGCAACCAACTCATCTAACCCATTTGGGAGAAATAAACAAAGAGTTTTCATCCAAGGCACCCAATCCACTTCATCACAAGTCAATACCAACACTTCTCAAGGTCATAATCTTTTATTTGGGCAAGGCAATCAAGGCATGCAATCATATACTCCATTTGGCAATCAACAAGGTCAAAACCAGCAAGGTCCTCAAATCCAGTCCAATATGGCAGGATATCATATTCCCCCTTATGCTTCTCAAGTCCATACGCAACAACACATCCCTCATCAAAATACTCATTTCCAACAACCACCTAATCACAACAATCAGTTTGCTCATCGGCAACCCATTCCCAGTCAACACATCTCACAACATTTGGGGAATCAAATCACCTCCACCACTAACATAGGTGATGCTACCAACCATCCAATGGTAGAAGCACTCACTCACCAACTTGCTGCTCTTAAAACACAAGTGGATACCTTGCAACAATCCAATAAAAAGTCATACATGTCACATTACTTGTGTCCTTATCTGTTTGACACAACTTTATATATTCCACCATTTCCTCATGGATATGTGGTCCCTCATTTTCCCAAGTATAAAGGCAAAACAAACCCCCTTGAACACACAAGGGAATTCACAACTAGTTGTATTGACATTGCTTATGAGCAAACTTATCTCATGAGACTCTTTTCTAGAAGTCTTGGAGGTCATGCACTAGAATGGTTCTCACTATTGCCTAAGGGAATAAAAACTTGGGACGAATTGGCAAATAAGTTTGTCAAAAACTATGCTTACAATATCGACACAGACATTGACATCACCTCCTTATGCAAACTTACCCAAGAGGATGCAAGAGAGACTTTCATTCCATTCTTTCAAAGATGGAGAACCTTAGCAAGTAGATGTCTAGTAGAAATACCTGAAAAGGAGAAAGTAACCATGTTTGTGCAAACTCTCCTTGGACCACTAAGGTATGGATTACAAGTACATTGTTGCACCACTTTTGTTGACCTTGTTGAAAAGGGGGTTTAACTAGAAAAAGCCTTGATTGCCAAAGGTGAACTGAAATATGGTGGCAAAACCATCAACACAACCACCAATAATAACCCAAGTAGCTCAAATGACAAAAACAAATACTAGGTTAAGAACAAACACATCACAAGTGATGGTGTAGTTGATGCAAAAACTGTAAATGCAATAGGTCATGTACTCACAATCAAAGGAGTACACAATCAAAATGCACCTGTAACTACACCAACACCAACTGCCAATGCTCTCCAAAACAATCATACACAATCTAATCAAAGGCAGTTGCGTGAACCACGACAGTTCCAAAAATGTACATACACCCCTTTGGGTGAAACTATCAAAACTATCTTAAAGAAAATTCTCCAAAACGGCGTCATAACGCTGGAGGAGCTGAAACTGTATGACCCTGGTCAATTCAAGCCGTCATGGTGGGATGAAAGTTCATTCTATGATTACCACTGTGCCAAAGGGCACAAAACATCCTCTTGTCGCCAATTACAAAATTTGCTGCAAGACCTCATAGAGAACCACACCATTGAGTTGGGTGGTTAATCTTTTACACCCAATGCAGATCATACCATACACAAGAACCCACTACAAGATCATGGTAAGGCTTCCTCATCTGGCACCAAGCATACAAACAACCAAGCAAACCACATTGGCCCGATTTATAATACTAGTCGTCCTGCATATAGTTATCCTGATGGCACTATTATTAACAATCTTTGTGCTGCTAATGAAGATGAATCTGTTAATACCATCAACATCAAAAGAGCCCCAGAATGCAATGTGACTACGCGTAAAGGCAAGGTCACTATCCCGAGTCCGTCTGCCCAACAACCAAAGATCACCATACCTGGTCCATTCGCTAGACAATCCACCCCAAAACTAGAGTTCAAAATTTTTGAGTAGTTAAATAAAACACATGCTCAAATATCCATTCTTGAACTACTTCGTATTTCACCCACGCATAAGGCCATCCTTGATAAAGTACTGCAAGAGTCATCCATCCCTACCAACATCGATGTCAACCATTTTGAGACCATGGTCGGACACCTGAATTCACCTCACGACATCACCTTTTCCGACAATGACTATTCGTCACCTAAACCATCGCATAACGACAACGACTATTCATCACATTGAAGTCTTTGTCCACAAGCATAAATTTCGACAAGTCCTAGTAGATGGCAGAGCAAGATTGAATATCTTCTCTCTGAAATTGGTCAAAGCTCTTGGTTTCTCAGAGGCATGTGTAGATGCTAGCAAAATCATCATTATCAAAGCATATGATGATGAAGAACACACTTCTAAAGGCGTTATTACAATTCCACTCCGAGTGGTTCCGGTCATCATAGATACCACATGCCAGGTCCTGGATCGTGATATCCACTATAATATATTACTTGGTTGCTATTGGATTCATGCTTTAAAAGAAATTCCATCCACCTACCACCAATGCCTCAAATTCCCTTTTGATGGAACTAAGATCACTATCCCCAGAGATCCTGATCCATTCCAATACTGCACCAACCTGCGAGCTACTACTGAGCACCATGTACCCATAAATCAGGAAGCCTCATCTTCCACTACATCCAAATACATTGACCCAATGACACTTGCAAGATCATCCATTCCATCATCTTCTACCACACAATCTCCATCGACCTCCATCCCAAGTAAATATATTTAGATCCAAGACCTTGGTTGTGGAGAGTTCAAGTTAAATACGGCTTACTGTATAACCACAATATTGAAGCCACCGAAAGTCTATGGTAGACCTTTTTTTGCATTTGAGCCCAAAGTAACTTTCAATGTTCCACCAAAAAGTGTTTTTACACGGTGGGGCAATATGGGTGATGAAGACATCATTGACATAGATAACTAGATCTACAAAGACCCAATAGAGTTATCACCACTACCGTTGCATCTTTATGGAAAAGGATATGATATATGCAAAGCCCAAGGTTTTGATGGGACAAGCGGCCTTGGAAAGAACAACAATGGAAGAAGGGAACCTATTATTATAACGGCAAGACCAAGATACATAGGGCTAGGGTTCGACCAACTAGGAACTGACGATCAATGTATCTATGAATATTCAAGTAAGGACGTAATGGCAACATAAAGTGTCGGGACAAGCAAAGAATCCCTAACCGAAACAGACTCAAATGAATGGGAATGGGGATCTGAAAAAACCATCAGTGACTATGAAATTGATGAACTATTCTTAGAACCTGGCCGACCTTCCTTTGAAGAATGATTCCGCCAGCAATATAACATTGACCCTATTGACTGACATTCTAAATACAAGAAATGGATGAGCATTCCTTGGAATCCAGAGGAACACAAAGTGTCATCGGTAATACCTGAATCACCCCACCCCATTCTTGAGCCCACCCATGAGCTTGACCTATCTAAGCCCATTATCCTTATTTTTGAAATGCCAACCACTAGTCATGATGATAATTTTATCCCATACTATGACTTTGAATTCAATTCATCTGACTCAGAATATGGACCTTCCATTGCATCAGACACGAAAGTGGAAATTGACAACTTTGCCTTTACACTTGAGGCATCAATTTTTACACTTTCCACATCCTCCCCTTCCTTCACCAACACTGACGATGGAATCCATCTTGTTTATCCACAACTGATCGACTTGGACCAACAAGATCCACCGGTAATGGACATATTTCAGAATGACGAGGCAATTGCAGAGTTCATGGGGCTAAGAGAAGGTATTCCATGGGGAGATCACAAAACAGGGTTCTCCATAGATCTCGATTGTATAGCTTACTTTGGGGAGATTGTGCAATCCTCCAGTGGCAAAAATACAAAAAGTAAAAAAGAAAAAGAAATGCCTTTAGGTGAAAACCGCAAGGCACCTTCTGGCAATAAAATAGTAAAAACAAAGGACATATCCGAAGGTGAAAACCTCTTTGATGCACCTAAGGATGGAGGATTGGACTTTCTTCCCGTAACATAAGAAAATTGGCTATGCTTATTGAAGATACAGTGGAAGTTAACATAAACACACTAGAGAATCCCAAAATGGTTCTCTTGGCTGCATCATTGTCAGATGAAGAAAAACCTGAATTCAAACAATTCTTCATAGAAAGAAAAGTTAACTTTGCATGGTCATATGCTGACATGCTAGGGCTTGATCCTGAATTGGTTCTACACCATCTTCCTTTAATCCTAGGAATCAAGCCGGTCAAACAAAAGTTGCGCAAGATGCACCCACAGATTGCATTACTTGTCAAGGCAGAACTAAAAAAGTTACTAGATGTTGAATTCATAAGGTCAATTGATTATGTGGATTGGATATCAAACATTGTTCCTGTTACTAAACCAAATGGACAAATCTGTATCTACACGGATTTCAGAGATTTAAACAAAGCTTGTCCAAAGGATGACTTCGCCCTACCAAACATAGACATGATTGTTGACCTCACGACAGGATATGAGATGCTATCTCTCATGGATGGCTTTTCAGGCTATAACCAAATCAGAACATCTCAAAGTCTTAGATAAATTTTTTTGATGACTTGAGGATTACAAGGTTAGATTGAACCCAAATAAATGTGTCTTTGGAGTCACTTCAGGCAAGCTGCTAGGATACATTGTTTCAAGACGAGGCATTGAAGTTGATCCCGCAAAAGTAAAAGCAATTCTGGACATGCCTCCACTAAAGGTAATTAGTGAGTTGCACACACTTCAGGGCAGATTGCAGTCTATTCGTCACTTCATTGCATAGTTGGCAGACAAGTGTCAACCATTCCAGTACCTAATCCGCAAGAGCATTCCATTTGTATGGACAGATAAGTGCAACATGGCCTTTGACAAAATCAAAGAATATTTATTAACAACTCTAGTATAAATGCCACCTATTGAGGGAAAACCGCTGATTCTATATGTATCTGCAACAACAAATGCACTAGGGGCATTATTGGCACAGAATGACCATGAAGAAAAAGAAAGAGCTATATATTACATCAGTCGCACATTAATTGGATATGAGCTCAACTATACACCCATTGAATGGGCATGCTTGGCAGTTGTCTTTGCGGCACAAAAACTAAGACACTATATGCTAAGTCATCAAACACATCTGATAGCAAATATTGACCCATTAAAATATCTCCTGAGTCGAGCAACATTGACAGGTCGCTTGGCAAAATGGGTCATGATTTTAAGTGAGTATGACATACAGTATGTGGAGTGCAAGGCTATAAAAGCTCAAGTCATAGCAGATCAACTGGCAGATGCACCAATCCAAGCTACTCATTAGCTGATCACTGATTTTCCAGATGAGTCAATCTTTCATGTAGAACCAACTCTACCATGGAAATTATACTTTGATGGATCCCACATTGGGCACGGCTCAGGGGCTGGCATATTATTTATCACACCACAAGGGGATTCAATTCCTAAATCATTTCAGATTGCTTTCCCTTGTACAAATAATATTGTGAAATACGAGGCATTGGTCATAGGTCTTAAGATAGAAATCAAATGGAAAATTTAGACATTGCTCGTATTCAAAGATTCTCAATTGGTCATCAATCAAGTGAATGATGACTATGACACAAAAGATGAGAAGTTGCTTCCCTACAAAAGAATGGTGGATAGTTTCTTGATGTATTTCAAAATGATTGCATTTGAACAAATCCCGAGGACACAAAATAAAGCAGCCGATGCAATGGCTACCATTGGATCTCTCCTAGACATCCCTAAGAATGTGTCACAATTTGAATTCTTAGTGGAACAGCTGTTGATGCTTGCATATGATATTCCAGAGTCTGAAATGGTGTGTGAGATTATTGGTCCCGGTTCGCCTTGGTATCAAGACATATACGACTATCTTAAAACACAAACCCTTTCACCCAACTTGTCTAACAACCAAAGAAAATCTTTTATCCGAAAAGCGGCTAGACATACCATTGTCAGTGACACCTTATACCACTGTGGCTTTGACAACACCCTTCTTCACTGTCTCGACACTGATGAAGCCCAAATGACTTTACGAGAAGTACATGAGGGTATATGCGGATCTCATTCGAGTGGTCCAACCTTATCTAGGAAAGTCACTAGACTGGGATACTACTGGCCGACATTGGAAAAAGATACTCTTTAATTTTTTAGAACATGTTGGAAATGCCAGGTGCATAGTGACCTGATTCATGCACCTGCACAAGAATTGAGACCTATTACTTCTCCATGGCCTTTTGCACAATGGGGACTCGACCTCGTGGGTAAGATCCATCCATCCTCTTCAAATGGCCACAAATTCATAATCACTGCCACTGAGTATTTTACTAAGTGGATTGAACCTGTCCCTCTCACTTACATCACGGGTAAACAAATATCCAAGTTTATCCTAAATTACATCATTTGCCAGTATGGTGTCCCATAATCCATCACCACAGACAATGACAGTCCATTCAAAAATCAGGACGTTCATGAACTCTGTGAGCGATTCCACATCCAACACCATTTCTCCACCCCATATTACCCACAAGGTAATGGCCAAGCTGAGGCATCCAACAAAACAATTCTTCGCATTTTAAAGAAGACCATCAACAACGCTGGCTGAGATTGGCACCTCCAACTTAATCCTACTTTATGGGCCTATCGTACTAGTATCTGCACCCCCACTAGAGCCACTCCATTTTCCCTGGTCTATGGATCTGAGGCCATATTACCCATCGAGGTCGAAATTCCTTCTCTCTGAGTCTCTTTGAAAGGAATGATTGATGATGAAGAGTACAGACATACTCGCCTACATGAACTAGAAATGCTACAAGAAAGATGACAAAATGCCTTAAATCATCTACAGGCATATCAAAACCGTCTTTGCAGAAGTTATAACAAAAGAGTCATGGTGAGAAAGTTCAAAATTGGTGACTTGGTTCTCATGCAGAATCCCAAAAATTAAGCAGACCGTGAAAATCCTGGCAAGTTTGAGGCTAATTGGCTTGGTCCTTATATCATTATTGCTGCATTTGGTTCTGGAGCTTATCAGTTGGCCACACCTAATGGAGAACAGCTGATAGAACCCATCAATAGCTTACACCTAAGAAAGTTCTACACATAGCATTAGAGAGCTTGGCTGAAAAACCTACAAAATACAAAAAAATTGAAAAATAGAAAAAAATCATCCCTTGATGAAAACCTAGTAAACAAGCATCTTGGTGACACAAAAAAATCAAAAAATGGCAAAATAGTAAAAAGAAATGAGTTCATCCAATAGTGAAAACCTAGCAAACAGGCACTTTGGATAAGTACCATGGTGAAAACTTGGCAAACAGGCGCCATGTGTAGTCGATCATTGCTTCGCCATCTACTATTACTCAAATCGACATTTACCCATTTGCTATAATCACAAAGGCCTGACACATTCATGACATCCGTCCTAAGTCCTATTAATTCCAACCATGGATAACATCTGGTTGACATCATTCCTTGCATATCCTAGCCTTTACCTTGTGTCTACCTATCTCCATATCATTGAACTTGGGTATTTCCTGACCTGTCTAGGGGCAAGAACTTTATCATGTAACTGCAGTGCGTACCGCACATGATCCTGCATTCTCAAAAAAGTCATGAAAAATTTATAAAAATCTGAAAAAGTCTTGAAAAAATCATTAAAATCTGAAAAAGTCTTGAGAAAGTACAAAAACATCCAAATCAATGTCAAAATCCAAAAACAGAGTCAAAGTCAATCTCTGATCAATCCAATCAATCTTGTCAAAATCAATATTCTCATCCAAGTCCGAACTACATTGTCTCTGCGCATTTACTACATAGGCAAGATTCATCTTTGAATCCCTGAGACATTAGGTCAGTTCTTCTAGGTCTGTCAAAATAAAATCATGATTCAAAATTTTGTCCTTTGGACAATATCATTGGTCATGTCGAACTACGAGGTCTTTCAGTGCATGATGTAGGCAAGGACATCAATCGATGGACCCCTGAGGCCGCACTAGGTCAGTCCATTACGGTTCATGGCACAACATTTTCAGAAACGTCAAGCTATCTTCAAATCAATCAAATCTTATGTCAATCTTGAATTCCCAGTCTATCGGAAAATCTATTTCGTTAGAATACTTTTAGTCAATTTAGCATGTCAGCAATGACATGTAGTCAAAATCATATCAAAACAATTTATCATGGCAAAGCTTTGAGTCCTTCTTTAGATGTGTCCTTTTGAAGAGCAACTCTCATCAACTTCTTTATGCTTTTGGATGTGTCATTCCTAAGCATAGTCATCATCTGGCATTTTGATGGACTCTCCTAACTCCGAGAATTGATCTCCTAGATATCAACGTCATTCAGAATGTATCTTTCCTGAATTTGATATCGCTCAACATTTAAAACAACACCTGACATTAAAACACTTGGAAAACACTTGGCAAACCTTTTTTTCTATCTTTTGATGATTATCAGGATATTAGTTCCTTATGTCTTAGGAACAATGACATATCATGATGATTATCCTTGTCTACTTATCACTCTACTATTAGTTTCTCCAGGATGTCCCGACTTCAGGACTTAGAGAAGCAATGACATAGTATGATGATTTTACTGTCTATTTCTTACTATCAAGTGGCTAGTTTCTCCATGATATCCTATCATCAGGATTTAAAGAAGCAATGATGTCTCATGATTAGTTTGGTTTTTTTGGTGGATGGTCATGATAAAGTGACTAGGGGTAAGTGTGTTCCTTGCATGAGTCATGATCATCCTTGTTTGCGATCGTTGATCTATGTGATGGTTCGACCTTGCACACTATTGATCTATGCCATATCATAGTGTTTGTCAACCATCATGACATTTTCGCACAATGATGATTAAAGAGCAACAACTAGGATAGCACTATAGCAAAGCTTTTGAAGGATTTTTTTAATTTTTCCGTACTAACATACATATCTCTCTTCGCACTAACATCCATCTTCATCTTCTCTTCTGTGGTCCTCTGACGATATCCTGTGACATACAAAAACAAAATTGCATACATAATGGAATGATCATTTCATATTCACATCTGCATATATCAGATACCATAATTCACATTGCATAAACGTTATCATTTGCATCCATTCATAAAACCATCATTTGCATCAACATATAAGCATCATAAATAAAACATCTGCATCAGCATATTGGAATTACATGATCACAACATTACACAATGTATACATACATTACCACATCCAAAATTGCATTCATAAACATAAGCATAAATATCCATACATCTCATAGCATCATAAAAGCATTACATAAGCATCTCATAGAACATTAGAATACCATAACACATAACATCATATAGGCCACATCAAAACTGCATCGCATATATATACAATCTCAAAAAAATGTCATGTCATAGGATAGAGTTAAATGATATCCCAAAAAATAGAGCTCACAGGCTCGAATATCAAAATATATATGTGTCCAAAACAGGTCCTAGGATGGTCCTCCTCCATCTTGTGGAGGTGAACGGGGAGGTGACTGCAGCTGAGTCATAAGGTGAACAGTGAATGGAATGGGTGTCCTCTCCCACATCTGACTCTGTGATCATGAGGGATCGGTAATGGGAGGCTAGCTCTGCTCTATCTACTGCCCTAAAGACACTGATCTATGACTATGCTCGGACCTGTGGTTGTGCCCTGATGAATGTCTATGAGAGCTATGAGATCTGTGGCCTGAAGACTGCCCTGATGTAGTAGACCCTCCAGCACTGGTGTGACTACTACTGTTAGACCAATTGCTGTGTGACCGGCTGCCACTACCTGTCCTGCTATGGGATCGAGACAACCCTGGGTCTCCTCTGTCAGGTGGAACAACCTGCTCATATAGTGCCCTATATCGGCCCCTGCTTTCTGCTACCCTAACCAACTCTTGAGCCATATCCCCTGTCGATCCCGTGCATAACCTGACAAACTCTATAACCCACCGCTTTGACTCCTGTTGCTGAATGATGGCCTGATCCCTCTCAACTTGAGTGACCTCTAACTCTGCTACCAATGCCTTGTTCTAAGACAAGGCCGCATCTAGTATGCTCTTCAGATCACTGATCCTCTGGTCAACTGTGGCATCCATGGGCAAAATGGGTGGTCTATCACCCTCATCATCCCCAAAGATCATGTGCTCTCGCAGCAACTGATCTGCCTCGTCCTCCTCCTCATCCTCGCGAATGCATAATCGCACAAACTAGACCCAGTCTACCCATCGCACTTGCGTCGTGATGCAAGCAAATGCGGCGAATGCAAAGGAAATTGCGGCTTTTGCGATAGCATTTGCATCGCACTGCATTTGATTCCCGCCCTTTTGACCCTCATAAATGCAAAAAAATTAAAATTTGGCAAGTTGGATAGGGTACTTACTGGTGCACCTGCGCCCTCGGGTTGTCGAAAAGAACGCACGTGATATCCATGGTGTGTAGTCGTAGGGATCACCATCCTCGCTCAGAGCTCCAACTTCTAAAAATTTCTATATAACAAAAGAGAAAATGACATTTGGTTTAACCTTTTCAACCTATTTATAGGCTGAAAATTAGGGTTTTGACCTAATCGGCTGTACTGGAGGCTCATTTGACCGTCTTTGACTAGCATTTTGGCTGACTTGGTGTCCTCTGTTTTTGAAATCGTTCGCGCCCTTAATTATCTGGTAATTATTCAAACTAATCGGGATATTTTCCAAATTTTTCTGACCCCGGGTCAAAATTCAAATTTTTTTCCGAAAGGGCATAGGCATTCCATACCTCTGCTGGGGCATATTCTGGACTTGTTTTCTTTACCACAATGCGACAAGCTGCATTATGACAAATAGGGGCAAATGTAGACACCTAAAAATGACCTAGGCCTGCGAACACTATTTTACCACTTTCCATCCTAGCATAATTGTAACATTTGAATTACGTCCCTAACCCACATTCAACTATTAATTAAATAATTCATGATTATTTAATTAATTCATAAACTTTCATTCTTCATGATTATTAAATAAATAAATCTTATTTATTTAATTTAATATGTCACTAATTATCAAAGTCTTCTAATAATTAAATAAATACATCAATTTATTTAATTAACCCTTATCATAAATGTCTTCTTGATTATTAAATGAATATATTTAAAATATATTTATTCAATGTGTCACTAATTCCTAAATCCTCTCTTAATTAATTAAATTCATTTATTTATTTATTTAATTAACTACTTCTAAATTAAATAATTATTTTAATTATTTAATTATGGCATGTGACATTTCTATACTTTTAAATAAAACAAATCATTTAAAAATATCTCACATACTTAACTGATTCTTCATTTAGTAATTAATTTCAAAAATCAATTACTAATTACCTCACAAAATCTTCTATTTTGAATTAATTTAATTCAAAAGGGAAATATTCTTCTACAAATCAAGTAATTTCTAAAATTATTGATTTTCTAAAATCTCATCCTCCCGTCTTCTGATTTTTACTAATTTGATCTCCATTGTCACATCTAGTCTAGATTTAATTCATTTAATTAAATCTTATTTACACCTATGGGTATTTTTCCCTAACCCTAATTGAGGTTGCTTATTGAATCTTGACCTTTGATTCTAGGGTATTCCTCAATCTCTCATCTTGTTCGTCCATTCAAGATTGCATTTCCTATAAAATGACAATCTTGATCTCATTTTCGGATCCATGATCATTTGTTTACACTTTCAATATAGGCATTCTCTTTATCTAGGCTTTGATATTCATTATTGCTTGCATTTAGGATTGAGTTTCTATTTTGCATAGTTTAATAATTTAAAATCCTTCAAAGGTAGTGTTAAGGTTAGGCATTAGAAAAGTTTGCTCACACACAATCTGAGGGCAATCTATCATTGCATCAAAGCTTGAGAAAGTACAATGAAAATCAACCATGGAGTCAAAGGATAGGTGAGATCTTTCCAATTTCTTGCATTACTTTGTGTTTTTAACTTCTTTGCATTTCATTGTTGATTTATATTAACTTGCAGGTACAACTAATAAGTGTTTCAATCTTGCAGGAAAATTAAGTAAAAAAAATTGTCATGTCACAGGATAGAGTCAAATGATATCCCAAAAAATAGAGCTCACAGGCTCGAATATCAAAATATACATGTGTCTAAAATAGGTCCTAAGATGGACCTCCTCCATCTCGTGGAGGTGAATGGGGAGGTGACTGCGGCTGAGTCATAAGGTGAACAGTGAATGGAATGGGTGTCCTCTCCCGTGTCTGACTCTGTGATCTTGATGGATTGGTAATGGGAGGCTGGCTTTGCTTTGTTTTTTTCCCTGAAGACACTGATCTATGACCGTGCTTTGACCTATGGCTGTGCCTTGATGAATGTCTATGAGAGCTATGAGATCTGTGGCCTGAAGACTACCCTGATGTAGTAGACCCTCCAACACTAGTGTGACTACTACTGTGAGATCGGCTGCCACTACCTGTCTGGCTATGGGATCGAGACAACCCTGGGTCCCGTCTGTCAGGTGGAACACCCTGCTCATATAGTGCCCTGTATCGGCCCCTGCTCTCTGCTACCCTAGCCAACTCTCGAGCCATATCCCCTGTCGGTCTGGTGCATAACCCGACAAACTCTGTAACCCACCACTCTGACTACTATCGCCGAATGATGGCCTGATCCCTCTCAACTCGAGTGACCTCTAACTCTACTGCCAAGGCCTTGTTCTAAGATAAGGCCGCATCTAGTTTGCTCTGCAGATCAGTGATCCTCTGGTCAACTATGGCATCCGTGGGAAAAATGGGTGGTCTATCACCCTCATCATCCCCAAAGATCATGCGCTCCCGCAGCAGCTGATCTGCCTCGTCCTCCTCCTCATCCAACTCATCTCTCTCCCCCTCGGCTTAGACCTCCTCCACATCTATGTCAAGAGGATGTCCCCCAACCAGTGGATTTGCCTCCACTGTATCATCCGCCACCACCTCTACCTCCACTCTCTCCTCTGCCACCACATCCACCTCCTCCTCACCTCCTCTAGCCTCCTCAGTTCTCGCCTCCAGCTCTCTCTCCTCCCCCTCCTTCCGAATGGGTGATAATGGTACACCACCCACTCTTTGTCTCACTCTCCTGGGCTGCCTCCGCCATCGGTCATCTCTCCTCCTCCTGGCCCCCCTGCCCTCTCCCCCAGCTCCTCCATCTCCTCCACCACTATCATCACCTCCACCTCCTCCACCTCCATCTCCCCCATCTCGGCCTCCATCCTTGCCTCCATCTCTACCCCTGTCTCCTCTGCCATCTCTCCCTCCATCTCTGCCACCCCAACCTCTCCTCGGTACTCGTGGAATAATTGATCTCCGATCAATGGGCGGTGGACCATCTGGATCTGACAAAGGAATGGGCTTGTGAACCTGCCACCAGGTGTCAAACTCGACCGATGTGCCCGCATCTGTTGGACCCCCTCTCCAAGCCCACTGAACTGCCACCAAACTATCTACCTGTTGCTCTGCAATGGTCACTGATATGGGTGGCCCCCACATGGTCTCTCGGGAAGAACGAGCATACTGTGCTGTGCCTACTGGCACAATCTGCTGCTCCCCAAACTGCCATAGTACTTGCTGGGGTAGGTACATCTCTATAATCCGCTATGTCTGAATGGTGCGGCGATTGAGATATCAAAATTGTTTGCAAAACGACAAGTGGCCATCCTCATCTGCCCACTGGGCACAATCTCTGTAGGGCCTCCAAACAAAACTGATCATCATGTCTATCCAATGACACCAATACCTGGTATCTCCAACACGAGTCTAGCTAACCGGTCTTGCATATAGATAAACATAGGGAATCCCATCACCCAACTGCTGCATCTGTACAGGTGGCCGAAAAATGGGAATCTGCTCCCATACCTAAATCATAAGCAAGGTGGTCCCACAGCTGATAGTGTGCCCTTGGAGGTAGACTACCTGGTGTAACTGATGGTATAACATGGCCAACAAGCATGGCCCCCAAGCAAAGATAGTCCTCTGTGATCTCATACGAACAAGGACATCCCCCCATCCAATGGGAAATCCGTGACCACGACGATCTGAGATTAGCAATCCAGCGATCAGGGTCATAAGTATGGCATCAAACCTAGGAAATCGGTAAGCCACAACATCCCAGCCGATCTCGTAACTTTCCAAAGCCAACTGAGCACCATCGGTACCTTCATACCTCTGTGTCAAAACTGTTGGTGTAATTATTTATTTAATTACACTTTAGCATAAGTTTACTTAGGCATATTTTATTTCCTAATTTAATTGATAATCTTTATCTTATTGAGCTATCTTGTTGCTCAAGATAAGATTAGGGTTGTGCATGTCTTTTTTTTTGCATGATTGCCTTTTGAAGGCTTTTGTAGTATTTGTAAAACAATTCATTCAATAATCAATTATTTTGGTATATGCTTGCACATACTTTTGCTCTGAGGATTTACAGAACATCTATTATTATTTGTTCTGAATATCTATTGCATGTGATAGGTGATTGCTTGCAGGTGATTCTTGGGGATTGTGAGGTTGAGTTTTATCAACTTCTACATGGTATTAGAGCTCCAGACCTGTGGCTGCCTATTCGTGTTTTGAAGATATTCTCTCATAGTGTCTTTTTCTGTGCAAGGGTTTCAAGTCAGATCGATTTTTTGTGCATCTGAGGGTAGGAATTTTTTTGGTGCATTTTTGGGAAAAACGGACATCGTCGTCGCGTTCAGGATGCCCAAAAACCCTAGAAACGCCATTCGTTTCATCGATTTCGGAGTCGGAAAAAAAAGGGCAAAAAAAATTTGTGTTCTGAAGGCCATATGACCCCCAAAACACTGTTCGTACTGCACAAATTTTGAAAAAAAATTAAAAAAATTGAAAACCGTGCATGTGTTTTGCGCGGCTAGTGTAGAGCCAACCCACTGCCACCGCGCCACCCATCCACCGCTGGTGGAGTGGCGCCGCCGACCTCCTCCCCCGTCGTCGGTCTGCTCCCTCTAGCCCTTGAGGGCTTAGCGTTGGTCCTATTGGCGACCTGGAGTTGCGCCCAGCCCTGCCAGACTCCCAACCCCCACGTGTGGTCTCATGGGTGACCAGGAGCTTCGGCTCCAGCTCCCAACTGCCAGCTCCCTGGTTGCCATATGACTAGGCTCCTATTTTTTTTAGCCCCTGAGGGTTGCAGTAGGCTTTATTGGGCAAGTCGGAGCAGTTTCACGAAATCTGCTGTAACTTGGGCATACGACATCTTTTTTTTGAAAATGAAATATCGTTGGAAAGTTGGTTTGATAAAATTGGCAATGGTGGAGGTTAGAATTTTTGATTTTCTAGTTTTGGTGCCTTTTTCGCCTATCCTGCATATAGATAAACATAGGGCATCTTATCACCCAACTGCTGCATCTACACGGGTGGTCAAAAAATGGGAATGCGCTCCCATATCCAAATCATAAGCAAGGTGGTCCCGCAGCTGATACTGTGCCCTTAGAGATAGACTACCTCATGCAAATGATGGTATAACATGGCCAACAAGCATGGCCCCCAAGCAAAAATAGTCCTCTGTGATCTCATACGAAGAAGGACATCCCCCCATCCAATGGGAAATCCATGACCACGACAATCTGGGATTAGCAATCCGACGATCAGGGTCATAAGTATGGCATCAAACCTGGGAAATCGGTCAGCCACAACATCCCAGCTGATCTCATAACTGTCCAAAGCCAACTGAGCACCATCGGTACCCTCATACCTCTGTGTCAAAACTATTGGTGTAATTATTTATTTAATTACACTTTAGCATAAGTTTACTTAGGCATATTTTATTTTCTAAGTTAATTAATAATCTTTATCTTATTGAGCTATCTTGTTGCTCAAGATAAGATTAGGGTTGTGCATGTCCTTCTTTTTGCATGATTTCCTTTTGAAGGCTTTTGTAGTATTTGTAAAACAATTCATTCAATAATCAATTATTCTGGTTTATGCTTGCACATACTTTTGCTCTGAGGGTTTATAGAACATCTATTATTATTTGTTCTGAATATCTGTTGCATGTGATAGATGATTGCTTGTAGGTGATTCTTGGGGACTGTGAGGTTGAGTTTTATCAACTTTTACATGGTATCAAAGCTCCAGACCTGTGGCTGCCTATTCGTGTTTTGAAGATATTCTCTCACAACGTCTTTTTCTGTGCAAGGGTTTCAAGCCGGGCCGATTTTTTGTGCATCTGAGGGTAGGCATTTTTTTGGTGCATTTTTGGGCAAAACGGACATCGTCGTCGCGTTCAGGATGCCCAAAAACCCTAGAAACGCTTTTCGTTTCATCGATTTCGGAGTCAAAAAAAAAAGGGCAAAAAAAATTTGTGTTCTAAAGGTCGTACGACCCCCAAAACACTGTTCGTACTACACAAATTTCAAAAAATAAAAAAAAATAAAAAAAAATCATGCATCCATTTTGCATGGCTAGTGCAGAGCCAACCCATTGCCTCCACACCACCCATCCACCGCTGGTGGAGCAGCGCCGCCGACCTCCTCCCCCACCGTCGGTCGGCTCCCTCTAGCCCTTGAGGGCTTAGCGCCGGTCCTATTGGCGACCTGGAGTTGTGCCCAGCCTTGCCGGACTCCCAGCCCCCATGTGTGGTCATGTGGGTGACTAGGAGCTTCAGCTCCAACCCCCAACCACCAGCCCCCTGTTCGCCATACAACCAGGGTCCTATTTTTTTTAGCCCCTAAGGGCTGCAGTAGGCTTTATTGGGCAAATCGGAGCAGTTTCACGAAATCGGCTATAACTTGGGCATACGACATCTTTTTTTGAAAAAAAAAATATCGTCGGAAAGTTGGTTTGACAAAATTAGTAGTGGTGGAGGTTAGAATTTTTGATTTTCCAGTTTTGGTGCCTTTTTCGCCTGTCAAAGCCAGAAGTTGTAGTTTTCAGTCCGAGTGGCGTAACTTTTGCGTCCGGACTCCATTTTGCGAAAAAAAATAGGCATCAAAAAGTTGATTCAGTGCTCTACACAGAAATTAGACCTATTTTTCCACATTTTTTTACTAGGTATCTGATATTACTGTTTGATCTTAGCCTTTAGTTTTTCAATTATTTTTTTGGGAAGCGTGCAATCAAGCTACTTTTTTGAGATTAGCGAACATTGTTATTTTATTTGAGAGTATATATTGCTATTTTCTGTCATGGATACACATAATATTGCACCCCTTACTCCATTCAACTATTTTGGTTGGAAAAAACAAATGGAGATTCATTTGAAACACAAAAGGTTGTATAGAGTAACCATGGGTACAAAAATTGAACCTACAAGTGCTGCTGAAAAGAGAAAGTGGTTTAATAGATGCGATGAAGCCTATGGTACATTATGTATTTCTCTTTCTTCTGACCTTCTTTTTCATATTGAGTCTTGCACTACAACCCATGCGGTGTGGACTACTTTGCAGTCTTTATTTGGACAACAGGATACTATGAGAGGGTTTCAGTTAGAGAATGAGCTTATTGGCTTAAATCCTAGGGATTTTGATAACATCTAGGAGTTTTTCACCAAACTCATGTCTCTTAGATTGTAGTTGTCATAGTGTGGTGTTCAGAAGGAGGACTCTCAGTTGATATTGTCCATTCTTTCTAAGCTTGGACCAAATTATTCAGTTTTTGTTTCTACCTTTTATGCTACTAGGGATGCACTTGGTACTAGATTTACTATGCCTTCTTTTGATGATTTTGCATCTTCTCTCACTCGAAAGCAGGCCAAGTTGGCCAATATGGGCCAGTTGAAGCCCTCTTCATCACAGGAGCCCAAAGATTAGAAGGCTTCTACAGGAAAAGGAAAGAAATAAAAATAAAAGGATTCCAAATCTTATGAGCAGTAGAAGGAGTCCTCATATTCATCATCCTCTTCTAAGGGGAAATCATTTAGGAAGGAGAAGGGCCCATGTGCATATTGCAAGAGAGAAGGACATGTAGAACATAATTGCTACAAGAAGGACATTGATGAGCTGAAGAATCTTCTTCAGAAACATCAGATTGATTTGCCTTTTAGGATGTCTGCATCATCTCCTTCCCCTCCTCCTCCTTCTTCTTCTTCTTCTTCAGGCCCAACTAGTTTACACACTTCATCAGATATGAGGGGGCATGCTCTTTGTGCTTCTTCGAGTCTTGGATCAGGGAGATGGCTTCTAGATTCAGGAGCATCTCATCATATGGCTTCTACATAGACTATGTTCACTTCCTTTGAGTCTCACACTATGTCTCCTATTTTGATGGGAAACAATACATACATGAGTGTTACAGGGAAGGGGTCTATTAGTTTTGGGGAAAACACTTTTCAGGATGTCTTATGTGTTCCTCATTTGAAAAACAACCTTCTTTCTATATATCAGATCACACATGGAGGCAATGGGAGGTCTGTGGAGTTCACACCTGATTCGGTTATCATCAGAGACTTGGAGAGTAGAGCAGTTATTGCTACTAGGGTGGTGGATCACTCATCTCGGTTGTATTCCTTTACAGATTTTTCCACTGATGGTGCTTCTGTTCCTACAACTGTTCATCACACTTCTAGTGTGAATCATCATTCAAAGGAGAAATTTGGCTTCTTGAACATTGGATTTCTCACTTCAGATCTTGTTCTTGAGCCATCCATTCCATCTCCTCCACCTACTATTGCAGTTGCTGATACTTCTATGACTACATATGTGGTTTCTTCCATTTTAGTGCAGCAGGATCCGGTTGTTCATCCATCTTTGGAGGTTCCTATTCAGTCTTCACCTAATTTGACTTCTTCATTTGTTGAGGTCACACCTGCTTCTATGGAGACATCTTGGGCTACACCTACTTCACCTTCAGAGATTGCATTCATTCAACCTCTTCCCTCTCACTTCTTTCAAGAGATGCAGTTTCTTTAGTTCTTTTGGGGCTACTTCATTCTCGGGGGGATCTGTGGTCTTCTTCTTCCTCTCTTCTGGGGGGGTTATTTTATGTATCTTTGTGATGGATGGTGTTCTTGGGGGGTCTTATGGAGTCCTCCATCTTTCATCACTTAGTTAGTTTGCATTCTATTTTGGGGAGGAGTTTTGTTCCCATGTGGTTTTCTCCTTTACCCCGTTTGATTTAGTTTGCATTGTATTTGTAAATGGGTACCTGATTAGGCCTTGTTGCCGAGACTCATATTTGCATAATAATTTGCTTCTCCCTAAGTTGCACTTATGGGGGGGTGTTGGTGTAATTATTTATTTAATTACACTTTAGCATAAGTTTACTTAGGCATATTTTATTTCCTAGGTTAATTAATAATCTTTATTTTATTGAGCTATCTTGTTGCTCAGGATAAGATTAGGGTTGTGCATGTCTTGCTTTTTACATGATTTCCTTTTGAAGGCTTTTGTAGTATTTGTAAAACAATTCATTCAATAATCAATTATTCTGGTTTATGCTTGCACATACTTTTGCTCTGAGGGTTTACAGAACATCTATTATTATTTGTTCTGAATATCTGTTGCATGTGATAGGTGATTGCTTGCAGGTGATTCTTGGGGACTGTGAGGTTGAGTTTTATCAACTTCTACAAAAACCTATCATCCTCAGTGTGGATCATAAACCACCCTCTCTCTGTTGATCAGAATGCGGAGAATGCGGTGAACATCCTCCAAAGTCATAGTCGCCTCTCCAGTAGGTAGGTGAAACGAGTAGGTCTCAGAATGCCACCTCTCGCAAAGAGCAATAAGAAAACCTCTATTTGCATGAATAACGGGCATGTAGGTAACATGGTACAAGCCTAGGGCCATCAATCATTGTCTCTGTCTATCACTGAGATGATCTCTGAAAGCGTACGTAGCTGGTCAGAACTCTCGGGTATAGATGGGTACAAGTCGACTCTGCACAAGGAAAGGCCAAGAATTAGAACATATTGAGAAGCATTATGGAAAGTTTTGTACTATTGGCAAGTCAAAGGTACAGAAAAGTTAAGCTCGGCACAAGTCAACAAAAGTGAACTCTGGTCAACTTCAATTGCATCGCGTTGACCGCAAATGCGTCACAATAATTCAATTGCGACTCGAGACACGACAAATGCATTGCAATATATCAAATGCATCATTCTAAAGGGAAAATGCACAATCAAACATTGAATGCGTTATTTAATCTATCAAATGTGTGATCTAACAACGAATGCATCGTTAGGCTTGTCAAATGCGTCGCACGTTAACAAATGCATCGCAAAGTTCTCGATTGTGTCACAAATTTAGCAAATGCGTTGCCAATTTATCATTTGCATCGCAAATTGGTGAATGCGTCACTCACCCTCGCGAATGCGCAATCGCACAAACTAGACCCAGTCTACCCATCGCACTTGCGTCGCGACGCAAGCAAATGCGGCAAACGCGAAGGCGATTGCAGCTTTCGCGATAGCATTTGCATCACACCGCATTTGATTCCCGCCCTTTTGACTCTCATAAATGCAAAAAAATTAAAATTTGACAAGTTAGATAGGGTACTTACCGATGCACCTGCGCCCTTGGGTTGTTGGAAAGAACACATGCGATATCCACGGTGTGTAGTCATAGGGATCACCATCCTCGCTCAGAGCTCCGATTTCTAAAATTTTCTATATAACATATGAGAAAATGACATTTGGTTTAACCATTTCGACCTATTTATAGGCTGAAAATTAGGGTTTTGACCTAATCGGTTGTACTGGAGGCTCATTTGACCATCTTTGACTAGCATTTTGGCTGACTTGGCGTCCTATGTTTTTGAAATCATTCGCACCCTTAATTATCTAGTAATTATTCGAACTAATTGGGATATTTTCCAAATTTTTCAAACCCCGGGTCAAAATTCAAAAATTTTCCCGAGGGGGCATAGGCATTTCATACCTTCGCTGGGGCATATTTTGGACTTGTTTTCTTTTCCACAATGCGACAAGCTGCATTATGACAAATAGGGGCAAATGTAGACACCTAAAAATGACCTAGGCCTGCGAACACTATTTTACCACTTTCCATCCTAGCATAATTGTAACATTTGAATTATGTCCCTAACCCACTTTCAACTATTAATTAAATAATTCATGATTATTTAATTAATTCATAAACTTTCATTCTTCATGATTATTAAATAAATAAATCTTATTTATTTAATTTAATATGTCACTAATTATCAAAGTCTTCTAATAATTAAATAAATACATCAATTTATTTAATTAATGCTTATCATAAATGTCTTCTTGATTATTAAATGAATATATTTAAAATATATTTATTTAATGTGTCACTAATTCCTAAATCCTCTCTTAATTAAATAAATTCATTTATTTATTGATTTAATTAACTACTTCTTCTAAATTAAATAATTATTTTAATTATTTAATTATGGCATGTGACATTTCTATATTTTTAAATAAAACAAATCATTAAAAAATATCTCACATACTTAACTGATTCTTCATTTAGTAATTAATTTCAAAAATCAATTACTAATTACCTCACAAAATCTTCTATTTTGAATTAATTTAATTCAAAAGGGAAATATTCTTCTACAAATCAAGTAATTTCCAAAATTATTGATTTTCTAAAATCTCATCCTCCTGTCTTCTGATTTTTACTAATTTCATCTCCACTGTCACATTCGGTCTAGATTTAATTCATTTAATTAAATCTTATTTACACCTATGGGTATTTTGCCCTAACCCTAATTGAGGTTGCTTTATTGAATCTTGACCTTTGATTCTAGGGTATTCCTCAATCTCTCATCTTGTCCGTCCATTCAAGATTGCATTTTCTATAAAATGACAATCTTGATCTCATTTTCAGATCCATGATCATTTGTTTACACTTTCATTATAGGCATTCTTCTTATCTAGGCTTTGATATTCATTATTGCTTGCATGTAGGATTGAGTTTCTATTTTGCATAGTTTAATAATTTAAAATCCTTGAAAGGCAATGTTAAGGCTAGGCATTAGAAAAGTTTTCTCACACACAATTTGAGGGCAATCTATCATTGCAGCAAAGCTTGAGAAGGTACAATGAAAATCAGTCATGGAGTCAAAGGATAGGTGAGATCTTTCTAATTTCTTGCATTACTTTATGTTTTTAACTTCTTTGCATTTCATTGTTGATTTTAACTAACTTGCAGGTACAACTAATAAGTGTTTCAATCATGCAGGAAAATTAGGTCATTACAACAGCCGCTTTATTGATGTGATAACTTTCTTTGAGAAAGGTAAGTGATCCAACTTTATAAGTGATAGAATCCTTCATAGGTAGGATGAATTCCCGATTGATATCTTTATCTTGATCTTGTGAGATATCAAATTGTAGTGCTTCTTCAAGAAGTGTTGATACTACACTATCCACATAAAAGTCTTCCTCATGACTCATTTCATAGGAGGTTTCTGATTCATGACTTATGTAGAAGCCTTCTTCATGATTTGTTTCTGATATGTCTCTGGATTTCTCTATATCTTGATCATGTGTACAAATGTTAAGATTAAGAGACTCTTGTTTTGAAAGACGATCATTTGTGTGGTCATCCAAAGAAAGCATCTTGTGGGTAGATGGAGGGGTATGTGCTATATGGATATGATCATTATTTGTGACATCTTGTAGGAGAGTGGCCATCACCTCATTGCAGTATCTTGCATATAAAAATTATTGATCATGTCGGAATCGCTTTCAACATGCTTTGGATCAAGTTCTTGACATGGGTCAATTTCAAAGGATGAATTTCTTTCAAAGGGTTCTTGGACATCGTCATAAGGCATTGGAAGTGGCTCAATATCCTCTTGATCTTTGAGTGGACTTGGATCAAATGGTGAGTTGAGAATTTCTTCAATATCTGCAACCATGAGGTCAAAGGATGTCAATATGTCTTGGAAAGGTCCATTGCTAGAATTTGGTGAAAGATGTTGATCATGCTTTAGGGAAAAATCTTGAGATATGTCCTCCAACTCGTTAGGTGATGTAGAGACATTTTAAATACAATCATTGGTGGATGGATCTTGGTTTATGTCAATAGGATCAAATAACATCAACACTCCTTGAAATAGATCTTTGTAGGAGGGGTCTTGATCATGACTTAAAAATGGCTCTTGATGTATGTTGATTTGATCATCTGATGAGGTGGATGTATCTTCAAGGCGTTCCTTGATGTATAGATCTTGATTATTATTTTCGATAATTGTGTTGGGAGTTTGTTGCAATTCTGCTGAGCGAGTAAGGTTTACTGATATGCCTACATTTGATGTGCCAACAATGCTTGTTGTTGGTCTTGTTGTTGTTCCAACAAAGCTTGTTGTTGGTCTTGTTGCTGTTGTGCCAATAAAGATTTTTGTTGGGCTCCTTGTTGTGCTAATTTTTGATGGAATTGTTCATGTATTGCTTTCAATAGTGCCTAGAATTGTGCTTGTGTCTATCGAGCTTGGTGTTGGGCTACTTGATCCGCTTGCGCAACTTGTGCGGCTTGTTGGGCTTGGAGTGTCTTTTGGCAAGCAGCTTGTTGTGCGGCTTGCAACATGATGGAGAATGAATTTGTCATGTTGTGTTTTAGCTGCGGTGGCGGTGGTGGGTCGGGGATGGTGTTGATTGTTGGGGTTGCTTGGATGGTTTCCATTTGTTGTTGCGATATTGTTGGCAAAATGAGAGGATTTGGTATGATATTTTGATTTGGAATTATAGGTTTACTTTGAACATTTTTGTGGTTGAGAATCATATTGCCTTGATTTAGGTAGCTTTGATTTTTCATGGTGTTACCTTGACTTAGATCAATACCTAGAGTCGTCAACATATTGGTTGGATTTTGAACAACATTAATGGGATTTGCAAACATGTCTACCCCAAAGTTTACCAAGTGCGGGTTCAAAATGGTCATGTTTGACAAACTTGTCTTTGACATGTATGGATTTGGTGGGATAATGTTGTTTGGAAAACTCATGCATTGAGTGTTTGGTTGATAGATTTGTAGATTTGGACTTGGATTTAAGTCTATCATTGGGAAAGGTGTTCCAAACTTTAGATTTGGCATAGTCACATTCATTGTACTTTTGAGGTTTGGAGGAGATAATGATGCCATGCCTAAATGTGAGTTTCGATAATCAATTGGCATTATGAGACTTGGATAGCTTGGTTGACTTGGATTACTCATGATATATGAATCGAGTTTGAATTCCATTTTCTTCTTATGTTTTGACCTTGTTGACCTCTAAGGGGTTTAGGACCAATGATGAGATGGAGGATGAAAGGGGTGAATGATATGGGTGCTTGAAATTTTAGGAACTTTGGATCAATGCTAGACTTTAGGAATTGATTCGATTTGATTTTGAGGATAGTTTGACTAGGTGTGTTAAGACAAACAAGATGATGGTGAATTTGTAAATCCTAGGAAGTTGTGTTATCCTAGGGAAAACTCACATAAGAGAATGAATTGGCTAAGTGTGTTAATCCAATCAAAGTGATCATGAACTAGTATACCTTAGGAAGTTGTGTTATCCTAGAGGCAAATTAGTTCAAGAAGATTGATAATTTGACTAGGTGCATTAAGTCAAACAAGATGATGTTGATTTTCCAAAAGTCTAACATAAAATGATGTTTCCAAGGTTCCAAAAGTTGTTGGTGAAATGATGTTTGATTGATGTTTGGATGGATGAAGTGATGATTTTGATCCTAGATGACCCTATGAGGATTTACTTACAAGACCAAGGTGATGAAGAACATGCTTTTCCCTAGAAGTATTTCAAACCAAAAGACCAATGTTTGCATGGAAACCAAATGATTCAAAAGGGACCAAGCACATGTGTGGTTCAATTGTTTGTTTATCTTGCTTAGATTTGGTTCTTTTTACCACAAACACTTTCTTGATTTATGTTTTTTAAATTGAATGTTCGATACCCTAATTTTCTTTCATTCCACAAAGTGCATTATGTGGAAATCAAGGAAATGAAGGCAAGGGTTTCCTAATGTTTAACCTTATCGAAAAAAAATGATGATAGAATCTAAACACTTAGAAAACTCTAAGGATAGAATCCCTAGGGCAAGCAAGAGCACTTGAATTTGTCAAAGGTATTCGCTTCCTCAAAGGGGTTTGAAATTTGAAGGTCTTGTGCATGTTCATTTTTCAAGTGTTTTCGAGAACCAAGCAATGTGTTCTTTTCCTTCAAGCACTTTTTACAATCCTAGGTTGATGAGGCAATATCTTGTTGGGTTCCCACTTGGATGAATCTAGCTACGCATATCTTGTGCGAATGGCTAAATGCTTGACCACACTGGCTCCCCTCCACAACACACACTTTTTTGGGTCAGCCAAGCATTAGTACCCATGAATCTCCCATGACATACCTTCCATTTGTACAACAAAAGCGCATGTATAACATGGGGCGGCTTCAAAAGGCATGACCTTTTGCACCAACAAGATAGACAAGGTTTTGGCCTTTTTCTAAACAAAGGGTTCTAATGCAGACATTTCGTTCATGGGGGATTATCCAACATCGCCGAGAGTCTATTGCTGTCCATCTCATCGGAATAATCCTCGTGATTCTTGAACTTTCCTCAAGAACCCACACTTATATACCGGTTGGAAGTCACTTGGCTTTAGTGTGTTCCCAGTTGGGTCATTCCCTTGGATGAGTACTTTTTCCCACAAGGTAGGCCCTCTAAGATAAACAATAGCGAACAAACATTATTCGTAGTTCGATCAAATTTTGTTTAAAAACAAAAGGAGAACACTCCCAATAAGTCTATTCACACTCGCATGTTTTGTTCATATATTGAGTGCCCAAATTGAAATGTGGAGGCAATCTTTTTAACAACCTAATATCACCAAAATGTTTTTGATTCTCAAGATCGCAATGAAGCATGAGAGAAGCGCATACACATTTTGAATGATATTAACTTGTAAAAAGGATTGCAAAACATTGAAAACACTTGTTCATTTTTTAGACCTCAAAGCAATGATGACTTCTTTTTAAAGCACAAATTCAAATGTGGAAGTTGCCTTGTTCAATTTTTAAACCTCAACCAAATATAGTAAGATTGTCTCTAAGTTTCTTTTTAAGCCTTTTGTTTGCAAAATTTGAAAGCAACATTTGTATTGTTCTTTTTAAATCCCAAAAGAAATTTTAGTGTCCTAAGAGCATGAAAGTAAACAAATCCTTGGAAAGGGATTATAATTTCTCCCAAAGTGTTAAAAAACACTTGTTACAATCATGTGATAAATTTTTTTTCTTTTATTTCCATGCTCCATTATACTTTAAAACCTGCAATACAAGCTTCAAATGTTATATAAAATCAAGAAATAAGAAGATATGAGGGTTAGATAAAAGATTAAGCATATAAACCCTAAAATTTAGGCCAAATTTCATGGTGTTTTGAGATTAGGTGAAAATTTGAAAATTTTAACTCTATCAAAGTTGAGAAACACCTACATCATTGGATAGCTTATGAAATTCTACCCCATTTAAAAAAAAAAGCTTCGAAAAATACTAAAAAATGACAAAGATACGACCATTTTAAAATTGGGTGAAAAAATAAAAAATCATATGTGGCACCTTTTGGAGTGGCACTGTTTGCAAGTGCGGTGCTGTTTGGAAGAGGTGTGGCGCTATATAGTGCCGCACGGTTCTCTGGGTGTGGTGCTTTGTAGAAACAGTGAGCGCAAATGCAACAGAGTTTGCGGGTGTGGCGGAGTTTGAAATAAGGCGGTGCGATATAGCACTGCACTTGCAAATGAGGTGCAATACAGAGGCGTGGAACTGGAACCTGCAAAAAAAAAAGAAAAAACATGGAATTTTCAAGAAAATGTGATTTGAACTCGAGATTTTCCCTCCTTCTAGCGCCAAAATGTGAACCATTAAACCTGCAAATGCACAAAGATGCCAAAACATGGTTAAATGTTAGATCAAAATGCATGCAAATATGAGAGATTCCCCATAAAATCCATCTATTTAAACTAAAATTAGGAACAAAGATGAAGAGAAAAACACAAGGAATAAAATTAAATCCTAATCAAAGCTAATAGAATGATGATCCCATGGGGGAATTGGTGCCAATGAAATGTTGCAATTGGCCCTTTCCCAATTCCTAAGTTGCAATGTGAGTTGATTGAACAATGGTCAAATCTCCAAAGAGATTTGAGCATAGCCTTGTTACAATTTATAAAATTGATGGATGGTTGAGTGCAATGGGCAAAATTAGCTCTCAATGTGAAGAGAGTAACTTTGCATGTGGATTGTGGATGAAGATGGATTTGAGTATAATAAGTTTACTAAAATTGTGGATGTTCTCATTTTTAGATTTTCAAAAGGGAAGATAGAGTGAAAATAAGAAATGTGGGATCATTCAACATCTAATGGCCAAGTGCCACTTGTCAAGATGTGAATGGTTGAGGAATGAGCACATTTTGGTCAATGTGCATGATAAATGCCCTTGGATTCAAATTTGAAATTTGAATGTGACATGTGGGAGGGAAAGAGAAATAAAGTTAATGTCACTTGGCTCAATGCACAAGGACATGTAAGAGGCATTGAATGCCTTGTTGGAAGGACCAAACCCATTTGAATTTTGAATTCAAATTGAGGGAATATTCCCTTTTGATGCCATGTTGAGAGAAAAAAGGCAATTAATAAATCAAAGTAATTGATTTATTGTGCAAGTTACATTCTCTAGAGGATTTTAAGGAGAGGGATTAACTTAATCATGGTTTTGATTAACTTAAAGAAGAATTAGATGATGTGGCAATTTAGACTTAAATTTATGAATTGATTTAAATCAAATTGAGAGGAAATGATTAATTAAATAAATAATTTTGATTTATTTAACTAAGGAGGAATATGTTAGATTTAAATTAAATAAGGTTTAATTTATTCAATTTAATAAGAAGACTTTAGAGATTTAATTTAAATAAATAATTTAATTAAAATTAAGTTTATAAAATTAATTAAATAAAAATGATTTATTTAATTAATAGGAGATGATGACTTAATTAGATAAATTTGATTTATTTAATTAAGAGATGAAGAGTGATGAATTTAATCAAATACAGATTATTCGATTAAATGACTAGCAAAAGAAATGATTTAGGATGAAATGGTGTTAATAAATCATGATCGAGTGTGTCGGATCGAATTGTACATTTTCCATGTCTATAGATGGTATCTCTGGTACTTGGTTTCCAAGTGCTTTTGAGAAAATTTGATAGACAAAGAAAACAGTGTTGTCCAAGTGTTCAAAATGTGATCCAGGATGTTCTCCGAATTTCTTCTATGTTGATGCTATGCTTGTGCAGATCTGATATGTTGTTTTGGGTTGTCAGTAGTTGCTATATCTAGAGTTTGGGTTTTTGGATCAATGTACAAAGTTAGATGTATTCACTAGTGCGTGAACTAGGTTTTCAAGGGTATTTGTTGTGGTCTGGGAGAAATGTATTTGCTCTACATTTCTCCACATTTTTGTTTTAGGTTGTGTGAATCTAGGAAGTTTCTTATAATATTTCTATCTTTCAAAATCCAATGTTTCACTTGATTTAGTGTAGTACAGTTTGTGTTTCATGTGTCAGTGTGTATACGAGGTTAACTAGATGTTCTAGATTGAAGTATTTCTATGATGCAAGTTTGGATGAATTCTTTGTTGAATCTTAGGTGTTTCATGGATTGTTCTAGATTGTGTAAGAGATATTTGTGTGATCCGTGTGTCATCTTTATTAAATGGGAATCATGGACTTAATAGTTTTATGGTGTTTAGCATGGGTAATAGCTGACCTGGTGTTAACACTACATGTGAAGCCTTTCAAATTTTTTGAAAGCATGTTGAGGTGTGTTAGGATAAATTTGGGTCCTAACTAGGATTTATATGGGTCACCTTCATTCCTATCCACCACGAGAACTTTTGGGTGGTAACCTAATTTAAAATTTTAAATGTAAAGGATGTGTTGTCAACCTTGGAGAAGGTTTTCAAGGTTGAGGATTGTATATATAAGAGTGGTGTTGTTGGAAGATCTCAAGATATATGTGAGTGATGAATGTGACACAAATTACATAATTATAGATGGGAATTTGAGCAGAGAAGTGCAAAATTGAAAGTGTTGGAATTTTGAAGGTAGTGAGTTGAATGCATCCACAATCATTAAAGAAGGATACATGAGTGTTGAAGTAATTGTGGTGGATTCCTTCTTGCATTGAGAAGTTGTTCTCTTTGGAACATTTCTCTTCTATCTTCTTTTTTATTTTGTGATAGTGAGCCCTAGCTGTGAGCTTTATTGGATAGTGTGTCCTATTCTGGTAGTGATCCCTTGTACCAGATTTGCAACTACTTATATTGTGAGCTAATACTCATCATGGTTTTTCCCTCATTGGGTTTTCCACATAAATCTAGTGTTCTCTCAAGTGTATGGTGTTGTTATTTCAATTTTTGTTATTTGTATTTCATGATTAATCACTTTAACAAAATAAGGGTTTAATGAATTCTTGTGGATCATCTTATTACTGTAGAGGGTTTTGATGTTTTAATTTGATACAACTGATTCAACCCCCCTCTTAGTTGTCTTTTTATTTCAACAATAACTCACTAATTGCCCAATCTGACATTAGAATATGGGGCCTTAATAACCTTATCAAAAATCTTCAAAAGGCCACAAGAATCGGCTTGAACTCTACAACTATGAGTGGTTAAATTGTCATTTAATATTGCTTTATATTTTTTATTAAATCAAAATAAAATATAAACTATATATCTATATATGCAAATATGTGTATATATCCCATTATCCTTTTATCTTTATAAACATATACATATGTATGTATGAATATATGTAAGTAAAGTATATTCATATATACATACATGTACATGCATACATACATACATACATACATACATACATACATACACACATACACACATACATACATACATACATACATACATACATACATATATATACATATATAGTTACATTGAATATATATTTGTTACGTATATTTATCCATATATACTACATATATTATTTTTATTATTCAAACAATATTTGCAATTAAAACATAATTTTAACTATCAAAGATGATCAATAATGATAGGGAATTATTTTCCTTAACAAATCTTAACCTATCAATTTGGATTTATGACTTACCAAATGATACTTGAACTGACTTGACGAGGTTCCATATAACTTAAATAAGTGAGTGTGTGTGCCTACTTAGATAGCAATACAAAATGTTTCAGATACCAACTATACTCTCCTGGGTGATACTCTCCCTCCCTCTTTGGAGAGTTCAAACCTTCTTGCATCCAACTTAGAGCAACATATATGTAGTTATTTGATAACATACAAAACATGATCATAATATAGTTGAAGCATCATATAAGCATTTAAAATCAAATTCATCATATTGCATATTCTTTCATTTAATTTAGCCATCAATACCATAATGACATAACTCATACATTATAATTATATTTAAACATAAAGGTTAAATTAATTAGGTAAATTAACATTGGGGTGTAACAATCTCCTCCTTGACAAAAGATCCCACTATATATATGAGGTGTTTTATTATCCATGAACTAAAAACAAACTCATGAAATAACCATCAACTCTTCCTCAAAGATATGAAGAGGACTTATTTTTAAACATAAAATAATAACTATATAAATCAAGAGTAGAGAAACCAAATTAGAATTCTATGCCCAACAATTGAACTGCTTTTAACATAGATGTGTTCCTAAGAATAGTCTTGTCATAAATCAGTCTTTCTAAGAGTAGACTCCTCTTGGTTGTCTTATTTGACGAGCAAGAGTGTTATGTAGTAACTTCTTGGTTGATCAATAAATGATCACCTTTATTTCCTTATGAAAGTGTCATGCCTTAGCCGTTTGAATCCTTCTCTATAACAATCCACAGTTCTCATGTTGTGGGATGAGTAACCCATTGTTGTAGTTTGACAGTCTTTACCTAGACTGAGAAAAAACTCCTCTTCAAAAGAGAGATGATAAAAATGTACAAGAAATGTTCCTCCGACATGAGAGAAAAGAGAGACTTTGTAGCCTCCATAAGATGATGGATCATGTAGTGCTAAATGTTGATGTAAAACAAGAATGAAAGAAGTGAATTCCTAGTGCAAAGGATCACTTGAAGAGCTCAATGAAGCCTCTATGAACTTTGTATTAGTTCAAGAATTATCATAAAAATGAAGACTTATGCCCTCACTACTATCTTCCAAATCTACAATATGGTACTCTACAAACAAAGATGATTTTTTTTATATAAATTTGATGGGCTATGTGTAGAAAATGGGTATCAATGTCTTGTAAGGAATATCTGGAAGTTCTCAAGGAAGTGACTCTAAATTATGATGTAGTAGAAGGTGATGGTGGAGGTGATGCCAAGTTTGGTTTAAGAACATAAATATTTGAATAACCAAACTGAGCCTCTAATGAGCTACCCACAATATATGTAGGACTATGAACCATAGAGAATAAATCATCAAGTGCAAAGTGTGAGAATTTGCAAACATGAGAAGAATTACCAACCTCACCAATTGCGATAACCTCCTTTATTTGTAAATATTGAATAATAATTGAATCTAATGTGAAATCAATTATATTCCCTATACGTGTAATATGATATATGGAAATAAGATTGTTAGATAATTCAAGAACAAAAAATACATCAATGAAACATGATTTGCTAATACCAATAGCCCCTTGGCCATTAACAAACATATAAGAGTTTTTTGTTATGATGGTTTTGGATGTATCTATAGGGTATAATGACATGAACACTTCTAAGTAAGGAGACATTTGATGAGAAGCTCTAGAGTTAAAAATCCATCTCTCAATCTCAAAGACTACATCTATGCAACTAATGCTTTCCCCTTAGATTTCTCTTTTTCTTTACTTTTTTCCTTAGAATATTCTAGAGTTGATGAAGACTCTATGGTAGATATAAGTACCCTATTATTTTCAAGTAGATTTGTGAGGTGGTCAATTTGTTCCTTCATACATTTGTGATCATCATGCTCATGTTTCTTGAAATATCTACACACTTTGTTTTTTCTTTCTAGATTTTCCCTTCATTTGAAGAATTTTTAGTGTGATTTTAGAATTTCTTATCATCCTTGATTTCCCAAAGTGTCCTTTTGATAATTATGTTTCTCCCCTTTGTTTTTTGAATCCTATTGTTTCCTCTTTCTAGCAATAAGGGCTTGAGGTTTATAGGACTTAATGTTCCCATCTGTATCAACTTGTCTTGCTCCCTAATTAGGTCTACAATGAAGTCATGACATTTTCTTCTTATCTCTAAGAGCTGGTATGGAAGGTATAGACAAATAAAAATTATTCAAAAATTAACTTAAGAATAATAGAAATAATGAGTTGATCCTCCTTTTATTTCTATTTCACATCCTTGTAGTTGCAATCTTAATGATTTGAACTTAGTTTTAAATAATGTTCTAAAGTGTCAAAATTACTTGGACTCAAGCTAAGGAAGTCATTTTCTAACTCATAACTTCTCAATTCATCAACCTTCCCAAAGAGTTTCTAGAGCGAACCAAAATTCACTAGGTATTTTCAAGGCTTCTACATAGAATACAAATTCTTGAGATAGATCCAAGCACCATAATTTGATGGATTGATCACATTTGTTAAACCATTTTCCCTTATCTTTAGAAACATTAGGTTTTTTATGTACCCATTGTTACCCTATACAACCCTTGATTCTTGAGTTTAAGTGAAATAACAAGTTTCCACTCATTATAATTAAAGGGCATGAGAGATTTAATAGGATTATTGACTCCATACTTAGTAGATTTGTTGTAGAATTGATGTGTGGAAATAAAATTCTCAAGGGAAATGTGGAAGTCCTTAGGACATGACTCTTGGAAGTGCTCAAAGGCACAACTCAAGACACCCCACCATTGATGCTATTTTTATTAATTTTAAGTGCCCCCTAGAATGACGTGCAAGATAAATTACAATGTTATTAAGTTTGGATGTCAAAATTGACCATTTATAATACATGGCGACTTTTACAAAATGGGCTATCCAAAAGTTAAAATTACATGCAAATTTGGATTCCTTGCAAGATTTGATGCTTGCAAAAAAGTTTGAAAATTTTTGATAGTCAAGGTGAAAGTTATGCCACATTGAAATTTGTTTAAAAATATGACTCGAAGGCTAAAAAACGTGTTAAAACAACACAATTTTCAAATCCAACTTCATATTGACTATTTATACATGAAAATGTGACTCCCCATTTGCAAGTTATGGCATAAGAAAAATGTCTCGCCCACCTTTACAAACACTTTAATGGTTTAGCAAAAACACTAGAATTAAATATTAATAGTTTTGACAAATATGACATTAAATGTCAAGAAGTAACAAGAGATGATATGGTTACAATAATTGTTTAAACAAATGTTTAACCAAACCATAGGGAGGTTAACGCGCAACCGGTGGAGGTTGTAGGGAAGCCTGAGACTTTGGGCACAGTATACAAACATGTACACTCTGAATGTATGTAATAAACTAAATTATTAAAAATTGATATTTTTATTAGCATAAATTATATATGTATAAAATATTTTTCTTTATTTTTTAAATTTAATGTAAATTAATAAAATGGAGGAAACATGTTTTTATTTATTTATTATTTTAATTTTTTATCTATATATATAAATGTTATGTAAAATAAAGTTATAACATTAAATTAGTTCTTTACATTTAAATAACTAAAATCTATTTAAATTTAGATTTATAGATAAAATTTAAAAAAGATTTATAGATTATTTAAATACCAAACATAAGTTATTAAAAACACTTATAAGTTATTATTATTTAGATGAAATAATAGTGTCATTTAATAACTCTATAAAATATTAAAATTAAGGTATTTTTAAAAAAGATTTATAAATTTAATACAAATAAATTAATAATTATCGTATATAGATTTTTTAGATGTATAACTCTCAAGTTATACATTTTGTATAACAATTGAGATAAATTATAGATGTTTAATTTAATTTAGAAAATTTCATTATGTTAATTTTATTTGTATTAGACATATATTTCATTTAAATAAATTAATTTTTTTTTTATGTAAAACATGATGTGTGTGGCATGTTTACCTATGTGTAGTTTAATTTTTATCTATATATTTATCATTCATTAGTAAAATTTAATTTGAGAAGGTTTTTAAAATAATTTTTAATATATTAATTTATTTTATTAAAAAAATTTAAATAAAGTTATTATTTTAAATTAAAATAAGTAAAATTGTATGGGATAAATATATAGGTAAAAATTAAATTAGACATAGGATAAACATACAAATAAATTAGATTACACAAGCAAATAAATATATATGTTAAAATAAGTTAAATTTAATTTAAAAGTTTTAACTTGAGTAAAATTTAAATTGAGAAGGCTTTTAAAACAATTCTTAGTATATTAATTTATTTTAGTAAACAAATTTAAATGAAATTATTTTAAATTAAAATAAGTAAAATTATATGGGATAAATATATAGGTAAAAATTAAATTACACATAGGATAAACATATATAAGATAAAATATAGGTAAATTAAATTACACATAGATAAATAAATATATAGGTTAAAATTAAATTACACATAGGTAAATATGCCATACACATCATATTTTACATAAATATATATATTTTAATTTATTTAAATGAAACATATGTCTAATGTAAATAAAATTAACATAATGAAATTTTCTAAATTAAATTAAACATCCAAAATTTATCTCAATTGTTATATAAAATGTCTTTAAAATATTATTAAAAATGTATAACTTGAGAGTTATACATCAAAAAAATCTATATACAATAATTATTAATTTATTTGTATTAAATTTATAAATATTTTTAAAAATACCTTAATTTTAATATTTTATAGAATTATTAGATGACATTATTATTTCATCTAAATAATAATAATTTATAAGTGTTTTTAATAACTTATATTTGGTATTTAAATAATCTATAAATCTTTTTTAAATTTTATCTATAAATCTAAATTTAAATAGATTTTAATTATTTAAATGTAAAGAACTAATTTAATGTTATAATTTTATTTTACATAACATTTGTATATATAGATAAAAATTTAAAATAATAAATAAATAAAAACCTGCTTCATCCATTTTATTAATTTACATTAAATTTAAAAAATAAATAAAAATATTTTATACATATATAATTTATGCTAATAAAAATATCAATTTTTAATAATTTAGTTTATTACATACATTCAAACATATTAATAAATACAAAATTGATTTAAAAACTTATTTATTTTTTAAAATATTAAATTTAAAAAAAATAAAAATTAAAAAATATTTTTTTAAAATAAAAAACTAAATAAAACATAACAATTATTTATTTTATTTAATAATATATAAATTAAAAAACAACACTTAAAAAAACTTGTAGGAAATGACTAAAGCAAAACTTACCTTTTTCCGAAGTTACGGAATACTGTGGTATGGGCAAAAGTAATTGTTGTCAGGTACGTTGAGGGACTGCCATTTTATGCATGGATGCGACATCCATGCCCCGGTGCATTCCTGGGGTTGGGTAGTCATGGCCAGATGGCATTGCCCACTACATCAATATTATGAAGGTACAGGGTGCTAGTAGTGAGTCACCTTTAATGCTTCATTGAAGAAAAGGGATGCATGGGTGGAAAAGCAAAGATCTAAAGAGCCATTGAAGAGAAGAAGCCTGTGTGCTGGATTTTGACTGTGTCGAATGGAGGTCATTAATGTAGATATAGCGCCATAAAAGGGAGTATTAGGCCGCGTGGTAGAACTGCTCCCGGAATGGTCTTCTGCTGCTATGGAATCTGTAACTTGTGAACTCGTGGAAGCAGAGATGGGTCCAAAGTCGTCAAGTGAATGGACTGTTAGAGGCTTCGTTGGGTACAGTCCTATGGTACTTGGGCACTACACTCTACGCGAAAGATTACATCAAAATGATTTTTTTCTAATAGCAGATTGTTGTATTGCAAGGGCGTAGTGGCCTTAGCTATCTAGTGGCACTGTTTGAAATACCAAGCATGTACAGAACAGTGCACATAAACAGCTAAACAAAAATTGTTAGGCGTGAGCGAAGCCAAAAACGCCGCATATCAGTAGTGCTCGCACACCTTAACACCTTATGTACAGCTAAAAAGAACGAAGCGAAAGCAACCATATATATGCAGGTCTTCTGAAGCATTGAATTTGCAACCAAATATTGCGGATTGGCAGGTTTGATGGACGCCCCCAATGCTGGTAAAAGCTAGCCGCCCTTGACAACATTCACAACGTTCCTCGTTGCTTGTAAAGACACTCCGCTAATATGAAACCTTTGGCGCTATATACTGTGGCGCGCAGGAGAATGGGTTAGCCAACACTCTTCAACAGTGGCGCCAAAGACCTTTGGAGATCATAGAGGAAACGAAAAACAAATAATTTCCACCACTTTCACGATTCTCTCCAAGGCGGAAGGCACAATGCAATCTTCCTGAGATCCTTCGAGCGCCAAACTTCAGAAGTCCTGCAAAAGCTTGACCAAAATACCACAAAAACTTCCAAATATCTTACAATAATATTTTAAACCCGAAATGGTAAAACAGATAGGAGCCATTCGGCCCTCTACTAATTTTGTTTTTTTTTCAGCTGGTTCAAAAAGTCCGTAGAATAGAGACTTATATATCGTATCATACAATAAGTGTATGACAAAATTTATTAAATTTAAGATATTGATTTTTGTGAAATGAAAGGTATTTTCTTATTTATCAGGGCTTTAAGACAAACTAGCAGTGTTTGTTTGGCTCCACGATGTTTCAATGATATGGATAAGTGTTAGAATCATTTTATTGCAAGAAGGAACATGGATTATGGTTCTAATATCATGTTAGAATTAGTTACGAATGTGAAAGCACAATATAACTTAGTGAGACAAAAAACACAAATGATATGAATATCATGTAATGAGAGTGTTTAAAATGTTACATATAGAAACCTTGTATATATAGGCAAGGTATGGGAGATAGGAAAGTAGAACACAATGATTGACCACCCCTCCAAAGATGAAACACTTATCTAGCTCAAATGACATGTGTGCTAACAAGTGACAAGTATGCATCTACTAGGTGTCTCAAATGATGAGAACAAATGTCTCAACCACATGAGCTAAGACAAAAGCATAAAAATACAAAGATCAATCTAAGTGTGAATAGGTCAATCTTACAAAGATGACATCCTAAATAGATATGTAAAGACATGAATATTTACAATAAGAAGGTTTCCAAACCTCCATGCTTTTGACCACTTTTATTTTCTTTAAAAAAAATGCATCTCTTTTGAAGATTGGTCAAGGAATTTTTTTGCTCAATGCTTAGATTTTTTATAATTAAAAAACAATAAGGAAAATTACTTGAACTCTATAGGCTATTTAGGTACTAATTTTAGACTTGATAAGGATTCAAGAAGGAAGATTTGTAGACTACTCAATACAAACACAAATCCTGACATACAAAAACCTACTCCTCGAACTAGTCATTGAATCAGTGGTAAGAAATTGACCAAAAGCATTGGTAAAAGCTTTGAAGATCTCTTTGTCCCCAAACTACAATGGCATGCCATACAATCTTACTCAAATAGGATCACTGTTGAATTGCCATCTTTTTAGAACCAAAGTAGACTTTCCAATGAACTAAGTACCTCCAGCAAGGATATTATAGAGGTCTTCCTCACAAGTAAATAAGTATGAAAAATCCCATTAAACATAGTAACAATTTCCATATTCTCTTTTATCTTTCATTTATTTAGAACCCAAGCTTTGATCGCATCAATATTGGGTTTAGGACCCAAAACATTTCCCACCAGAGTCATTTGTATTTTATAAATGCTTTTGTCTACCACATAGTCAAGCACATTGATGGGAAACTTACTCGAATTAGGGTCAACATCCACAACAACTAGAGGAGAAGTACTCTTCCCTTTAATCATAGCCCCCATAAGAGAAATCCAAGAGCTATCCCTTTGGCCAAAGATTCAAAATGCATATAACACTTGTGACCCTCATATTGACCATTAATAGATGATTGACCATCAATATTGGGCTTGTGATTGACAAGAAAGACACCACTTTGTCCTTGACCTCAAAAATCCCCCCTCATGTGAAACCCCATCTGGGTCGAGAGTTTTAAACATAAAAACCACCACTAACCAATATGTTCCATTCATGATACTATTTGCTACCAGCCTTTCATCATCCTGCAATCCATAAAATCAACTTCCATTTGTAGAAGCAACACCAAACCCTAACTCTCTTGTCATTCACTCTATCCCCTTGATTAGATAGTTATGCTCTTTGTACTTGCAATAATTTTGCCTCTTTCAACTTTTCCCATATAATCATAATTGTGTAAATAATATTATTAATATGATGTTATATTTACATGCCTAACTTTTTTAATATTGTATATAGTAATATGTTATTAGAAAATACATTCATCGTATTTATGTATTTTCATATTGTTATAGTACATGTTTTGATTATTTTAGTCAACATTTATATCTATTATTTTTATTGTATAGAACATATTATAGTTGTATAAAAGTAGGTTGTGATAATGAAAATTATTAGACATTCAAATATATTCAATAAGTGATGGTGGCACTACCAATATTTATAAATCAAGAAATAGACAAGTAAATTTAACCTCATTTTATTTCTAAGAAAAATATATTTTATAGAGGCTTTATTGTATAATGTATCATGGAAACTCTATAAATTGTTATTGAAAATACATGACTTAAAATGTAATAATAAATTTATCTAAATTTTTATGATTAATGCTTATAGTGACACCCTTGGATAACTTTGAACATAATGGGTAAGTGCACAAATCTGTGACAATTTCGGTGTTAAATTGCAAACAAAGCCCGTAATAGGCCATATTGCACTCGCCAAATTTGGTACTCTCTAAATGGCTTTACCATTTGGTGAGCAAAAAATTTGGCATGTGCCAAATGGTTTGAATTTTGTGATGAGTGGACAGGTGTGAGCTCTCTTTCTTTTTGTAATGAATTTTGGAATGCATTATTTTAAACTCTTTTATTTTCACTTTCTCTTCTAGGGAAACTATATACATGAAATAAACATTTAAGTATAATTTGACATTTATATATGGACATTTACTTTCTTATACTTAAAGTTATATTTCATGTATATAGGCAAGATGTTTGAGAGCCATTTTAGATCTCTAGGAATTATAATGCAAATTCTAGTTTTTGGAAGATCTTAAAATTTTTAGACTTAGTCAAATTTCGGTAATCAACAATTCAAATTTCATTAATCAGGACGTCAAATTTTAGTAGTTAACAAGTTGTATCATTTTTCTCTATCCTTCTCTCTACTCTCTATCTCTCCACTCCCTCCCTCTCTCTCTCCCTTCCTCTCTCTCTCTCCCCTCTCTCTCTCTCTCACACACACACACCCCTCTATCTCCTCCCTACATCTGCCTCCCTCCCTCCCCTCTCTACTTCTCTCCATCTCTTCTCTCTCTACATCTCCTTCCCTCTCTACTTATGTTTATCTCCCATATCTCTCTTTACCTACCTCTCCCTCCATCACTTTGTATCTCACTTATGTCTCCCTCCCTACCTCTTTCCCTCTCTAATCTCTATCTCTCGTCTCCCTCCCTCTACCTACATCTCTCTCTCACTCTTTATCCCTCTCTTCCCCTTCTTTCTCTCTAAATCTCTCCTCTCTATCTCATAATTCTCTCTCCCTCCCTCTCACTCTCCCCTCTCTATCTCACCACTCTCTCTATCTTTCTCTCTCACATGTAAACCTCTATCTCCCTCACTAACACTCCCTCCCTCCATCCTTCCCTCTCTACTTCTCTCTATCTCTCCTCTCCCTCCCTCTCTTGACCTCACCCTCCCTCCACTTCTTTTTGTCTCTCCTCCCATTCTCTCTCACTATTGTCTGTCCCTCCCTCCCCCTCTTTCTCTCTAAATGAAACTTTTTCTCTATCTCACCATTCTCTCTCTCTCACTCACACACACACACCTCTATCTCCCTACCTATCCCTCCTCTCTGTACTCTCTATCTCTCCTCTCCATACATACCTCTCCCTCCATCACTCTGTCTCCATCCCTCTCTATCTCACTTATGCCTCCTTCCCTACCTCTTTCCCTCTCTACTCTCTATCTCTCCTCTCCCTTCCTCTACCTACCTCTCTCCCTGTCTCTCCATCCCTCTCTTTCTCTCTCACTCTCTCCTCTCTATCTCACCATTATCTCTAATACTACCTATCACCCCCTCCTCTCTAAATCACCATTCCCTCTCTCCCAATTTTCATCCTTCCCTCTCACTCCCTCCTCTATAAATCACCATTCACTCTCTATCCCACTTTCCCTCATTCCCTCTCTATGTCTCACTTATCCCTTTCTACCTCTCCCTCCCTCCAACCTCCCTCTCTCTCTTTATCTCTATTTCTCATTCTCTCCTTACCTCTCTACTCTCTATCTCACCACTCTCTCCATCTCACCACTCTCTCCATCTCACTCTCCCTCCTTCCCTCTCTCCCTCCTATCCATCCCTCTATCCTTCCCACTCTACCTACCTCTCCCTCCACTACCTACCACTCTCTCCCTCACCCCTCTTTCTCTCTTACTCTCTCCTTCCCTCTCTACTCTCTATCTCTCCCCCCTTCCCTCTCTAATCTCTTTCTCTCTCTCCCCCTTCCTCTCTCCCCTCATTTTCTCTCCTCTCACTCTCTCTCCCTCTCACACACACTCACCTCTATCTCCTCCTTTCCTCTCCCACCATCCCTCCACTCTCTACTTCTCTCTATCTATAATCTCTCTCTACATATCCTTCCCTCTCTATTTATCTTTATCTCCCCTCTCCCTCTCTTTACCCATCCCTCCCTCCATCACTCTATATCTCAACCATGTCTCCTCCCTACCTCTTTCCCTCTCTACTCTCTATCTCTCCTCTCCATCCTTGTACCTCTCTCTATCACTTCTCTCTCTCCCTCCCATTCTCTCTCTCTCTCTCTCTCT